>OY294060.1:14064438-14418341 GCA_958510865.1 Myrrha octodecimguttata
GAGCTCCTGATGAGGATAATGTTCCGACCGAATTCTTGTGATCCGTGTTGACCCAAATTTGTTGTGGTCACAGCTCGCACTAGTTTCCCGTTGGTGTTGTGCATTTGTGACGTTCCAGTTTTCAATTTCAGGAGTTACTTCGAAATCTGAAACTTAAATCATCAATTAAAAAAAAAATAAATCAGTTGTTTGTCGATACCTTTGGAACAACAAACGATGGAATAGATACATAGATGACATCGTTTGTTGTTTCAAACAACTAACTACATTCACAAATTTTATAAATGAACTTCACCCAAACATTAAATTCACAGTAGAAATAGAAAACCACCACAAAATGTACGTTATTGTTGTCGTTTGCTGTGCCGTTCCTCCTTTTTGCTGTAACTTGGGATAATTCCTGGACGGGTAATCATCCTTATTTTGTAAATTATCTGTTTTTATGAATTCAATAACCCTTCCAGGAAAACCCTGATGATGGCCTGTTGACTGGCCGAAAGCGCTCGGTTTTCGACGTATTAATAAAAAACCACACTGAAGTACCTCTTTTTCATTTACTCATTTCGATTTGGTGTGCACAACCATCCTTGCTGTATTCATCCTATTGTACAATAGCTATGGTTGATAGTTATCACAGGTTGGCGGTGAAGAGGAGTTGCTTGCAAATGGACATTTGGTTCGTTCATCAATGCTTGAGAAACGGACTCACTCCTACATTTGCTAGGATAAAAACTTCTTAGAACGTACCACACAATATCAAAGTAGATATAGAGAAGAAACTACTCAAAAGGGCCATCAACACGAACTATGCGAAACTGAATAGAATTAATGTCGACATGAAGATTTTATATGACAAGTTGGCTCACACTTTAGATTACAACACCCTACAGGATCTTCTTAACAGATGTTCAGACTGGGTCGAATTCCAAAGATCAATTAAGCAAAAAAGACTTAAGGAAAAACTAAAACGCTTAACTATTGTCAAGTCAACCACAGATAGCACGAGAACACAGAGATTCACGGACCACACTTTTTACGACAGAGTCAAGAACCTTTCTGATACGCAGTTCACACCTTCTGAATTAGAGCTCCTTTCACAGGGGCTCAAATTCTGTTTTACAAAAAGATTAAATGACCGGACACTTCAAGACCTTTCTGTTCACGTGGACTGTGTGATAGAGTGTTTATCAAGCGACTTGGATTTCAAGAGATCTCTCAGAGACCGTTGTCTTACATTTTTTCTACGTAACAAACATAATAGACATAGAGAGTCCAAACGTGACAGATATTCTAGGATACTCAAAGACATCAAAGATAAGATTTCGGAACGGAATTTGATCATTTCAAAAGCAGATAAAGGCAATTGTCTCGTGATCTTGAACAGAGGTGACTACATTAGAAAAGTAGAGACTTTTCTTCATGGAAATGATTTCGAAGAACTGAACCTTAACCCCCTGAATACTTTCATGAAAAAGGCAAAAACCTATGTACGTATGTGTGAGAACTTCCTTTTCCAACACAACAAACGACACATCTTACCATGCAATCCAACCATGCCTAGACTCTATGGACTACCTAAGATCCACAAACTAGACATACCAATTAGACCAGTGATATCCTTTTCTAATACCCCTGCACATGATCTTTCAACATTTCTGAACGATTACATAAAACGGTTCACCAATTACAAGCCCAAATATTCTGTCTTGAACTCTACCGATCTCACACAGAAATTACAAGACCTTGAAATGAAGGATAGTTACATTCTGCTCTCTTTCGACGTTTGTAACTTGTTCACCTCTATCCCCAGAAACGAATGTATTCCTCTTGTCGCCGATCTCCTTCGTGAGAATAACATCCCCGACTCTGTTCTATCTGATGTGCTTCCTTTGCTGAAGCTTGCTTTGTCCCAGGACTTCTTTGTCTTCAACGAAAAAGTATACAGACAAACTGAGGGATTAGCTATGGGCTGCCCTTTATCGTCCATTCTGGCTGACCGCTTCCTTGAAAAACTTGAATTGCTCATCCTAAGAAAATTCACTCGAATAATACGTTGGTACAGATATGTTGATGACGTTTTTGTCATATTTGATGGTTCCCCCCACGACGCTCACATCTTACTCGATTTCATTAATAACATCCACCCTAAAATCAATTTCACCCTCGAAGTTGAGATTGATAAAAAGATCAATTTTCTGGACCTATCTATCTCGAGATCAAACGGTGACCTTAACTTTGATATTTACCGAAAGGCCACGCAAACTGACCATATTATTCCCAACCATTCTCACCATCCTTCTAGCCATAAAATGGCAGCTTTGCGCTGTTACGTCCATAGAGCCCTTAATATCCCACTTTCTGAAGCTAACAGAATGAAAGAGCTAAACACCATCAAGCAAATAGCCTTCAACAATGGATACAACCCTAGCATAGTAGATAGGCTCACAAACAATTCTTCATTCAAAAAAAGGCAAGATCTGGCCTACCGTTCAAACACCTTCGACTCGAGCCCAAGATACTTCTCGCTGCCCTACTTGGGACACTTCTCCAATGCCGTTGCGCATATTCTTGAAAGATCCCGTGAAGGAGTGAAAATTTCATTTTCTAACTCCGCTTCCCTGAACAACATCTTGTGGAATTCCAAAGATAAATTGAGCAAGCTGCATTGTAATGGTGTTTACAGGTTGAAATGTGATGATTGTGATGTCTCTTATGTCGGGCAGACTCGAAGAAAATTAGAGGTCAGAATAAAAGAACATCTAAGAAAACCTCAGTCATCAGCATTCGGCCACCATTTAAAGTTCACAGGTCACCAATTCAGCCCTAATCACAACTCAAAAATGCTTCATAAGATCACGTCGAACAAATATAGCATCAGAATGAACCTTTTCGAAGATATCGAAATAGTCCGTGAGCTGAAATCGAACACAAACTGTGTAAATACACAGGTCAATTTAAATTTAAATAATAGTTTTACTCCCTTATTTAAGACTTTGATTTAACATTTAACAAGTTTTTATAAGTGTGATATAGCCTCGAGATTTCCCCCTCACTAAGTGACGCCTCTGACTTTCATACGAGTTCAACGAACCTTTCGCTGTCACCAATTATTGACATTGTTTTGACAGGTAGGACGTCTATTTTCTCATTCCCCGGTTTTCTCGAGGTTGTAGCTGTCATATTGTTTATTCGTGTAGTGTAGTCGCTGTTTCTTGTACTTTGTTGATTTTATTAACTTGACCACCACAAAATGTACGTTATTGTTGTCGTTTGCTGTGCCGTTCCTCCTTTTTGCTGTAACTTGGGATAATTCCTGGACGGGTAATCATCCTTATTTTGTAAATTATCTGTTTTTATGAATTCAATAACCCTTCCAGGAAAACCCTGATGATGGCCTGTTGACTGGCCGAAAGCGCTCGGTTTTCGACGTATTAATAAAAAACCACACTGAAGTACCTCTTTTTCATTTACTCATTTCGATTTGGTGTGCACAACCATCCTTGCTGTAGAAATAGAAAAGACTGAAGTATCAATTTCCTTGACCTCGCCATGAAAAGAATAAAAAATTCCCACGATTTCAGTATTTTTCACAAACCAACTCATACAGATACCACAATTCATAATTCTTCGAATCATCCTATCACCCAAGAAATGTCAGCATATAACAGTTTCATTCACAAACTACTAAAAGTACCTATGAACCTTAATAATTTCAACAAAGAATTGAATATCATCGAACAGATAGCATCAAACAACGGTTATAATCCGTCTCTAAAAGACAAAATGGTTTCCATTGAATAGAAGATCAACAAAAAAGGACAATAAACAGGGGTACATTTCATTATCTCATGTAAGTGTTCAGCAATATCTGAAGATATTGCTGAACATTTCAAAAATAGATTCAATTGTAACATAGTTTTCAAAACCTTGAATAATCTTAGTTCCCTTGTGAAGAACAATAAAGATCAAACAAATGGAGACAATAGATCTGGAGTTTATAAGTTGACTTATAGCGAATACCCTGTGGTATATATTGGCCAGGAAAATCATTCAAGAAAAGGATCCATGAACATCAAAGAAGCTACACGTCAGACAAAATACATTCAAAATACTGTAACCAGCTCAAAGAATTCATGCCCAATTTCAACAATAACTACGGAATTAACCATGTTCAATCCAAAAGTTCAAGATTAACACTCCTAGAATCATTGGAAATCAACAGGTATACACCCGCAAAATACTATTGAATGAACGAACAGATGCAAATAGCTATGCATTATTGAATATTTTTCTGCAACATGAGAAACCCTGTGGTGAACCCCTTGGTATAATTAATCTCACTTTTCAAGATTTTGGATATTCATTTATGCACCTTCCTGAACATATTCAAACTTTGTTGAACTACATACCATCAGTCAGTAAAATGTAGATACCTGATAAAGTTATATCATAGCGAAAGAATTCTCGTAACGATGAACATTTGTGGATACTAAATACTGTCTCCTTATTTTATTAATTGAAAATGAGTTTTCGTCAAGACCGAAAAATAAATAATGGTCCTGTATTTTGCTAAATGGCGAAAGTAATTCCGCCCATTGTTCTTCAAGAATGGATCATATTTGGCTAAATTTACTGAAAAAGAGTTGCAGTGGGTCTTTTGAAAACGTTAATTTTGAAAAAAGTTTCAAAAAACGAAAATAATTTGAAGAAAAAGATTCTGCAAATTTTCTCGTTTGTCTGATAAATGAGTCAGATTAAGACTCTGAAACATCACAGTTCATTTTGGTCGTTTGCATTGTTCCAGTACTGTTAGTAAGGCAGTATTTTCCTAGATACTGCCCTTGACAACTAGTTCAATCCTATAAACCTGCAAGGGCTCTTTCTATAAATTGTGACGACATTTTTCGGAGGCGGAGTAAACGGTGTGGCTTACCTTCCACAACTTGCTCGGGCGCCTGTTACAATTTGTTTTAAAAGGTTTCAACTCCTTCACAAAATCGCTCACTGAAATTATCACCTCTGGGTAGCCTTTAAACAGTTGAAGAAGGGTTCGATTTAATCTAAGGTGGTAGCGATTAATCAGTCTTTGTTCCTTCTCTAACTGCCCTGACACTGTACGGTAACAGCAGTAAAACACTCAGCATATATGTACAACTTCATAACAATATTAACAATTATATACACTGGCGCTGAGAAAAAAAATTGTGTCCGAACAGGAGCGCAGTGTCAGAAAAATTACAGCAATGTGTGAGCAGTACACGGTCAGAATTAAACACACTATGTCTAGGTGAAGAAAACACCAACACGGACAGAATTATACTCAACAATAAAGATAATGCCAATATGAAAAAATGTCGATTATAGTATAAAAAATATAAGCCCACTAAATATCAACCGAAGTATAAGAAATATAAGCACACTAAATGTCGCCCAAAACATAAGCAATGTCCGTACGACGGACTTTAACGGTATAAGAGCAGGAAAATACAAACGGAAAAGCTATACGGTATCGAGCGGTGTTAAATGGAATGATCCGAGCGGTAAATAGCGATGATTATGAATGGAAGGGTGATTAAGCACGGACGGGGTGAGGTTAGAGCAAAATGAGATATACGAGAGCGTGTAACTAGGTTCTGTACAAATGGTAAAGCAAAATAACAAGAGGATCCGTGATACGGACTTGTACTAGGTTCTGTACAAATGGTAAAGCAAAATAACAAGAGGATCCGTGATACGGACTTGTGTTCCAGACCAGAATTACGGCAGGAATTCAACTACCAACAGCAGTATTCAAGACGTCAGTTTATAAACGAACTCCGGACGGACAGGGTTATCGAAATGCCCTCGGGAAGCTTCCTAAGACCACGAGTCAATCCTGACAATGACAAGGCTCGGTGAGCTAAAAGGCCTTAGGACTCATCTTGTTGTGGCTGGGTTGGACGAGCACAGAGGGAACATCAATCACTATGCCTATCCAAAGGTCAACCCCTCCAAAGAAATGCCCTTCGGAATCCACGCACACGGAAATGATTAAATGAAACTAGGTGTGTGGCCTGACGGAAATATGCTGGGATAACTGCCCCTAGATCCCAGGTCAATCCTGAAAAGGACAAGGCCTGGTGTACTAACGGCTGTAGGACTCAACTTTTTAATGCTGGGTTGGACAAGCACAGCGGGTACACTAATCACTATGCCTATCCAAAGGTCAACCTCTCCAAAGAAATGCCCTTCGGAATCCACGCACACGGAAATTATTAAATGAAACTAGGTGTGCGGCCTGACGGAAATATGCTGGGATAACTGCCCCTAGATCCCAGGTCAATCCTGAAAAGGACAAGGCCTGGTGGACTAACGGCTGTAGGACTCAACTAGTTAAGGCTGTGTTGGACAAGCACATTGGGTACACCAGTCACTATGCCTATCCAAAGGTCAACCCCTCCAAAGAAATGCCCTCCGGAATCCACGCACACGGAAAAAATTTAATGTAACTATTACTTTAGCCGCCCCATGTATATGACAAGATCTTACTGATAACGCGTATTTAAATTCGCACTGGTTCAAGTCTACTAGCGTCGGAAGAAACCGGATGGTTGAATCCCTATCGCGGCATATGCTCGTAAAACTGATAACATATTTATTTCGAACGGGAAAGAAAGATGTCCATAAAGTTAGCAGAGCCACTTGCACGGAAGTCAATGAAAACCATCTCATTAATTGTCGTATATTTGTCGAGAATTTGTCGTGAAAGAAAAAAATTTGTCGCTCTTCTAGTTTTTTTTTTAGGAGTGGCTCTGCTAACTTAATATTAAGTTAACTTAATATTAAGTTAGCAGAGCCCTTCTAGAATATGCATCGAATTCGATCAGAAATGTTATGAATAATTGTCGAGTATTTGTCGTAGACCATCTAACCTGAAAAAACCAGAAAAAATATTTTTTTCATAGCTTTTTTATGGGTTTTAATGAAATGTTCTGTTTTTTCAGGAAATTTGTCAGATTCGGCAACACTGCATTGGTGAATTGATATTTCAGGTATGTTGTTCGTATCATTATTGACTGATATTGGGTTGTATATGTTGAATCTTCTATTTCCCGAGATGAACAATTTTCGTTTCAATGCTGAATAATGGAAATATTCCATTCTCACGGATATACATCGACGTAACTTTGTGATACAAGAAAGTTAATTAGATGACCATTTTCTCTTCCGGAAATGAGCGGAACGATTGAAGGACGACCAAAACATATTTGTCGTGAAAGAAAAAAATTTGTCGCGCTCTTCGTTTTTTTTGAAGGGATGGCACTGCTAACTTAATGTTAAGTTAGCAGAGGCATTCTAAAATATGCATCGAATTCGATCAAAAATGTTATGAGTAATTGTCGAGTATTTGTCGTAGACCATCTGGCCCGAAGAAACCAGAGAAAATAATTTTTTTATAGCTTTTTTATAGGTTGCAATTAAATGTTCTGGTTACTTAGGAAATTTGTCATATTCGGCAACACTGCATTGGTAAATTGATATTTCAGGTATGTTTTCCGTAACATTATTGACTGATATTGGGTTGTATATGTTAAATCTTCAATTTCCCGAGATGAACAATTTTCGTTTCAATGCTGAATAATGGAAATATTCCACTTTCATGGATATACATCGACGTAACTTTGTGATACAAGAAAGTTAATTAGATGATCGTTTTTTCTTCCGGAAATGAGCGAAACGATCGAAAGAAGACCAAAACATATTTGTCATGAAAGAAAAAATTTGTCTCGCTCTTTGTTTTTTTTTAAGGGGTGGCTCTGCTAACTAAATATCAAGTTAGCAGCCATTCTGAAATATGCATTGATTTCGATCAAAAATTTTATGAGTAATTGTCAAGTATTTGTCGTAGACAATCTAGCCTGAAAAAACAAAAAAAATAATTTTCTGGTTTCTTAGGAAATTTGCCATATTCTGCAACATTCCATTCTCACGGATAACCATCGACGTAACTTTGTGATACAAGAAAGCTAATTGGATGACCGTTTTTTCTTCCGGAAATGAGCGGAATGATTGAAGGACGACCAAAACATATTTGTCGTGAAAGAAAAAAATTTGTCACGCTCTTTGTTTTTTTTTGAAGGGGTGGCTCTGCTAACTTAATTTCAAGTTAGCAGAGCCATTCTAAAATATGCATCGAATTTGATCAGAAATGTTATGAATAATTGTCGAGTACCAATGCAGTGTTGCCGAATATGACAAATTTCCTAAGAAACCAGAACATTTCATTAAAACCTATAAAAAAGCTATTTTTTCAGGTAAGATAGTCTACGACAAATACTCGACAATTATTCATAACATTTCTGATCGAATTCGATGCATATTTGAGAGTGGCTCTGCTAACTTAATATTAAGTTAGCAGAGCCACCCCTAAAAAAAAACTAGAATCGCGACAAATTTTTTTCTTTCACGACAAATTCTCTACAAATATACCACAATTAATGAGACGGTTTTCATTGACTTCCGTGCAAGCGGCTCTGCTAACTTTTTGGACATAACGGAAAGACAGGACCCTCAGATCCTTATGCATACCACTGAAAATAACTGGATGGGCACTAAGTACACTGGAGTCTCTATCTCGTACGGTTTCACTACACAGCAAATAAAACTTAAAACGCTGTATTACTTAACGCAAAAGCACACTGCGAAAGATTATAATTTAACTTTGGAAAGAAAACTAGTGAATAGCGAAAGGCTTTCAATTATGAATTCGGAGACAAGCTACTAAGACAAAATTGAAAACTAGAATCCCTCTAGTCGGTTGCAAACGGACTCTTATAACTTCGGTTTTGGGAAGGGGTCACACATGTAAAATTTCCGTCAAAAACCCCGCTCATTGGTCGATCGCGGTCACCTGATTTTCTGGAAAGTTCTGGAATTCTTCCGGAATAACAACAGATAGGCTCCATATTGGCCCCTTTTGCGTCAATTGGCGCCTAAAAACCCAATAACAACTTTTAAAAAACCCATGCGACGTGAAATTTAATGCGATGTTTGTTGAACGGTAGTTTTTCAATATAGAATAAACACCCATACTGCAAACCTTAATAAATGGACTATAAAATTAAATTTTCGGAATACGGGAAATAAATCTGCAGTAACTTTCTGAGGTCGCAACGGCATTAGGAATTATTTTATTACAGATGAAATTGTACATGATTTCTGATCGGAAACTGAGAATGACCGAAAGATGGATCTTTGACGGAGTTCTTTTTACGTATCGAAAAATGCTTCTTTACAAAATAACTACTTTTATTAACTTTTTAATAGTTCTGTTTCAGATATCAAGAGTGAATTTCCAGAAAACTCCTGAAAAATAATGCAAAATACTCCCAAAAAAAGCTTTAATTAATATATGCCAGTATGCATAGTCGATACTCCGTACTTTGGAACGTCTCAAGTCGATGCGTCCATTCACTCCATTCTATATTGATTATTAACTATTTGAGTTCACTGTCGATGGAATACTGATAACAAAACAGTGTGCAACAACTCTATAATCCACTTACGCTTTCTGCGACTAATGCACGTTTCGGAAATCACGTTGCTTTCGTCGAGAAACATATCGTTACTAACTACAGGTACAAGTTCACATGAAGAACGAGTAGGGAAGTTGGCATACAGGACCCATAGGGAAAGGGTTGTTAGAAGGCTATAAGGGTAGTGCTGGGTTGTCAAGGGTGAGTCAGGTAAATATTTGGAATAATGGGTTACTAATGGGGTTAAGATCATTGTCCAGCAATCTGTCTCTTATTTTGAACATAATATTTACCTTCTAGTGTGTTTAAGTTAGTATTGTCGGAGCTCTTCAATAGCTTTACGGATTTTTCTGAAATTAAATGAGCGGTTGTTAAAACGTGATTAGATACCGCTGATTTGTCAGGATGATTGTTACGGATATGGCTCATGTGTTCCTCAAACCTCGTGTGAATGAATCGACCATATACGAAATGTTTAGAATGCGATAAATTTTACATCGGACAAACATCAAGGACCATCACCACGAGATTCAAGGAACACATTAGCCATATCCGTAACAAACATCCTGACAAATCGGCGGTCGCTAATGACGTTTTAACAACCAGTCATTTAATTTCAGAAAAATCCGTGAAGCTTTCAAAAAGTGTACCGAAACCGGGTCTAATTTTGACCCCCTTTATCTAAGCTCAAAAACCCACACATGGCCAATAAGCTGTGATCGTCTAGTAAAATGAATAGGACTCTACGTTGTGTTCGCAACCCAAAATACTTTCATATTCAGAAAATGAGAGAGAAGATTGAGAGGGAGTTCAGGTAAGAATGAATAAAATAACAATTTGGCTATTCGGTGCGGTTCTCTTGCAGGAGGAAAAAGAATGCCTTAGAAAAACTCCCAACTGATATTTATTAAAGCAAAACATCTGGAACAATTTGTAGTAAATGGTGAATCCAATTAGGTGTAGGCAATCGGTGAGATTCAATAGTATATGGCAAAGGTTATTCGAGATGCAATATACAGGAATGGTGACTAAGAGGTTAAATAGCGGATCCCTCCTATTAACAGAGAAATACCCCTCCTTAGCGACCGAGATACAATATACAGGTATGGTGACTAAGGGTTAGGACACAACGGAGCGCTGACCCTCGCTCAGACCTTAGGCCACGGGAGTGAAGCGACGGTAGGAAAAGAAGAAACAAGGACATACGTTTCCACTTACTTTTATCTGTCAGAAACGTATGTCGTGGATACATCGAAATGGAAGAATGACATGACATTATGTCAAATGATATGCCAATTTCATTTTTAACGTGTTATGTGGTAGTTTGTTATTGATATTCAAAATCGAAATTAAAATAATACCCGTGTATTATGAAGTTAAAATCTTTTCAGGTGTAATATGTGTAACCATATTTATTTTCAGGATTCAGATAATGTTGAATTCGGAGGAACCATTCATGTATGAGCTCAAGCACTAATTTTTAACCATGATAAGATAAAAAAATGGTAATTACTTTGACTATCATTACCTATGCAGTACAAATAATCCATCATTTAGGCATATGTATTCGCAATTTTTCAATCTTAGATTCTAGTGAAAACAGTATGAAAGTCCATCTTAATACAAAGACTGTGGCATAATGTCAGGTAATTAATTTGGACATTGAATATACGAATAGACCTAATTTGATATCTTATAAGGTATATGTATATTCGGCAATTCTAGCCTAAAAATCTATTCAGTTGAACCATCAGGAACATAACATATATTTCCCATATTCTAAGAATAATAATTACTGGCCGGGTGCGAAAGTTTTACCAATGATGATTATATTATAGATCCTTTCCAACCATTAAGGCTTACGACGGTAAATAAATTATTTTAAGTTATTTCACCTAAAAATGTTCAACTCCTAATCATACTCCTGTATAACTGTGATCGTATTAACTGATTAATTCGTGTGAATATTCTACTAGCATAAAGGAGTACTACTTAATGAACTTCATTCAGGGAACTATCTTATTGGGAGTCTTATCTTTGAAAGATTAATTCGGAGTATTTATTGTTAATCTTTACTTCAATATTCATCGTCTAATTGTTGATTGATTTTCTAGAAAGTTGGTATTGCCAGGAAGGACTCGGACTGAAGGTTTCTACATAATTTGGCAGTTTTTTTTTACTTTTGGAAGCCGCTATCTCCCTTGATGAATCAGTGTTATTGTAAATTAGTGAAGTGAATATATTAATCTTTGTGACAACATTAGGATTGTTGTGAATCAGTGCTAACCTTCTCAGAAATATTTCTTCAACCCTTATTATGGATTTATTTGGTTTCTCTGGGAGCTAATCGTATTTGTTTGGTCCAGAAAACCACGACCTATGTTATAAGTATTCATATTACTTTAGGTAAAAGACAAATATCGGATACTTGTTTATCCTACAATTCAGTTTTTCACACACATGTAATTGCAAAAATTATTGTATTAAATAAACTATTATTTATAAAGCTTTCTGCTAATTGAAGACAAAAATTCCTTTCCATTCAATTTAACTGAACCACAGAGCACCAATGTGATTTTAGAGAAAAATTACATATACTTCAACTGGCGGACACCCCCTAGAACCATAATGGAATATTCCCACTTATTTTATGACAGGAGAAATGTCACAATTGTTGCGCATAGTTTACAAGGCAGGTTGCACTTCTTATATTTTGATGTTCTGTGCCTTAGGCTGGAGCATGGCCTGGTGCATCGCCTGGAGCATAGTATGGTACCCGGGATCCTCTATCATACGTCATAGTATCATTTTGTGAATGATGTCATTTGAATGATGATTTGAATATGTTTGTACATATTTTATTGGATTTCTCTTCAATTGTGGCTAAATACACCAACCTATTTGCATCAGTTGACATATCAATTATGTTTGATTTCAATTTTTTAAGTATGTACTTCAATATGTTCATAAGTATTTATTTCATTCTGTTAAATTGTAAATAAATACACTAATAAATGCAGACTCATTGCAGTTATAATCCTTGAAAATTTTGGAATTTTTTCCTCAATATCTCAATAACTATTTAGCGGATGGATAGAAACATGGAACCAAATATTTGCAAAATTTTATTGAGATCGTATGGTTATTGAAATTGAAGAAAAAATCTATCAGTATATTAAAAAAAAAGATTCGAAATTTTTCTTAGAAAAATTTTCATTTTCGAGAACTATTCCGATCTTGACGGAATTCTGTACAGAACTCAAACTCTACATTTCACGACACTATACAAACTTTGATCTGGATTCAGTTTTCTGAGGTTTTAGGAAAAATTATATCGAATTTGCGAAAAACCCATTCCCGAAATAATTGGGAAAAAAAAGAGAACATGAACAATTTCATAACAGTACACCAAATTTAAGTTCGATCCAAGTTCAGTTTTTGGAGATATTAGGAAAAAGTATGTCGAATTTCGTGTTTCTCAGTTATTTCTTTCTGAAGGTATTCTGTTTACCATGGAGAGTGCAATTGTAAATACACTATCTTCCGAAAAAATGACCTATAAATTCGATATTCTCAAAGTAGGATTGGGGCTTGATTACGAAGGTTGAATTCGTGAATGGGTGAAATCCGCAATATTATTCTTGAGATATACACATTGAAATTTTATTTTCCTGATATTTCCAAGTGAATTACCCGGGTTATTAAAATTACAGTTATTGAAAGCTGTATCTGTCAATGTGTCAATTCAAGCTAATTCTGGTAAATGATCGGTTAAGTTTTCGAAACCCCAATTGATAGCCTAAAAAATCATGCAGACTTCCATTCGGACCATATGGAAAGAAGAACGCCTAATATTTTCATAAAGGAAGCAAAGATACGTTTAGCGGGGTCAATAGGTGAAAGGACGACCGCTTTAGCAACGAATTCGAACATGCGCACAAAAGTTGCTGACTACGCGTCTGTGATTTTTTAGAATTTCTCTGGCGGATTCGGTTCGATTTCCGTAATCACTTCAGTTCAACATAACCTTGAATTTTGGTAAATGAACTTTCTCAACTGTCAAAACCGCACGTGTTCATCAATTCGACGATACACTTTCTGGTAAATACTCATAGGCAAGATGTACTACTCGTAAATACTACATCAGGAAGCCATCGATTGAAGATTCTAAAATGGACATGGAGGTAGAAGAAGATATGATTGTGGTAAGTAAACATTAATCTGCTAAATATTTTCAATTCAACGAAGAATTTTATTGGTGCTGTTGAATCAATCTTTTCTTCAATTTTCTGACTGATTATTATGAAATCTATTGATGTCATGTTGAGGGTGATGACTACTATGTCGTTTTTGTTTAATATTAATTTTCATTTTGTTTCATATCAGGCTTCTGCAGTAGCATATCTGATGGAAGAAAATATTAAAAGTAGCTCTTCTAGCAGTACCTCATCATCAGAAGAAGACCTTGTTGAAAGGAGAGTGGACTTGAAACTAGGCAGTGATTTTGTAGAACAATCAATGAAATATGATGACCAAGAATTCTCTTTTCACTATCGGCTTACAAAGAGGACTGTGCTTTATATTATTTTATTAATCAAAGAAAATAATGTTTTTCCTAACTACAAATCTGGGAGGGAAAATATAACGCCAGAAAAAGGAGTTTACATGACTATCTGGTATTTGGTCAACCGAGAGTCTTTCAGACAAGTTGCCAATAGATTTAATGTGACCCTAAGCGCTAGCCAGAGGTGTATTAAATTAGTAATAAAATATTTGGTAGAGACTAGGAAGAAATTCGTAATGTGGCCTAGGGATGCAGAAATGAAGGATATATGCAGAGGTTTTCCTACTACGAATAATTTTCCTAATTGTGTTGGTGCTATCGATGGAACCCACATTCCGATCTTGAAACCTAAAAATAATCAAGAAGCCTACTGTAATAGAAAAGGCTATCATAGTATAATACTACAGGCAGTGTGTGACAATAAAAAAAAATGTATAGACTTTTACTGTGGTGAACCAGGATCTCTGCATGATGCACGTGTATTGAAAAAATCGAATTTATACAGAGATGCGACCTCTGGTAAATTAAAGTTGAACAATTGTTATTTATTTGGGGATTCTGCATATCCCAACCTGAAGTGGCTTGTAACGCCATATAAAGATAATGGCTGCTTGACGGAGGCTCAAAAATATTTTAACTACAAACATTCCTCAACAAGGATAGTGATTGAAAATGCCTTTGGCTTATTGAAATCACGTTTTCGTAGATTGAAAGGTTTTGAAAATTTAAATATTGGTTTTATTGTGGGAGCAACAATTGCAGCGTGCGTATTACACAACATATGTGTGATTATGGACGATTCAGACTCGGTTATTCAAAAAGTTGAGGAAGATATAGAATCTCCACGTGATAGCCCAGCAAACACTAAAACGCAGCAAGAGTACAAAAACTGTACAGCGTTGCTGCACTTGAAGTGCAGCGATGGTGGTGCAGTAACTGTATCGAAACGGACCGTATATGTCCCGCGGAATTGCATCGAAACTGTACAGCTCAAGCTGCGTTCGAAGTACAGCCACTATACAGCAGTTGTGCAGGAGCTATGCCACTTTATAATGCAGTTTGCACATAGTAATAATGCACCAACTGTGCTACTTCGATATATGAAGTTTCTAAGCAGCCATAATGCATCAGAAGCTCGGCTTCTCACTCTCGAAAAAATAATTATTTTTTAAGAGATTGAATTGAAACTTTGCACATTAATACTAAATTATTTACCTTCGACATATGTGAAAAAAGAGAGTAATACTTCCAGTTTATTCGGGAATTGCCGAATAAATTCTGATTTTCTTATATGATGTGATGTATATATTTTTGCACATTCGACTTCTATGGTTTACGGTAAAAAATTTTTTGCAATTCTTTCTGTATCTAGATATTGATTACTCAGAAAAATATTTAAATTATTTAATTTTTCACATTTCACCAAAAATTCAACATGGAATTCAAATATATAAAAATATACACAACAGCATCTGAAAAATCGTATGGCCATTTCTGGTTAGACCAAAAGACACAATCTGTAGTATGTAAGTCCAGAATTGCGATTACTTGAAAAATATAGGTTTTCCGAGGTAAGCCGGATTCCTGAAACATACTAGTTGTCTTAGGAATCGGGTTAACCTAGTTTATATTGAGCATATATCGTAAAGTGATTCATAGCAAATTCAACTTAATAAAAAAAATATTGCACTAGGAACATGACTTTAATGGAAAAAACTTGAATTTAAACAAATACCGGCCATATCAAATATTATACATAATATAATATATTATTCCTTTCTAAGTCCTCTAAAATGAGTAGATACATATTTCTTAATCATACCATGATGGTTATTTCAATATCGGTTGGTGAATCATTTTTGCTCCCTGTGTTCTTTCGTACAGCAACTTGGAAGTGTAGAAAAACGAGTTAATTCACAAAAAAAGGTTTACCTTGTGTGAATATAATACCTAAAATTCCTTCATTGATGTTTATGTACTTCGAAATTCTGTTTTCTGTTGACCCTGTCCAGTTCAGGTAGAGACTCTGATGTTTTCTTCTATTGTCTATTTATTCCAGTTCCAAAAGAATCGGCATCATCTAAATATTTATCTTAGCCACTCAGATCAGTCTAATTTGCCTTATTTCGTTTTTTTCGGGAATTGATCATGTCGAAACATCAGTTTTTCACACTTGCACCCAATCAACTCGAAACAAACTGTCAGTATAAATAGCGCGATTCACTCAGAACCAAAAATGACAGTACTAGACAACAAACAAATTTCCGTTACAAAACAGCATGGCCGACGACGACAATCGACAACGCTTTTCTAACTCTAACGTACGTGCTATCGGCACAGACAACGATGGCTGACTATTAGAACGAAATATAGCATCAAAGACAGAGACAGCGTTGTCTCATACAGCATTTCGATTTTGTTGCACAAAAGCTGTACAGCAGCTGTATTTAAAAGACTTCATTTTTAGGACAGCAGTATCACCAATGCAGGGACTGTGCAGTTTTAATACAACATTGTATGTACTGCATTCCGGTGGCACTTGTGATGCAGAAACTGTACAATTGCTGTATGTTGTGTTTGTTGGGAGCAGCGCACAAATTGATTCAGTCGAAGAAAATTCCCAAATAAGAGAACAATTGTTTCAGAGTATATTTCCTTAGGTGACAGAAATTCTATTTTAATGTAGGTGGATAAGAAATATGAAATTGTTAAATTCAATAAAATTTGTGTTTTGATGAGCTTGAAACGTTTTTTCCTATTAATGATTCCCTTTCTGAACCTTTCGTTTCCCTGATAGTTGAGGTAACTAGTCGGTATGAAGTATCTCTCTGAGCTATACTTATTCTCTGAATAAACTTATTTTCTTTAATGATTTCATGCTATACTTGATCATTGAATCCTGCAAACAAGAATTATAACATGTAGGTGAATACTATACTTATTATCATAGACATAATATGTACAGGTTTGTAGATGAAAAAACAGAATTATTTAATACTTCATATAATTTATAAACATCAACAGGTATATTTAATCATTATAAAAC
Organism: Myrrha octodecimguttata; assembly: GCA_958510865.1. Lineage (NCBI taxonomy): Eukaryota > Metazoa > Arthropoda > Insecta > Coleoptera > Coccinellidae > Myrrha > Myrrha octodecimguttata. The sequence continues at coordinate 14,081,564 of OY294060.1, forward strand.
AAGTACAACAAAATGTACAAACCCTTAAGAAATAAAATATTATAGAAACTTTTAGATGAATAAAATACTGTAGGAACTCTTAGAAAAATAAATAAAATAAATAATATAGGAAATCTTAAAAAAATGACTGTAGGAAATCTTAAAAAATATTAGTTAAAAAAAATGAAATTCTATCACAGGCGTTATCACATCACATTTTGATTATTATCGGAATAAAGATTTTCCCTCCTTCTCTTTGCCAGTTCCTCCAAGGCTACAACAGTTCTCGCTTGGAGGGCTATTCTTTGTTCGAGCAAATCATGTTTTCTCTTTTGAGATTTAATTTTTTCAGCGTAATATTCCGCTTTCAATTTTAATAGTTCGCTACTATAATTCTTTTTCCTTTTCTTCGTTCCATCTTTTCCTTCATTTTGACTCTCCGAATGTTCCAAGCCAGTCTGAGATGCATTTGCCATGTCAGTCTGACTTGAATGTGCGAAGTCACCTGAAGGTAATATTTCACTCGGAGTTGGAGTTAAATTATCATCTTAAATGTTCAGACAATGGGATGGTGTATTGATATTTGGTTTTGAACCTAAAAAAAATCCAAATTTCCGAAATATTTAAATTTCATTGGACCTCGACCGGACTTCGCTCTATTGTCTATACAAGACTTGTATGTTCGGACCAAATTCTGCCACTTTGACCTACACTGCTGAGAAGTGACCTGGAAAAGAAAGTCACGTGAGCATGTCAATATGTTATATTCTCTATATGCTCAATTGCTTGGTATAGTTTAAAATCCATCTTCTGCCATCTTTAAAGGAAAATATCTATCCTTGAAAATTGGAAAGGTCTCTGTTACTAAGACAGATGTCTAAACTACCATTTATCACTTGTGATAACCATCTGTACCTATCTACTCACCATTATCCTATTACTCAAGAAATCCTCACAGATATTGTTCCAGAAATGTTTTTTTTTGTGGCATGATACATATCTTCATACCTGGACTCTACACTGGTTATCAGCATCATGGTTCCGGCATGGTTCCATAAGGTTCTTTCATTCTCAATGTTTGAGACGGGAGTGTTTTCATCATTCACAATTGGGGAATTTATTCTGTATAAAGTTTCACTACAAAAACAAATGAGAATAGTAACAATAAGGCATAATTAATTTTTTCGATTTCTTACAATTCATTACCAATTAATCTCTCTAAAGATGTTAATGGCTCTTTGGTGGCGAATAGCTCAATCATATAATCGATGGTGAACTCATTATCATCTGAAAGAAAACAGAAACTCATTTCGATCCGTAAGATGAAAAAAATATGATACTTACTAACTAAACTATGGTAAAACTCTGCATTTTCTAATGGAACCTGAAAAGTTTGCAGGCACCCAATAATTCTAAACATCACACTAAGTGAATTATTTTCGCCAGGCTCCATTGCATATCTAACACATGTAATATTTAACGCATATAAACTGTTAGTTTTATTCAATATGAATGTTTATTTTGTTTGTGTCGGTGTTCTGTGTTGTAACCTAACTTCTCTGGTCCCAGTCAACAGAAAAAGGAGTGTTCTATTTGTCAAATTCACTTCAGTTCGAAGTGAAGAAATTCGGAAATTAATCAGTCAAATAGAAAGCTATGAGTGTCCAGAAAAAAACATCACTTTGTAGATTTGCAATCGAAATTGGCATGTCACGTTGGGTTAACTCTAAAATGTAATTTTTTATACCAAATTTCAGTTGAATATCTTGTGAACTGCATTTACTATAAGAATGAAACTTGAAAAAAACAAACTTTAGCACATTGTATCTTGAAAACGAAACGTTTGAGGTCCCATATTTATGAGACTTTTTCCTTAAAATTATGTAAGGAGTCTCACCTCTTTGTTTGTGCGTCCAATTGAGGAACAAACAATGAAGGTACAGACGGAGAGAGGAGATACCTTGCGTAATTTCCAGGAAAAACGTCCCATTAACATGGGACCGCAGACGTTTCGTTCTCTAGATGCAGGATTTTAAAGTTGATTTTATTTCAAGTTTTGTTATTTAGCATCTGCACTTCACAAGATATTCAACTGAAATTTGGCATAGATATTAAATTTTATAGTTCACACAATTTGAACTGCCAATTTCGATTGCAAATCTAAAACTACAAACCAACTAACACTAGATATCTCTTCCCCATTCAAAAATGTTGGGGATTGATGCAACCTTCATGGGGTGATTGGTTTTTTCGGAACAAACTCATGATGGAAAGTCGTCCCCCATAAAACAGAAGTTGATCTGTTTTTTTTAAATCTTCGAAAATTTTTCGTTTTTGAGTGGGAGATCACATTCTCGTTCGGACACCCTGTATTCATAGGTTTGCACCATAGACATATTAAAAGAAAAAATCATTTACTATTCCCTGAGTAAATGGGAAATTGACTTCTCCTTGGTATTGATTACAATACAATTTTGAGAGTTGGTGATGAATGTGATTATTATTCGTATATGAATATTCAAAATCAATAACAATATCTGATGATTGACCCTACTTCTTTAAAATTTTCTTGGGACGCTTGGACCTTAAATTGTAAACATTGTAGCTGAGTATAGTATGTGAGTCTGATAATGATGAGTGAACTCATCGAAATGCCTTGCTCTTGATTAAAAGATTGTCATTTTCATTCGTGGTGAAAAGTCTTCCTCTTCTTCTAACCCGCTATAATAGCAACTCCACTTCAAGAATGGACTTCTACTTACAAACAAAACAAAAACTATATTTATCAATTATATCCTCTTACAATTAATGGCACAACACAGATTTACCATTATTCATCTAGCAATCAATCCGATTTAAAACGAAAGAACTCAAATTCTATTCGAAATGCTCACGAAGACACGAACAACAGGGAAATTATATCTTCTATACACTGTTTAAAATCTAATTCCAAATGGAATTACATTGAATAAGCTTTGAAATTTTTTCGAAAACACAAAAATAACTTTCAAAACTTTTAAAAAATATATTTCAAATATTGATTAATAGAGATTAATGTATATGGTTTCAACCTGATCTGTCTTTTTTTGGCGTATTCTATGGTTTTGCCCGTACTAGCAGTTCCCCTCTCTCTAAGCCTTGTCCATATAGTTTCATAAGTCTATGGTTGGCACATTTGGAATGAATAAATTCAATAATCAAATAAATTAGTCAGCTCTACAATAAAGTAGGCTACGCTTCCAACTTTAGGTTAGCTGCATAAGCACGGCTCAACTACATGACTGAGGTATTTTTCGAGGTACAAAAAAGCTTTCTCTCGATTTTTTTTTGTGCAAGCAGAACACACTAAACATTCGATGTTCCCTCAGAAATGCACAATAACCTGAGTGAAAAAATATTTAACTCTTTATGCATTCAACGAATTACTCTTAAAGAGACGATCAAATTGACTTTTCGCTCTAACCACTGTATGAGGATTTTAAATAAAAAGCTTCAGCGCTATTTATCAAGAAATAATATCGTGGACCATACACGCCACTGTCTCGGTCCTTTCTATATTTTAAAGTCTTGAGATTAGTCTTTTCGAGTTGATTGCAGTTCTCTAGATATACAAATATAGAAAACTTCATCCCTTTCTTCTTTAACCGAGAGAAATATAATAGTTCCTAAAAATAATTGCATTTTTTGCGGAGGTCGCCTCTTTACAGGCCATTTTTATTGCAGTACCACAACGTGATAACGAGATGGCTCTCGAAATCGCTTCAAATCAGATTAACATAGGCACTGGCTTACTATCCCTCTTTATACAATGGAACTAGGCGATGGTCGGCGCTCCGACGTGACCACACAAATCTAATAAAGTGTATCAATTTTTCTGGAAGACCGTTGCCAGAGAATGATACTTTTATCTGAGCAAGGGTCGGCGCTCCGTTATGTCCCAAATCAGACCTCTGCGCGAGCTCATGTACTAGGCAATAGTCGGCGCTCCGACGTGACCACCCAGTTTCATTAATGTGAGTCTATTTTTTTTGGATGATCGAGGCCATGGTACCAGACTATGGTCTGAGCGAGGGTCGGCGCTCCGTTGTGTCCTCACACTTAGGGGTTGAATAGCGGAGCCCTCCTACGAACGGAGCGATACCCCTCCTTAGCGACCCAGATACAATATACAAGTATGATGACTAAGGGGTTGAATAGCGGAGCCCTCCTATGAACAAAGCGATACCCCTCCTTAGCGACCAAGATAAAATATACAAGTAAAGTGACTAAGGGGTTGAATAGCGGAGCCATCCTATGAACGGAGCGATACCCCTCCTTAGCGACCCAGATACAATATACAAGTATGGTGAGTAAGGGGTTGAATAGCGGAGCCCTCCTATGAACAAAGCGATACCCCTCCTTAGCGACCAAGATAAAATATACAAGTATGGTGACTAAGGGGTTGAATAGCGGAGCCCTCCTATGAACGGAGCGATACCCCTCCTTAGCGACCGAGATACAATATACAGGTATGGTGACTAAGGGGTTGAATTGCGGAGCCCTCCTATGAACGTAGCGATACCCCTCCTTAGCGACCAAGATACAATATACAAGTATGGTGACTAAGGGGTTGAATAGCGGAGCCCTCATATGAACAGGGCGATAGCATCAAACACACACAAGCACAAGTTAATTGAGTTAAAATGATACAAATGCTTCCACTATGCAATCCATACAATATGTCCTTAATTATTCGCAAATGAATAGATGAATATTATAACAGTTCAGAATAGTAAATCAATGTAGCAAAGACTTACTTGATAATCATCTTGACACAACTATCAATACTGAATGTACAAAAATGGCTGCCTATAAAATGGGTCCTCTGTTCATCGTTATTTCCAAAAGGAACTGTATCTGTATCGGCTTCCTTTCTCTTTCGGCAATATACAAGAGAGTGAAAAATGACCAGCGTTTTCCTTTCCCTACTTTTTTAGGTTAGCTCGACCATCGAGAGATCACATTGTTCCCTTCTATGATTGAGGGAATCACGGTCTAACACATAGCCGTAACATTTAAATATAGGGGAATTTTATTATTTAAAACCTGGTACAGTACAAGAGCTTAGGCAAAACTTACTCAAATAGGCCTCAGAGTATATGTCCAAAAGAAGAGATATATTTGCTAAACAAAGATCTTATGAGCTAACAATATCTGGAATAAATGGGGTGACTTCTGGAGGCCGGAGTTCGTTTTTTGCAAAGAATTTTTTGGTGCAAATGGTGGAAAAAAACTTTAAGAATACGCAGTGTTGCCACTTCTTTATATTCAAGAATTTTCGGGAAAATAAAAACTGAAATGGATCGAAAAATAGCCAACATTGCGCATTCTCATAAAAGAATTAAGTACATCCCAAAAAAAAAATTTCAAAAACACTCACTGACGCGACTCCTGCAGGGCACCCCGTTTTTTTCCAATAACGTCGAAAATTATCCGCATTCTTTGAAGTAGAAAGTGCTTCGAGCACAAACCACTAAGCCCTTTCGAAAAGTGCTGAATTTTTTGTAAAGAGCTCGTAATTACCAAGCACTTTCAATAAGTAATTCGTTTACCAAAACTCCGAGCACTAAGCACTTTTTAATATAAAACATCGATCTTCAGACTTTTTCACCCAATTGTCTGTATTTTGGCATTTTTGGCCGAAAATGGGCGAATACGACCAGGCATGGAAAGAACATATAAAATTTCAGATGCCATTATTCCAGAACCATTCGACCGATTTTGTCCATTAGCGAAGTCTTTTGTGCTTTATTTGGGTTTCTACTTGAGGACGGTCCCAAGATGATCTCAGGACAGCTCAAAACAGATTTACCACTGCACATCGGTTTTTTGAAGTTTGAAAACCATCCTAGGACCGACAATAGCTTGAAATCCGAGCAGAACTTTTCTCCTTTCAAGGTTAGTCGTGTTTACGACTGGACTGGAATCGATTTTAACTACGGATTCTCCATAAGTGAGTCCAACATTGACGTTTGGAACCAATCTCAGTTTGAAATTTCAAACTAACAGACCGACATTCGATAATTTCCCAATAATAATATGTTGTCGAAATAATGAAAATATCCTTATACTGCCTCAGAGAGTCCATGGCCTACGGCGAACTCGTTTTTGCACGCATGTTCAAGCGAACAACTATCGCATGGCCCAAATGTTTCTAATTTTCGAATTTTGAGATAAAAACGGTCTCAAATGACTAGGTTGGACCCACTGAATATGACTCCTGTGTCGTCAAAATTTCAATTTCAAACGAGAAAATTATCCATTGAATTTGGCTCCACATATCGACTGTTTGAAAGGACGAAACTTCGCGGCTTCCGTGACGTACCGAAATATATCCACTCTTCCCCTTTTCTAGTGTACTTTTCTCTCTAGCAAGCCTATTACTCAGGAGATTAAAAAACAATATTATTTCTATTTATCCCATAATTCAATCATAATCTGATTCAATTGATATTTAAGGTATTCCAATATAGAGATTGATCATCTGTCAATGAATACTTCTGATCACTTATCCAGATTTCCGTTCACGAAATATAGTTTCCTTGAAAATTCTGATTTTGCGATACTCACGGAATTTTGCACGAACGTGCACGCAATCATACTACATTGAAGAATGAAAATAACAATTCAATCAGATCATTAGGTTCGAAATTATAGAGAAAAAATAATTAAATTTTAAATGTGAACAGAAAGGTGTGACATACGAATACGAAAATTCAATGCATTTCATGAGTCAACCTCAGTGGATATCTTGAAATTTTTTAACACACTTCAGAACGGATTTCTCATATCTCCAAGATCTAGATAGAATACGAAATATTCTATCTCGATGTTCCCAGCTGAAAGCATTTTGTAGTTTTTATAGGTAATATTAGCACAAAACGATTTCTTCAAGGGCATAGTGTTTTGCTTAGTAATCCCGAAATGCGATTCGAAGCCCTACGGTGCTTAGGAGCACTTTTTCGAATTATTAAGCACTAAGTCTAATCAAAAAATTCTCAAAGTACTAAGCACTAAGCATCGGATTGATGAAGTACTTGCGAGCACAGTGCTTAGGAACACAAAAGTACTTCGAGTGCTTTCACGAGCACTAAGCACAAGGCTTTGTACCGCTCTGTGCTTGACTTTGAGATATTCACGAGGTTTAATGAAACTTGAATATGCTCGAACTTGCTGTGTTGCCTAGTCGTAATTTAGCACCACGTGGTATCGGTTGCACTTAGCCCCATTAGTAACCCATTATTCCAAATATTCACCTGACTCGCCCTTGATAGCCCAGCACTACCCTAATGGCTTTTCAACAACCCATTCCCTATTGGTTCTGTATACCACCCTCTCCACTCGTTCTGCGTGTGAACTTGCACCTTAGGTTAGTACCTTGAGGCGTGCTCAAGCGTGATATAGTAACAGAATGGCGAGGATTTTCTCTGATTTCATACAACCCAGCGTGTGCTATTAGTATTACGATTCTGGTGCTCTGTACTATGTACGACACCGCATGTACGCTGATATCGTTTTGTGCGATAATTTCAGAGAACCTATCATTTGAAAATTAAATTCAGCTAAAGTGTTCGAAGATACTAACAATTTTAATGAAACTGTTCGAATGATTTTCGATAAACAGATTGCTCTCAGTGAATGAAGATGATTTTTTATGCATTGATTATAGAAATTGCAGATCCTGATGCCTAGTGGCCCTGTTCTTAATGACCCTCATGCTAGTAGACACTTCCCTTTTTCGGAAGTAACACAGATTCCATAAATCATCCACTCTGTCTGCATTTTATACAACAGAATTACGGTTCGTTTTGTGGGGCGGCTTCTTTGACACCTTGAACAGACTCTGTGATATAATGGCAAGTTTTCAGTGCGACGAACATGAAAACGTAAAAATATCCTAGATTTCACCGATATCCGAGAATTTTCCAAGGTGCATTTAAGGGATAGAACACCTGCTTAGCTTCTCCGCTGGGACAAGCTCAAGTATTGACACATTAGTTACTTCTTAGTTTCATGACGCGCCTATTGTTAGAGATAAAGGCGGAAAAAATATTCTCTTTCACATTAGGATCAAGTGAGGGCTCAATACTTCAATAGTCAAATATAGTGAAAATACTCATTACAATGATACTGCAATAGAAGCACCAAAATATGAAAAAACTGAATAAATGGGTTTTCTCGATCAAGTTTCATTCTATTTCGAGCAACGGATTGGTTATTTTGCATTAATATGACATTCGAGCTACCCTCACAATGACTCCACAGGCGAAGTGCGAGTTGGATACGCATGTAATTCTTATGGAATTCAACGCTGTCATCCACAATGAGCATCTTGCCGTTACGCAAGCTAAAGTCAGCAAAATTTCCCGCAAACAGCAAGGTTTCAATGCGAATCGCACTTCGCAGAGCCGGATCTACGGCGTGGCAAGGGAGGCATTTACCACGGGCGCCAACTAACTAGGGGCGCAAAATTATAATTTTTTTTTCTTGAAATGATATTTTTTCACTTCAAAGTCGATTCATATTTTTGAGCAGTGCTTTAGTGCATGCACCTGTTGTACAATATGTGGCGACAAGTAGTTACCAATAAATTAACAGATGATAAATTTACACTTGTCGGTCGCCCTACGATTCCGGATCGGGTCCAGATGTTTGTTATTCGAACACTGAAGACCTCAATTAGCGGCAAGTTCAGAGGGAGTTTAATGTTCGAGCTAGCGGCATGACAAAGAGATTCAGACCATTCACATTATTCGCCGAATCGTTCATCACACCGGCTTTGATAAGGGTAATGTATTTCGAAGACGTTTACGACCGAGAGTCTTGATGAAATCACCCCAGTATTACTACTTCTTTTCTCGCATGTGGGGTACTTCCATGCAGCGGCGCAGTTGATGGCATCGATAAGAAAAATAGGAACCAGTAACTTATCATAATATTTTATATTATGTGCAATACCGCAAATAACGTGATCGTGCAAGAGCCGGGAAATTAATAGTGCTGGGAAAAGTTCAAAAATTTCAATCAGGTATGTTATTTGAATAATTCAATTTTGAGTTGAGGATTTTTGCGCGCTCGGTCAAATTATATTCTGTCCGTGCACACGAGAGTCAATCATTTTCGAAAGATATGACTTAGAGACTGCAAAATTTATAAGGTTATGTTTGGGTTGGTAATATATCGGAGATATCATCGTTCCAATTTTATTTGCGAGATCCCAAATTGTACCGATTCAATTAAAATTGCGTTGTACCATAATTACACGAGTTCTCATATGTGTAAGAAAAAGTTAGAAAAAAAAATCAAAATGTCGAGATTAATACGATAAATTTATCGTATCTCTAGTATTTTATCAATCACTGAAACATGAACCCTTTTTCTGTCCTCCTGACATTTGTCGAGCATTGAGACAATTCAGATATGAATATAATAGAGCGCGCAAAACATTCCGATTCGACGTCCATGCATTTTCAGAATCTTATATAATTTTAGGTTGATATAACCAACTGAAATGCCGCCCAAAAAACTATCAGGACCGCAATCTCGGAGATAAAAATTATTAGGCCTAAAAAAAATACTAGTAATATCTCAAGTTACTTTAAGAACGATCCGGGTATTGTGTCGACAAAAGGTGGTTCCTATAGCGAAGCCCATCATGTAGCGGAATTTCCTTCTACTTCTTCAAGTACCGAGCCTATCGTAAAAAAGTATTCCATTTCGGATAATTCGGACAAGGAAAATTTTTTTGACGAGGAATCAGGACTTCCCGAGGTTAAACCTGAACCAGTTGATTTTTATGACCCTGCATCATGGCGAATTACAAAAAGTAATATTAAAATGTTCGTTATGACCTTTGTTGGCATGTGTGTCCTCTAATGTATTTCAGTTTTCCATTTACACTTTCATTTATTGTTTTTTTTTGAAGCTTTGAATGCTTATATAGTATTTCGAGAATAAATTATTCTATTCGCTTCCTTTTTGTTTTCTTCATACCCTCATTATCGTATATTAATACGTTCGTGAGTCCTCTTCACTACTTTATCAGATACATGGGAGATAATAGTAATTTCTCCACACATATTGTTTGTTATACATAAGAATCTGATGCTCGTTCTCAAAAGAATATAATATATATATGTAAAAATGATCAGTGTCATTTTCTTCAAAAGACAACTTTCTATTTTCCTTTCTATGTTTTATTTAATTTCAATTTAGAGAATGCCTTGATTTGTCAATTAATAATTTATGTCAATTCATATTTCAAAGATTGTTCATTGAAAACCTAAAGGAATAGCATTGTTTTTGATTTCTTCCAGGTTAGTGAGTTATTCTTAAGAGTTATCAGAGTTTATTTGTTATATTTCCAACTAAAGAAAATAAATCTTCCAGATTGAAGACATCAAATCATCTATTTCTTGAACTGAGAAGTTGAATTGATTTACATTCTTATAAATCAAAAACGTAAGCTATCTGGTTGATATTCTAAGGACTGCACTGAGATTTCGAGCTATAATGACCACATCAATGAAAATTTGCATAGCATTTGAAACATCAAATACTGATGCGAAGAAAAATATATTCAAGTTTAAATGGATACAGACTACGGGAACAGAAACATATTATGAAATACCAGAAGACAAACAGAATCCACATGACCATTATGAACTTTTTGCTCTACCGAAGGTGAAAAATATCTTAAAATCAATGAAAACAAGAGGTTCATTTCGTACATGTGTTATTTCATTGACTCCGGAATTAAAAGAAATATATTTTGATGCCGAAGAAGATGTGATGTTTAGGGATGAGTATTTACAAATGACTTATTCACCTGCATACGTGAGAACAAAATTTGGAGGAGAACTAGCAGAATCACGAAATACAACAGAACTGTCAGGCAAGACCAAGGAGAATAAAAAAGATTTCAAGAAGATAAAGGACAATTTTGTGCTGAATAATTTTGATGGAAAGTATGTTTCTGTTACTTTATGGTTGAAGAAATTTGAGTCGGTATGCATGCGTTGTGGAGTGGAAGAAGATATAGACAAAATTCTGGTTTTACGCTTGTTTTTGGATGGAATAGCGAAAGAATGGTTCGATTCTAAATTAATTATATTAGGTTTGGAAAATGATTTTCAAATATGGAAAAATAACTTCTTAGATAGTTTTTCTGAAACAAGTTGGCATAAGCATAGAGAGGCATATTCATTTAGGTACATAGGAGGAAGTTTAGTTGACTATGCTTTCAGGAAAGAAAATTTGTTGTTGAATCTCCGAAATAATTTTCCAACTGACATATTAATTGATTTAATTGTGACAAGTTTGCCAAAATTTTTACTAGATAGAATCGATCGATCAAATGTAACAACTTTTGAGAAATTATTAGGTGAGTTACGAAAGTTAGAAGGTTCAACAAAATATGAAAACGCTCGAAATACCAAAAATGACAAAATGAACAAATCGGCCGAACAACTTCCTTCACTAACAAATAGAAAAGTGGATAAGAAGGAACCATGTTCAATTTGTGATAAAAATGGTTTCCCAGGGAGATTTCATCCAGAAGCTCTATGTCGCCTAAAGAATAGGAGATTTAATAATTTTAAACAAGAGAACGTATCCGGTAACATAAGAATGGTGAACAATGTTGGGGTACAGGATGAATTAAATGAGACCATTTCCGATCAAAAAAACTAGTTTTGCTGCCATTGATCAAATTGAAAGTGTTCGTAAATGATAATGAATTATGTGGAATTTATGATTCTGGCTCAAATGTCACTCTTCTGAATTCGAAAGTGGCAGATGAGTTATGTCTACACATTCAAGAGGATAGGAACACATTCAAAACAGTCAATGGCAAGGCAAATTTTTCAGGAAAAATAAGTACAAAAATGAGAATCAATGACATTGAAAAAGAAGTTGAGTTTTGTGTAATTAAAGATAAAAATTTCGAGTATGATATTCTACTCGGATTAGATTCTATTTTCAATTTTCAATTGAAACAAGATTTTGATTTGAATATTTATCAAAGATTAGATATGAATGAAGAGAAAAAGATCGAATCTTTCAATAATAATAATGGTAACAATGATTACAACATCAACTTTAATGAAGGGATACCAACAGAACTTTTCGAAGCGAAATTAGAACATTTGACAACAAATCAGAGAAGTAAAATTGAAGTGTTGATAAATAAATATGATAATATTTTTGCAAAACACAAATTTGATATTGGTTTGGTGCAGAATAATGAAGCACATATAAAACTTTTAGAACACAAATTTGTAGCCAAAAAGCCATACAGATGTTCAATGGAGGATCAAAAAGAAATAGAATTTCAAATAGGAAAACTGTTGAAAGCGAATCTGATTGAAGAATCTTCCTCACCTTTTACAGCACCAGTCACGTTGGCATATAAAAGAGATGAGGGATCTAAGACAAGATTGTGTGTCGATTTCCGTGAACTTAATAAATTGATTGTTCCCGGACCACAGCCTTTCCCATTGATCGATGAAATCTTAGCGAAAACCCGTAATGCAAAGTTTTTTACTACATTAGATGTGAATTCTGCCTTTTGGTCGATTCCTGTTCGTATCAAAGATAGATATAAGACTGCTTTTGTGACGCAAAATGGTCACTGGCAATGGAAATGTCTACCTTTTGGACTTAAAACATCCCCTGCGATATTTCAACGTATTTTGAATAATATTATCAGGAAAAATAAATTGAATTCATTGTGCCAAAATTATATAGATGATATTCTCATATTTTCTTCAACATTTGAACAACATATAGAACATTTAGAGGAGCTCTTGAAAGCAATAGTAAGGAAGGATTCAGACTTAAATTTATCAAATGCAATTTTGCCAAAGAAGAAGTCAAATATTTAGGACATATTGTTGGAAATAATACAGTACGACCCATAAATGACAATTTGATTTCCATTAGGAATTTTTCTCCACCAGATAATCGGAAGAAGATAAGGCAATTCTTGGGTAAAGTTAATTTTTATCACAAATATATTAAAGATTCCGCTAGATTATTAGAACCCTTGCATAATTTACTGAGGAAAGATGTAAAATTCAACTGGTCATTGGATTGTCAGGAAGCTTTCATTAAGGTTAAGGACATCCTTTGTTCTGAACCAGTTCTTGCAATTTTCGACCTAAATGCTCATACTACTATACAGGGTGATTCATTAAGGATGGCCACCGGCCGTATCTCGGAAACCGTTTATCCTATGACTTCCGGAAAAAAATCTAATGACAAACTCGGCCCCTAGAAAATGATTAAAAATATTTTCAAGTTCGTAGTTCCCCACTAGAGGGCGCAATCTATCACTTGTAAAATATAATCTCATTTTTTACGAAATATTCTCCAGCTAACAGTGGTAGAGAATTATAAAATAAGAATCTACTCTTTCTATTCAACAACTTTTGTTTCAGTAATTTTTCTATATTTCCTATTTTTTAGTGATGGGATGGATAAACTTTTTTTCACGAAAAAAACATTCCTACTCCTGTATGGGTGAACCGATTTTCACGTAATTTGATTTCATTCGAAGGCCATCGAAAGCAGATCACAGAAAGATATGACAACAATATACCGGGTGATCCAATTGAAAACTACAGACTGTTTTATGTCACTTCGCCCTATTTGTGCGTTTTACTGGAAAATTTCAAATGCAATGCTATGATTCTAACCGAGTGAGAATAAGCCAAGCATTATCACCTACTGACTTTTTAAAATCGCAGACAGATATCATTGGTCGTTTCGGAGTTATTGACATTTTGTAAATTTTGATCAATGTTGGTCCTTTCTGCGAGCTTGAATAAAAAAGGAAGTGACTTTATGCGTCATGACAACGCAGCAAAATACTCAAGACACATGAAATAACAATGATGCGATAAAATAAAACAAAAATTAGCAACAACGAAAATATTTGAACAGAAAAACAACACTTGCACCTAGTCAATTCAAATATTTAAAATGTCTACCATTATTTTCTACACATAAATTTAGTCTTTCTTTCGTCGTGTTGACACTGGCCACAATTTCAGTATGAGAAGAAGCTGCCTGTCGAAATCTATTTTGAATATCCTCACTTGTAGTGGGGGGTGTTCGGAAAACTAAGTCTTTATTCTCCCCCAAAAATAAAAATCTAATACTGTGAGGTCGGGTGATCTTTCTGGCCATGGAAAAATACTCCCTCGTCCAATATACCTCTTTGAGAAGACGTTATATGAATATTCTTTGACATTAGCAGCATAATGCGCCGGGCAACCATCTTGTTGATACCACATATCTAACCTGCTTTGAATAGCAATATTTTCTAAAAGAATTGGAGATCTTCCGTTAAATTTCAAGCACCTTTGTCTTGTTAATAAGCCAAAACTCTTATGATATTATCCTCATTACGGCTTCTACGTTTTCTATTTTTTCTTCCAAGATATTGAACCTTACCAGTTTCTCGTACTCTTCGTGTCAATCTTTTGAATACCCTTTTGGAATGACGACGTCTTTCAGGATATCGTATCGGGTATCCCCTTTCAGCTACTGCATTTTCTAAACATTCAAAATGAACATTAAGCATATCATATGCTTCTTCGTTTGAATTATGGGGCATCATAAAATAGTTGTTTGCAATCGTCCTAAAAAACTTTTACAGCTATAGATACCGAAAATGAACAGTATCGCCAAAGCTTACTGGTTCTTAATCAGCTTGTTTCGTTGTTTTGATGAGTTTTTTTCTTTCATCTAATTGTTTAGAGATGAAATAACTCAAGTCCTCCAGAATTTCTCAGGGTTGGTCAACACTTATCAAAATTTACAAAAATGTCAATAACTCCGAAACGACCAATGATATCTGTCTGCGATTTTAAAAAGTCAGTTGGTGATAATGCTTGGCTTATTCTGACTCGGTTAGAATCATAGCATTGCATTTGAAATTTTCCAGTAAAACGCACAAATAGGGCGAAGTGACATAAAACAGTCTGTAGTTTTCAATTGGACCACCCGGTATATTGTTGTCATATGTTTCTGTGATCTGCTTTCGATGGCCTTCAAATGAAATCTAATTACGTGAAAATCGGTTCACCCATACAGGAGTAAGAATGTTTTTTTCGTGAAGAAAAGTTTATCCATCCCATCACTAAAAAATAGGAAATATAGAAAATTTACTGAAACAAAAGTTGTTGAATAGAAAGAGTAGATTCTTATTTTATTATTCTTTACCACTGTTAGCTGGAGAATAATTCGTAAAAAATGAGATTATATTTTACAAGTGATAGATTGCGCCCTCTAGTGGGGAACTACGAACTTGAAAATATTTTTAATCATTTTCTAGGGGCCGAGTTTGTCATTAGATTTTTTTTCCGGAAGTCATAGGATAAACGGTTTCCGAGATACGGCCGGTGGCCAACCTTAATGAATCACCCTGTATATACTGATGCCAGTATTCAAGGAGTAGGAGCTGTTCTTAAACAAAAACAGATTAATGGTGAAATGAAACCCGTAGCCTATTTTTCTAAAAAACTGAATAAATATCAGAAGAATAAGAAAGCAATATTCCTAGAATGTCTGGCAATTAAGGAGGCAATAAAATTTTGGAAATATTGGCTAATGGGAAAAAAATTCGTTGTTATTACTGACCATAAACCATTAGAAGGAAAAGAATTTCGCACAAGACCAGATGAAGAGTTGGGTGACATGATGAATTATTTATCACAATTCGATTTTGAGATTAAATATGAACCAGGAAAACAAAATGTAGAAGCAGATTGTCTTTCTAGAAACCCAGTTCTGGAGGAAATGGAGAATATGGACGAATGTTTAAGAACAGTTAATTTGATGGCATTGAATGAAATAAAAAACGATCAGCAGAATAATCTCTTGATGATAAATAACATGAAAAGAACTATTGTACAGAAAGAAATATTTTACAAATTGCATAAAAATAGCAAAAAAATTATTTTATCAAATGATTTTGGAAAAGAGTTAATCAGAAAATTGCACAATCATTATGGCCACATTTGTGCTAGTAAGATAAATATGAAAATTAGAAAGTTTTATTACATTAAAAATATGGATTCGCTGACGAGAGAAGTTTGTGGATCATGTGATATCTGTTGTAAAAATAAAACCAGAGTAGGTCAAAAGTATGGACTTCTTTCACAGCTGGGTCCAGCAAAAGAACCCTTTGAGATAATGTCACTAGACACAATTGGAGGCTTTGCTGGAAATCGCTCTTCAAAAAGATACCTTCATCTCTTAGTCGACCATTTTACTCGATATGCATTTGCGAGTACTTCCAAACACCAAACAACCGAAGACTTCATCAAATTAATTAATAAAATTCAAGATAAACGACCAATAAAAACATTATTAACAGATCAATATCCAGGAATAAATTCGGAAAAATTCAGACAGCACATGAAAAATTTGAATATACAATTGATTTTTACAGCAGTAGACTGTCCTTTTTCAAATGGTTTAAATGAACGGCTGAATCAGACATTAGTGAACAGAATAAGGTGCAAACAAAATGAGAAGAAAACTAGAGCTTGGACGAGAATAGCAGATGAATGTATTGAAGAATACAATAGGACAGACCATTCTGTAACTGGATATAGCCCAGAATATTTACTTTATGGAAAAACGGATCCCATTGCTCCAGAAGAACTTATAGAAAAGAGTAATTTACCAAGAGATAAGGAAATAGCATTTAAAAATTCTTTACGTTATCATGAATACAATAAAAAATTAGTCGACAACAACAGGAAAGATTATGATTTCAAAATTGGAGATTATGTTTATGTTGAAAATAAATCTAAATTGAATAGAAAAAAACTTGAGGAAATAAGAATAGGACCTTTTCCAATAGTGAAGAAAATTTCAGACACTATCTATGAGATAGACATTGGAAATAGGAAAAAGGACAATAATTATTTCCATGTAACAAAGTTGCTCCCATATGACAACGCCAACAGATAGTGGTTGTTGCATACTTTGTGTGGGGGGATGTAAAAATGATCAGTGTCATTTTCTTCAAAAGACAACTTTCTATTTTCCTTTCTATGTTTTATTTAATTTCAATTTAGAGAATGCCTTGATTTGTCAATTATTAATTTATGTCAATTCATATTTCAAAGATTGTTCATTGAAAACCTAAAGGAATAGCATTGTTTTTGATTTCTTCCAGGTTAGTGAGTTATTCTTAAGAGTTATCAGAGTTTATTTGTTATATTTCCAACTAAAGAAAATAAATCTTCCAGATTGAAGACATCAAATCATCTATTTCTTGAACTGAGAAGTTGAATTGATTTACATTCTTATATATATATTCTTTTGAGATGAGCATTTACATTTTTTTATATCAAACAATTTGTGTCATAACAGTATTAGCTGAGGAAATGTCAACGGGGTACCATACATTTTTACGTATGATACAAGAGCACAGATAAAAACCTCAGGAAAAACTCTGTCTTCCCGTATTAGTGTAATGAAATTGTTGTTTTTTATTGAAGGGCTTCTTTTTCATTGACAAAATTTCCTCCTTCCTATGCGATGCAGATTGAAATCTTGAAAACATACCTGAAAACAAAAAAGGAGACGAAAGAACTAATATGAACTAGTAAATGATTTAGTACTCATTAAATTAATTTGAAGTTCGCAATCCATCTCAAAAAAGAATCAGACACCGAATGAATTGCCTCGAAACCATCGTCAAATTTATATATTGGACAAGTATTTACTAAATGTTCTATTGTTTCCTCTTCTTCTCCGTAAAATATCTGGGGAATAGAATAAATACTATCATCATTCATGAAAAGTATGTAGTCATTGAAAAAAAAATCGAAAAGGGCGCATTTCTATAACTTGCCACGGGCGCTGAAATCCTAGATCCGGCTCTGGCACTTCGTGCCTGCTACCGGACATGAGCATTGCTTTTTTTTGGCCACTGTTATGAATTTTGTGGGTTTATTTGGTATTTCGAACTTGTTTTGCTTCCATTTGTGAACTATAACGAAAAAACGAATAAATAAAATGAAGGAGGACAATTGAGTTATTCGAATTTTTGAGTTATATCTAACAACCTAAACAATAGCATCGTCGTGTGTCACCTAACACGCTCTTACGAGATTTTATTGCGAAAAGCAAATTTCATTGCGAATAGCTAATTTCATTGCGAATGGCAAATTTCATTGCGAATGGCAAATTTCATTGCGAATGGCAAATTTCATTTTGAATGTAGCTCAAGAGTAATCCGAATTGAACTTGTTAACAAAGTGCAGGATTGTGTTAGCCCACTGAAAAAAATTTGGGTGCTCAGAACATCGTACCTGAGCCGAACCTGAGTAGATACTCAATAAAAAAAATGTTTTATTTGATGGGAGATATCTATGGTTGAAATTAATGTACTACCTAAAGATTCACTCTGTAGGGATTGTGATATTTGAAGACATATTTATTACCTCTTCAACCGGAGGTTGGATCGACGAGATGACTGCGACTGTGGAATTCCTTTTCGGAAATTAATAACAGCCTTCATGCAGAGCGACTTCCAAATTAAAGCGGATACAAGGTTTGGAATTCATCGGGAGTTGCAAAAGATGCAACAAAACGAGCAAAACGTGTGTCTGTCCTTTAACTCGCAATTCCAACAACCTCGGTCATAAACTCGCTTTCCATTTAATGAAATTTTTTGTTAACGTTTAGCAATGAAACAAATTCAAACTAGGTGTGTAATGAAATTGTGTGCTAGCCCCTTCCAATTCAGAGAGATTGGCCAGGTACGTACTTAGAATTTAATTTTTACATGCTTGTTCAAGGGATCCAAAGCATAACTAGGTTGTCCAAATATCTGTAATTTATTAGTATTCCCAAAAATGGTTCAGTTGCCGTCATTGATAGGAAGTCCGTTATCAAAATCGATACGATGTCCGTCTAGCCGGTCTTCTGCTGCCATGACAACTTCAGAGAGAAGAAGTCTTGTGAATTGGCATACTCAGGGTTGGTGTGGGATCTGAAAAGTCAGCTCGTTAGGTTCGTGCAAGAGCAGAATTCGACTAATTTAAAGACATTCCCGATTGAATTGATATCTAGTTGGTTGAAAAATGATAGGTTCATGAACAATTTCATTGAAATATTACCGGTAGTTTTTCCAATGCAGTATTATCTCTCTGACGTAACAAATTTGCATGTTCTAGTAATATAATATTTAAAATTTTCCCTTTTCGATAGGTAAGAAGAGCTCAGCAAACTATAGAATTGTTTCCTTCGGAACTTTGCATTTAGGATCTTTCTTAAATATATTCATCCGAAATCAAATTCCTCTCTTATTTCCACAATTACAGATCCGATCAAATGTGAATAAAACGCTCGGTCGAAAAAGCCTGCTTGTGAGGATCATATCATTAGAAGTTTGCAAAATCATTCAATCTTGGGGTAACGCTACATTTGGCGGTGTCAAAACATGGATGGGTGACTGATCTGGATACAAATTTGATGAAGAGGTTTAAAAACTTTGAGGCAGAGCTTCTCTAGAATTTTTTGTATATGAGTATGGGGAATTATTTTAATCGATCGAATGCATTGAGAGAAAATTAACTAGTTCTTAGGTTGTCTTCTCCATTAATCGTTTGATTCTATGAAAAAGTTAATACTCGAAACGTACGAAAGCAGATAATAGGTGTTTTTGGTAATGTTGTTATTGATTTTGTTTGTCTGAACTGAAGCTTTGAATATTCTTTCACAGATTATACAAATTCAGTCCTCATGTAATGACGGTTGTATCTGTCATCCTCGGTTTCTTGATGATATTAAATTGGTTCTCAAATTCTGAGGGGTATTTTCTTTGTCGGAAGTTATTGCAAACAAATTCTTCACACTCCTTCTGAGGCCCTGAACAACGTTGATATCCTGCGATATATTCAGAAAATGTAAAATAGTGGCAAAATGTCGTTATCATTCATCATATAATTTCCTCATTTCAGGATAGTCGATATTTAATCATCCAATTAGACACAGATGAAGTGTATAGACAAGTCATAAATTAATGAAAAAAATCACTAAAATCACAGTTAGAATTTCATCAACTATACAGGGTGTTCTACAATTATTGATTAGATTCGATTTCAACATGATAAACAAGCTGCTCCATTATGTCCCCATAAATAAGAATCTACGGGTTTTAGATCAGGCGAACGAGGTGGCCATTGTATTGATCCTCCTTGACCTATCCATTCATATTTATACTTTATGTCGGTCTACTTGATCAAAACATGGAAATAAATATTTTCAAATACTTGTAACTTCAAAACGAGAACGAATCAGACCTATGTTCATAGGAAAAAAAAATTTCATAATAAGCACAGCTGCCATCTGTCAAAGTTTGTCATAGAGCTTGTAGAACACCCTGTATAGTAACTTTAAACAATTCAATACTCTTGAAAATACTTGACACGTGCAAAGATTTATCGAAGCTAATCCAGCTTGTACAGAACAATACTGTGATATTTTGCCTATGTTTTATACTCAGCTGTTCCATGTTCTGAAGCTAGAAGAATGGATTTTTTTTTGAGATTCTTTTTTCATAGGGAAGAAAGAAGTTTCTGAAATATTCTTCGTGGATTCACCATGTTCTGATAGAATAAAATTATGTTTCTGTGATTTCTCAAAAATGTCTTTTAAATTAGCGATTTTCGTTTCAATTGGCTCCAGTTTAGTATTTTCGAGATTTTGCTACTTTTTCTGATATTGGAGAAATTAAAAATATCATTGAGGATTTGGAAGATGTTGATGGCTGTTTATGCGGCGAAAATTCGTGGAAACCGAACAGCATTTTTCTGGGTGCCTACGAGAGGGGAGATTTATTCTCATAATCAATTTCTTCGAACTATAGCCACTTTAAACATGACTATGATCGCTTTGTTTACAATTATACCTCCTTATCGCTAAAATCCATTTTCCTTTGAATTCGGGATCTTAACTTAAATGATATAGAGAAACTTCTTTTTCTCCCCGGCAATTTCCCTTTTTTTTCCTCTTATTGCATTCAAAAGCGACGGACACTTGCATTTTTTCTATTGTAATCAATCAGAACAAAAAGGGTCTATATGATAAACGAATCGCACTTCAGAATAATGCAATTCTTATAAGAGCCCGCCTAGTACGAGTCAGCTAGTAGGGCACCAGGGAGTGGGGGGAACTTGACATACCTCGAGTATCTGGGCAAAGATGGTCTGTTATCTGGGTGGCCGCTCTAGGTAATTCTATTCTCAGTGGCCGCCATGTTGTTCCCGTTGGCGAAATCCATCAACAGAATCCATCGGTGCCTTGACACCTGTTCTACTATGTTCATTTTTACGCGCTAGTTCTGGGAAAAAGCACTTTATCGTTTCGTCACAATGTCTGTAGTTTTCGAATTTTAAGCCCAAAATGGTCTTAAAAGATTGGGTTGAACATCCTGAAGGAGAATTCGTGGTCTCATTCAATTCAGTCCGTTCGTCCGTATGTGCTCTAGCTTTCGAAGGAAAGGACCTAGAGTTTTGAAATCCTCAGGTTAGGTTTTGATCCTGAATATCTCAGCTTAGTTCGTTAATGGTCCACATCTGCCAAATGGTTTTTATGTTGTAACCATTTGAAATTTTTCAATCGCACTCGAATATATTTGTCTGATTGTCTTTAACAATTAGGTTGCACTACCTGAAGAAGAATACGTGATCAAATTCAATTTTGTCTGACTGTCCATACAACCGTATGTGCTCTAACTTTCGAAGTAAAGGACCTAGCGACTTGAAATGGTCAGATTAGGTTCTTGAGTCTGAATATCTCGGTTAAGTTCTTTAATGGTGTAATCCAGTTAGTTGAAAAATATACCGACGAGCAACTTCATGCAAAATTCCGTGAGGATGGTACCAGTGATAAGTTTAAATCAAGGATGAGTGGGAAATTTTCCAACTTTCCAAAAACAATTAATTCGGAAAATTATGTCTGATTTCAATAGAAAATATGTCAGGCTCTGAACTCAGTGTTAAACAACGGTGTCCAATTTCAGTTTCATACGATAATCATCTTCGGAGATGTATTAGGAAAAAACTATGTAAAATTTTTTGGTTCTGTCCTCGTTATCGCTCTTGTTCGTAAAAGGTCTCAAAAAATAATGATTCGATATCATAATGACACTGAGTAACCAGTCAGAATTTGCTTAGGTGCAAAGATGTGCGAAATTTCGTGATGATCCTTGCATAAGTACAATTTGAGAAAATAATGTTTTCAAATAATTTTTATTTTGCAATTTACTAATCATATGATCCGCATGAAATTCTGCACGAGACTTTAATGTCTCATTTTTTTCAGTCAAGTATCAATATCAATGCGATCCAATCTTCATTTTTGGAATAAGTATATTTTGCGTGGAGTCATTGGGTGGATTTTAGCAATTCGCGAATTGAACTATCGAAATCGAACTCCGAACGTGCTCAACAATTATTCAGTCTATCAGCATATTATTTCAGTTATTGCGTTAGCGATCCGTGGTTAGACAGGCCGCCAACAAATTAACTTCTGAGAGAAACTACTCTGAGACTCGATATTTGTACAGAACGTTGAAGGCTTGATAGTGAAGGTAGATTTCGTGAATGCGTAAAATCTGCCCAATGATTTCGTAGATATACAGATGAGATCCAATTCAAATAGAAATACGCATTCAAATATATCCAAAATACGAATCGGATCGGATTTAAATCGATCATCTGATTGTGAAATGATATCTTAGAGGTTCATGCATAATTTCGTAGGACTATACGAAATCAATAAGCAGGTGGTTCCTCGGGGAACAAATTTGAACAAGCGCGAAAAATTTCTTGACCTCACGTCAGTGCTTTTCTAGATTTTCATTCATATACTCCAGTTTCACGAGTTATCATTCTCAATGTGTATCTATGTATTCCCACTGTTCAAAATGGCAGGCACTTAGAGAATGAAGCCTAAATGGCGACAATTACCCATTGTTCAAGGCAGAATCGATAGAAATTAGCATCACTTGTTTAGCGAACATTGAAAGAATTCAAATTTCTCCGAATCAAATAGCTGATTGCTTTCAACGAAGAAGATAAGAAAGTTCAATACGAAAAGCGCATACGCCTCGAACTCGATAATTATTATTGGACGCCCCATTAACCGTACCTTCTGGAGAATATTAATTTTCAGTAAAGATAGAATGATGAAATTTCGCTCATTCGAAAACTTGTCTCTCACAATTTCTATTGTAAAAGTGTCAATTTCTCAAAAAGAGGGAATAATAACACTAGACCGGCATGAATAAAAGATGAAATAGATTTCATGATACTACCTTATCGAAATTAAGCTGTGATCTATCTGTCCGTTCAACTTCAAACTTTCAGACAGATTCTTAAACCTCAGTGTACATACCGAGTTCGTGCGTGCAGAAAACGCTCGATGGTTCTGAATAAATATGCACCTGTAGGATCTTCCACAATATTTACATAAATTTTGATCCTATCGAATAGAAAGGTAATTAGCTGTGAAATAATGAATAACTGGAATGTTTATACCAGATTCAGTGAAAAGCATTCAGTCTGATTGAAACAACGAAATAAAAAAAATCTGATATTTCGTGATCATGTAGCAGTAGTGTGAGGACACAACCGAGGAACGACATTAGCTGAGATAATTTTCTGGTAACATGGTCTCAATCATCCAGAGAAATAGATACGCACTATTGGATCTGGGTGGTCACGTAGAGCACTGAATATTGCCTAGTCAATGAGCTAGATCAGGATATAGAAAAGGATCAGTTTAAATAATGGGTAGTAAACCTGGTATTTTATATTTATATTTCACATTTATATTGGAATGGGTAGGTATAAAATCGTTCATTAATTCGATGCTCCATTTTTCTGGAGTAATCAGAAAGCATTCAATGATATTTCAACAAACTTTATTTTTGACTTATCTTGCCGTTCTCAACTTGATACTGTACTTTCATATCCTTTTCATATGAAATCAAAGAATGTTCCCATTCCACAATTATTCTCATCACATTCGAGGTCCTATCGCTTCCTTTTCCTTTCAATAGTCAATTATGTATTATTGTATTAGGTATTTGTTTATATTATATCCTGATTTTATGAAACCTTCGGAGAATAAGGCATTATCTTAGTCATCATGTTTTAATAATAATATATAGAAATCTCGAAATATTTCAACTAAATTTCTTAGAGCAGGAGTAATAGAAATTCTGAACTCGGGAAAAAACCTTATAGGCCTGAAGTTCATTGAATGCTCCCTTAAAAATTTCGAAATGTTTGCTTTTGTTCAGCGAAGGATCAGAGGTTGAAGATATTCTGCAATTGTCTAGGAGGTTTCAGGAAAAATAAAATTATTCGGATCATGTTGTTAGTCTCACTGCTTTCATTGAATCAGGTTTCAATAATATGTTGAATAGGAAAACCGTAGTTGAGAGTTTTTCGGCAACTAACGATACGCTGTGTAAAGATGGATTAATATTTTAATTTCATAATCATTTGAAATGTGAGAAAGTAATTCGAATCAGACAGAAAATGTTTTTATTGATTATGTTCGTAATAGTTTCGGAACTGATAATAGACGTCCGAGGAATAGGTTTCATTTGCCCTTCTATTTAATATATATAAATATATATATAAACTCGGTTAAAGGCTATTCGACTAGTTGGTGTTGGGGCAAAATGAAATATCAATTTGCTCTTATACTCTATATTTCGTCCCTAGTTTGGGACATCTTCAGGAGCAACTACAAAATAAAACATTACACTTAGACGATATTACTACAGTTGGTGTTTTTTGACAGGACTTACGAAGCTATGACACAAATCTACTGGCCAAAGAGAGATCTAATTGTGGTCCTATGGTAATATTCATCTCACAGACTTAATTAAAAGCATAAAAAGCAACAAAAAGCATTACATGACAACGACACTCACAGGAGTTAGCTGACAGATCGTCAACCACAGAATACAAATATAACGAAAAGATGACACAAACCATTATGAAAGATGCTTTTTCTTTTTCTTCTCAGGAGAGTATAGTAAAATCTATTACGTGAGACAGCAGGAACCAATTAATGAGAATCAGATGGAAATATCTAAGGTAATCTATAGA
Source organism: Myrrha octodecimguttata (assembly GCA_958510865.1). Lineage (NCBI taxonomy): Eukaryota > Metazoa > Arthropoda > Insecta > Coleoptera > Coccinellidae > Myrrha > Myrrha octodecimguttata. The sequence continues at coordinate 14,106,739 of OY294060.1, forward strand.
GGCAAAAGAACATATACAAAAATATTTCATTATGGGACAGGAGGTGGCACCACAGCAGCTGCAGTCCTCGGCTGGATTTTGTCACAAGTGAGTAGAAAACTGTATATGTTACTTAAATTACTAACATCGGATCTGTTGTTCATTTTCAAGTTTTCGTTAATGTGACACATTTCTAAGAAAATACGCTTGTTATAGTTTTTTTCTCTATTTAAGATTTCGGTACCTTCATAATCCATTATGTGACCTGTGGTATTCACATGTTTTGCGAGAGCACAGCGTTCTGGTCTAAGTCTGGAATCACTTCTGTGAAGCGTCAATCTCCTGCCCAATGACTGAGAAGTGTGACCGACATACGACAAAGGACAATTCCTACAATTAATCTTATAGACCACATTTTTTGTCTTATTCTTGGTTATTTTGTCTTTTCCTGTCTTGAAAAACCGTCCGGCTGAGAACAAATTATATTTGCCCACTTTAACATTCACATGTTGTGTTAACAATTTCAACAGTTCTGGTGTAAGATCTCTGATGTATGGTAAGGAGCAAAATTTGGTGGAAGCGTCAGGGTCAGAAATGCCCTCATCTCTATCTTCCCTGGCTGATCCAATACTATTGCCATTCAAAACACCCTGCAGGAATCTATGAGGGTAACCATTGTCAGCCAGCATTTTTTTAAGTCTATTGATTGCTGGTTTCTTGAAGTTGTCATGTGTAATTTCCAACACTCTTTTTTTTAGGCCTAATGCAACATTTGTCTTAGTTGACATGTCTTGATAGGAAGCGTAGTTAATATATCTTCCTGAACTGATTGGTTTTTGGTACCAGTCCAATCTGATTGGACCTAGATTGGACTGGTACCAAAAACCAATCAGTTCAGGAAGATATATTAACTACGCTTCCTATCAAGACATGTCAACTAAGACAAATGTTGCATTAGGCCTAAAAAAAAGAGTGTTACACATGACAACTTCAAGAAACCAGCAATCAATAGACTTAAAAAAATGCTGGCTGACAATGGTTACCCTCATAGATTCCTGCAGGGTGTTTTGAATGGCAATAGTATTGGATCAGCCAGGGAAGATAGAGATGAGGGCATTTCTGACCCTGACGCTTCCACCAAATTTTGCTCCTTACCATACATCAGAGATCTTACACCAGAACTGTTGAAATTGTTAACACAACATGTGAATGTTAAAGTGGGCAAATATAATTTGTTCTCAGCCGGACGGTTTTTCAAGACAGGAAAAGACAAAATAACCAAGAATAAGACAAAAAATGTGGTCTATAAGATTAATTGTAGGAATTGTCCTTTGTCGTATGTCGGTCACACTTCTCAGTCATTGGGCAGGAGATTGACGCTTCACAGAAGTGATTCCAGACTTAGACCAGAACGCTGTGCTCTCGCAAAACATGTGAATACCACAGGTCACATAATGGATTATGAAGGTACCGAAATCTTAAATAGAGAAAAAAACTATAACAAGCGTATTTTCTTAGAAATGTGTCACATTAACGAAAACTTGAAAATGAACAACAGATCCGATGTTAGTAATTTAAGTAACATATACAGTTTTCTACTCACTTGTGACAAAATCCAGCCGAGGACTGCAGCTGCTGTGGTGCCACCTCCTGTCCCATAATGAAATATTTTTGTATATGTTCTTTTGCCTCTATAGATTACCTTAGATATTTCCATCTGATTCTCATTAATTGGTTCCTGCTGTCTCACGTAATAGATTTTACCATACTCTCCTGAGAAGAAAAAGAAAAAGCATCTTTCATAATGGTTTGTGTCATCTTTTCGTTATATTTGTATTCTGTGGTTGACGATCTGTCAGCTAACTCCTGTGAGTGTCGTTGTCATGTAATGCTTTTTGTTGCTTTTTATGCTTTTAATTAAGTCTGTGAGATGAATATTACCATAGGACCACAATTAGATCTCTCTTTGGCCAGTAGATTTGTGTCATAGCTTCGTAAGTCCTGTCAAAAAACACCAACTGTAGTAATATCGTCTAAGTGTAATGTTTTATTTTGTAGTTGCTCCTGAAGATGTCCCAAACTAGGGACGAAATATAGAGTATAAGAGCAAATTGATATTTCATTTTGCCCCAACACCAACTAGTCGAATAGCCTTTAACCGAGTTTATATATCATCACGACTATTACCAAACCGAATAGTAAATATATATATATATATATAAATCTAGATGTAAGGGAGTAGAGACTCATGTATCACAAGGGTAAAAAAGTGTACTCTTTTTTCCTCACCGAGCTTTCGCAATTATTTATTGCATCTTCAGGGTTTCTGAAATTACAGATGTAAGTAATAGTAGTGATGTTCGAACAATAAATTATTTTGTTATTACCGAAATTGAGGTTATCTGTTAAAAACAATTGACTATGTTCGTTCGACGAAACATATACAGGAATAAAATATAACATAAAACACACTTAAAACCACATACAAACACACTACACATAAAATTGTGACTGTTTTGATCTGGGTTATCATATTTGAGTTGTTTTTCATTCTGAGCTGTCACCCTGTCACGATGACAACTATGATTGTCTTGTTTATCTTCTTCAATCATTCATGTAATGGCTCTTCGTAAAATTCCTTCTCCTTTTCCCTTTCTAGTAAATAGCTATAAATGTTGCTTAGTTTTTGCGTATCGGATTTCTTGTTTATATTGTTTTCATTTTTGTTATGAAAACAAGTCAAAATATCAACCCAATAAATAAATAATTCGCATGCTTGGTAATTTGAGGTTGGAAAAACACAGCTCACCGTCAATTGACATATACAAGTATTTGTCATCAGAATAAAATGAAATTTTAAATTTTAGACTTATGTTATGTTTAGAAAAATTGAATTGATATTGCGACAAACGACTTATGATTCAATTCATTTAGGAAATGACAACAGACATCGACCTCGCTCTGTTATGGATGAGGATAGCAAAGAACAGATTTGAAAATTGAATCGTGGTAAACGTTCGATCGGAAAGTAGTACCTCATGCGCGAAAATTAAATGAAGTATCTGTATTAATGAATTGTGTTTACGTCAATAAGCTTGAATATATTTCTGAGAGGTAATTCTGAAAGGTCGTTCAAAAGATGTTGATTGTGCCTATTTTTGAAATCTTCATACTATTCTAGAAGAATTATCTTGTGTTAGTTGTTTTTTGTATAGAAGTTTTAGATAATCGAAACTGGTCTTGAAATTGAATTGTACAAGATGATTCCCTGAAGCTTGATTTGGACAAATTCCTTGATGTTCATGGAACTTTTTCTTCACAGTTCTCTGAGGATGGTATTTTTAAAACGAAAATCGATCGCCAATGGGACGAAAACCCTTCAAAAATAGTGCGTTTCATTTCCTCACACTCTTCAACATATGAATCTAATCATAAAAGGCAGTTGCATTGCGACAACGAGGACAATCAAGAATTGCAATCATCTTCGTCTCACCACGCAGCCACTTAAACAACATACCTATGGAAACAATGATCAACGTCGTCAGACGAAGAAAGTGTTTCTGTGCCCTAATTGTGGAAACGAACATGGTGGGAATATCTGTCTTGCCTTTGAAAAAAATTATGCAAAATATGGTCAAATTAATCACTTTGCTAAATTATGTAGATTTCTTCAACAAATTCGGTTCGAAAATGGTTAAATTTCAAGAAGTACAGATTAAACTTCAGAAACTTTTGTTGATTATGTTTCAATGAACAGTTGAACTCGTATGACTGAAAATAATTGGAATATAAATTTGAAATTCGAAAATGTCGACAAAACTAATTTCGAAGCCGATTCAGAGGCAGAAATAGCTGCTTTACACTACGAATTCCAGAAAAACTCAACATTCATATTGAAAATTCAAAACCTTGCGGTTTAACAATATCATACTCCTGCTAGAACCAGAATTAATATTTTGGGGAGGTGTCGATGTTTTGGGGAAAAGAACAGCCATTTTCGTGACTTAATAAAATTGTACATTGTTAATCATAAATCAGCTCAGCAACTGATGTCATTCTGGCAAAGGAAAGATGTGAAAGATTTTATTTACTAAGGCTTGTTAGTAATATTAGTTTTCTTGAAAATAACATTTAGAATGAAATTTCTGTACACTGTTATAACTCCTTCGTAAAATTATAGCACTTCACGTTGGCATCAAGTTGCAAGCTGTGCTGTGGTATTACAATACCATATATGAATCAGATCTAAAAAGCGGAATTTCCTGAATAAAAATGCATATAATTCTATGTGTTTTCACGAAATTCTATGTAGATCTCATGTCTAAATTCACACATTCCTTTTTAATTATACGCCTCATTTTTACACAACTCATTGTAGAAAGAATAATCTTTAATGCTTGCCGTGATAAGGTGTCTGCAACGTACATTTCTTTACCAGGTATGTAAGCAACTTTCAAATTATAGTTCGATAACGTATATAACAACTTTTGAAGCCTACTTGATACTTCGTTAGTAACTTTCATGAAAAAATTCACTAGGGGTTTATGATCAGTGTTTACAACCACTTCTTGCCCAAAGGTTAGGTGAAGGATGTCTCAGCAAGAACTTGAATTTTAAAAATTGAAAAATCTATATTTATTTAACATTTCATTAAAAATTTTTTCTACATCTGTATGGAGGTACTGATGACATTGATACATGAAACAAAATATCGGTTAGATGGTCACCGTTGCTCTGTTGGCAGGAATTCACTCCAAACGAATTGAATCACAACTTCGTGACAGCCCCTATTTGGTCTTAGAAACGAGAAATTACCAGACCTGAAAACTTTGTTAGTAACAAAGTCATTATTTTCCTTTTGAAACCACATCTCAGTTGAGTACATTCCGTCTTATTCTTGTCGAAAAAAATCTGTCAATATGGCCCGGTACCGATGACTTTAATTATATACAGCCTCATTTTTGCTACATTCTCATCGTCTACTCACACGAGCATACATACATATTTTAAAACCGTACTCTCACAGACTTTGCATTTTCATTTGAGGTCATCACTGTATATTTTCTATTTTACTGGTGAAATTGGCCCTACTCACTGATTTATTCGTGCTAAGTATCCATCACTGTAAATGCTGCGTTTTTCTGATGATAATTTTCACTCCAAATTCTCTCGTATGTATGATTATGCGTCTCATTTTTTTTACAATGTATATATGTAAATAAATCGTTTTCAAACATCATTTGGCCAACCTAAAGTCAACTTTTTTTTAACACTGATTAAGTTTTTGTCCTTCTGAGTTTCCTTTTGAATTAACTTTAAGTTGATCAGTTTACATTCTTTTTCCATATAATTTAAAACCTATAATTCAGAATCAAAAACTTTCGTTCCATCAGACACTGGACCAACAAAACCATGAGTCACAAAGCGAAGACTAGCATATATAAAGCGTGTGTGAGACCAGTACTCACACACGCATCCGAAACGAGGGCAGAAACCTCGACAACAAAGAGAATGGCGAGAACAACAGAAATGAGGATTTTAAGATCTATCAAAGGGGTAACACTCAGAGACCATGTGAGGAATTCAGATATAAGGGAGGAACTGGAGGTGCAGGATGTCGTCAGATGGGTGAGAGCTCGCAGGAGGTTCTGGAGAGACCACGTGGAAAGGATGCCGAACGAAAGACTGGCCAAATGGGCGGAAACACAAAAACCTGGCACACGCAGACCATTAGGGCGCCCCCCAAAGCGTTGCAAAGAGTGCTGGAACTCGATGTCCCAGGAAACAAGCCAATAACAGGCAGAAGCAGAAAACACAGGACAAAGTCCTATTCAAAAGTGGATGAAGAAGAAGAAGAAGACACTGGCAATCTCGACAATGCGTCACAGTTTCCATTACGTTTGGTTGATATGAGTTCGATTTTATTTTTAAACCCAGCAAGAAAATATGACCAACAAATTAATCCATTATGAACTATAGATGATATATTTTTCGTATCACCGAATATAAATTTTAACGGCTGATTGTCTGTTCTCAGAATAACCTCATTTTCTATCAAATAATGATAAAACTTACGAAAGCCAAATACTATAGCTTTATCAATAATTGAACGATGAAGTTCATTTTTTGGAATAATTTTTGAAGCGAAAGCAATAGGTCGTTTTTCTTCGTTTTTGAACCGATGAGAAAATATGCTAGACAATCTAGTAGAACTTGCATCGCAAGCAATTACTTATTGAACGCCTGGTTTATATGGTACCAGCACTTTACCAGACAACAATTGAGCCTCAACCCACTTTATAGCCCTTACACACCCATAGTCTAAGTTAAAATTAAAATCTTTCAATTTATCATACAAAACTTTTAATTTATCCGCTCTATTTCATAAAAAAGGCTCATACAAATTTACTGAACCAAAAAATGCTTGTAATTCTTTCTTTGATTTTGGCATTGGTGAATTTTGAATAGCTCTAACTATTTCAGGTAAAGGTTTCAATCCTTCTTGAGCCAACAAGTACCCTAAAGTTTCAATATTTTCCTTAAATAATTCGCATTTACTTCTGTTAACCCTCAGGTCATACTCATTTAATTTAAAAAATATTTTCTCTAACGTCTCTAAATGTTCTGTATCCGATTTTCATGTACAATATATGTTATCAATATGAATTTCTGTATTATCAATACCCTTCAATATTTCACTCAAAATATCCTGGCATTCAGCTGGACTGGAAGCAATGCCCTCAGGCAACTTTTATATATTTTTTTCTTGAAACTCACTATTATTTATTTTAATTCGAACAATACAATTGATTCACAATAACTTTACAGTCTCTACACAGTGTCATCAACTCTGGTATTGAGATCATTATTACCTAAATCATTGTGCAGAGTCAACGACATAAATCATTCTAACACCCAATAACAATCTAATAAATCAACCACAATTCCGAACAAATCCAACAATCCTAGGATGAAATCCACATTTAACACAAATTTTACAAAACCGTATAAATATCACAATAGGCCCAAGTGAGATTTGATCTCCTCAATGAATTTATAGTTTTTGCGCGCATGTTCTAGGGGAACAGCGTGCTATCGTTTTGTCCAAATGTCTGTAATTTTGGATGATTGAGCCGAAAATGGTCTCAATCGACTAGGTTGGACTCACTGATGACGAATCCGGTGTCAAAATTGATTCTGTCCGGCCGGCCGGCCGGCCGTCCGTAGTCACGATAACTGTCGACAGAAGCGAGCTAGCTACTTGAAACTTTCAGGATAGGTTGCGCATCAGAATGCCGCGGTTGAGTTCGTTAATGGGCCAAATCGGTCTAATAGTTTCGGAGTTATAGGCAATTGAAGTTTTGAAGTTATTTATTTTTTATTTCAGAAACTACTCAAGCGATTAGATTCCAACTTGACAGTTTGGTGTAGTATAACAACGCGCAACTTTGAGCCTTATTTCGTCAAGATCATATTGTCAGTAAATTCAAAAAAAAAAATTTGTCGAAATTTTTTTACAAAAATATTTTTTTTTCGGAAACCATTCATTATATCCAAAAAAAATTATACCCACACTTTGACCTTCTAATTTCACAGCAGTGTACTAAATTTCAGTTCGATACGATCATAAGTTTTGGAGATATCGGAAAAAAATATGAGGTTTTCTTCTCGATATCGTTGATTTTTTCGGTATTACTCGAGAAATACTGATTCTGTCCTGATTAAACTTCACAGCTTGTTTTAAGATGCTGAAAGACAACTTTATGCAAAATTTCGTGATAATCGTGTTATTAGAACAATTTGAAAAAAAAATGTCTATGATTTTCTCATCATATCATCCTCATTAATTTCTGTATGAAACTTCGAACTGTTATTTTCGATGAAGTACTGGATTTCAATTCGATCTGATCTGTATTTTTGGAAATATTGGAAAAATAAAATTTTGATTGGGTATATCTACGGAATCATTGGGTGGATTTTACCCATTCACGAATTCGGCCTTCGTAATTAAGGTCCAAACCTTCTCTACAAATATCGAGTTTCTAAGTTGTTTCTTTCGGAAGTTATTGTGTTTACGCAGTCGGCCGTTAGGCTGACCGTAAACACAATAACTTCCGTAAGAAACGACTTAGAATTAACTCGATATTTGTAGAGTAGGTTCTGGGCTTAATTACGAAGGTCGAATTCGTGAATGGGTAAAATCCACCCAATGATTCCGTAGATATACCCATTCAAAATTTTATTTTTACAATATGTCCAAAAATACAGATATGATCGAATTGAAATACAGTAATTCATCAGAAAAAAATTTCAAAGAGCACTGCCTTGAAGGCAGCAGCTTTTGCGTGCATTTTCAAATTCGTTGCTGAAGCGGTCATCTACATTGAACATGCGCGCAAAAGTTGCTGCCTTCACGGCAGTGCTTTTTGAATTTTTTTTTTAAATATTTCTAACATGTTCGGGCAAATGATTGTAGACTTGCATAGCCTGAACGATAGGATTGTTAATGCTTTCATCTGTTCTTACATTCAACAAGTGTATATTTGTCACTGTCTGAATAGACCATCTTCAGTTAGAATTGTTAAGGGATCACAACTTCCTTATGCTATTTCAAATTGCATGAAAGCATGCTTCAAGTCAATTTGCGGCCATTTTTCTCCTACTTTCAAAGTTTGAAATACTTTTTCCTTCAATGGTGTAGGATGCTGTTTAACAATCAGTTGTGGGTTCACAGTTGTTTTGAAATTACCACAAAGTCCTTCTCCACCACTCTTAATCACAGGTACTACTGGTGTAGTAACTCACAAACTGATTGCTACTGGCTCCAAATTAACAATCTCTACTAAACGTTTCATTTCATTGCTCACCTTACTTCTCAAGGCAAACGATATGGTTTAAATTCCCAGACAGCACACACACGTTCTATGAATGTTCATATGAGGTACCACCAGAATGTTCATATATTCTCAGAACATTCTCACAAGAGGCATGTCATATTCTAAGAACGTTCTATGAACTATGAGATGAGAGAGGAACTCTGGTTCTATACAGGGTCTTTCACGAGGAACCTCACCCATATTTTTACGGGAATCTACTGAACGTATTTTCATGAAATTCGGCAAGTATTTCACGATGCTGATGAAATCTAAAATATTTTCAAGGCATGAGCACCTCCGGTTTTTCCGGAAATAACGTCAACTTCCGTTTTTCAAATTAGAACTCCATTTTTTTATTGCAGAAATAGATTCCTTAGAAAATTTCAATTTATTTTGATGTAACATTTTTCAGTTTTGGTTGGAAAATTCTATCTGAGCGGGAAAATTCGAAAAAAAATCGAAAATAGAGCTCCGCTGAAACAAGAATAACTTCGAGGTTTTTGGAAGGAAAATTTTCATTTTTGGGATTTTTGAAGATGTAAGATTGATGTATCCACTTTAAAAATCGAAATCGCGATTCATGATACAGGGGGTGAAAAAATCGCTTTCAAAGTTAGGGATGACAAAATCGTGAAAAATCAATTTTTTCAAATTAGAACCCCATTTTTTTATGGCAGATATTGAATCTACGTTGATAGTTGATAGTTGATAGTTGGTAAGGGGTTACGTTCCACTGCGACCTTAAGGTCTATTGTGCTCCCTTGTCAGAGCTGTTTTCGCAACCTACAGCTCGTCCTCCAGCTCAAGAGCTCTGATGAATTCTAATATCTGTGAGGGCTCCAAGGAGGCTAAGTTCTCATTCCTCCTATAATGCTCCTGTCCAAGGTATCTTTTGCGCAGGCTCACAATGGCGAGGCATTCTGTGATCAGGTGAACAGGGGTTTCCTCCTCCTCCCCACAAAATCTGCACTCGTCAGTTTCTGATGAGCCCATTCTCATCATGTGCTTCCTTAGGCGACAGTGTCCTGTGAGGAAACCAGTGAGGAGGCGTAACTTATTATTACTGAGATCCAGATGATTTTTGGATCTAGCAATTTCAAAGTTCCGAAGGAACTTTTTAGAGTGTTCCATTCCTGGAGAATTCCTCCACAGTGCCCCTCTTTCATTTTCTTCTTTCTCCAAAAACTCTTTCTTATAGGTACATTTGCCTATACCACAGAAAGGTTCTGGGCCAGTAGATAGCGTTTGTGCTCCCTTTCTGGCTAGAGTGTTGGCCTCTTCATTTCCTTTGATTCCTGAGTGCCCAGGAACCCAGACTAAGGAGACCTTGTTATTCTTGCCTACTTCATTGAGTTTCCTTCGGCACTCCCATATCAGCTTTGAGTCGATGACATAGGAGTTCAGTGCTTTAATAGCACCCTGACTATCAGAATGGATCACTATGTCACACCCTTGATAGTTTCTTTCCAGGTTTATGTCTATGCATCTTTCGATAGCAAGTATTTCTGCCAGAAAAACACTCGAGTAGGAGCCTAGCGATAGTGTACATTTAGTTCTAGGCCCGTATACTCCAGCGCCGGCCCCCGTCGTGGTTTCAGAACCATCTGTATACCATTTAACGGTATTTGCTTTGAAGTTTTGGGTAGTGTATTCCTTTTCCCATTCTTCCCTTTTACATAGCATTGAGTCAAAGTTCTTCTCGATGCTTACTTTTTTAATCATAACATCACTAGGTAGGTTCGCTAATCGGATGTACTTGTTCAGGGAGGACCAGGCTCTCTGACTTTTGATTCTCTCATTCCCTGTACCTTCCCTAGAGATTATAAGGATAGCTTCATGGGCTACCCTTCTGATCACTAGATGTAGAGGACTGAGATCTATGATGACCTCAAGTGCTCTAGTCGGGCATGTTCTCATAGCCCCAGTGATGCAAACACAGGCAAGCCTTTGTACCTTGTCGAGTATTTTCCTCGTGCTTGTCTGCCCTGCTTTAGCAAACCAGACTACTGCCCCGTATGTTATTATCGGTCTTACAATCATGATATACATCCATCTCAGTATTTTAGGGTTACACCCCCAAGTTTTGCCGGATAGTCTTTTGCACACCATTAAAGCCCTTATCGCTTTACTAGCAGTAATTTTAACATGCTCATTCCACAGAAGCTTACTATCTAGGGTGATTCCCAGATATTTGACTTCAGACTTCCATCCTACAACAACTCCATTTACCGAAATGGACTTCATAGCTGGAGGGTTTCTCTTCCGAGTAAAGGGAATTACTGTGGTCTTTGCTGGGTTGATTTTGAGACCCACTGATAAGCACCACTGCTCAATAATTCTGAGGCCCCTCTGCAACAACTCACAGAGGACATCCTCGAATTTGCCTCTTACTATTAGGACTATGTCATCGGCATATCCTATGCATTCGAAGCCAAGTTCCGTAAGCCTGTGCAATAGTTCATCCACTACCAGGCTCCATAGGAGGGGGGATAATACTCCTCCTTGAGGTGTTCCGCGAGTAGTTTCAACAGAGGTGGTCTTACTGCCCACCAATGTCTCAGCTGTCCTCGTCGAGAGCACCTTACACAACCATTTTATAATGGTATCGTTTACTCCTCGCCTTACAAGTGCCTCTTTGACAGATACATGTGTTGTGTCGTCAAAGGCCCCAGATATATCTAGGAAAGCGCACAATGCGATTTCTTTGTTGTTCAGAGATTTCTGGATGCCTTCAGTCAGCCCATACAGAGCAGTTTCCGTAGAACGCCCTGCCCTGTACGCATGCTGACAGTTGTGAAGTGGCTTATTCTCCAGATTCTCCGTTCTTATGTAGTTATCTACTACCTTCTCCATCGTTTTGAGCAAAAACGAAGTAAGGCAAATTGGCCTAAAGGATCTGGGATCAGTCCAGTCTTTTTTTCCTGTTTTTGGGATAAAGGTTACTTTTGCCCTTTTCCAATTATCAGGTATTTGACCCAGTGCTAAGCTGCTTCTTGTGGTTTTCAGCAGATGAGGAAGAATTTCTTCCGCTCCCTTCTGCAGGAGTACAGGAAACACACCATCTACTCCTGGTGATTTATACGGCTGAAAAGTACTAATTGCCCATTCCAGTCGTTGTCTTGTAAATATCTTTCTAGCAATATCCCAATCATCCTTGCCGGATTTTTTGGTGAACTCGGTTGCTGTTTCAATACTGCTTATGGGTTCACTACCTGGAAAATGTGTTTTGAGAAGAAGAATCGATCGTTCTTCTTCTCCCTCAGTGTGTGGCCCGTCTGGCTTTTTAAGTGACAGTATGGGGTTGGTGCCCCCCTTTGCCATGACTTTTTGAAGTCTGGCTGCGATGGGAGTGGAAGTGATATTTTCACAAAAAGCTTGAAAGTTAAGCCTTTTGGCCTTCCTTATTTCTTTATTATACTGTGTACGTTTCTCGGTGTACTCCTGCCAAATGTTATTCCGTCTTGCCCTAATAAAGAGCCGACGCACCTCCTTTCGGAGGTTTGATAGGTTCTCGTTCCACCAAGGTGCATCCTTACTTGGTTTAGCTTTGGTGAGCGGACAGCTGGAGTCGAACGCCTCCATTATTGCCCTACTAACCTGCTCTACCCTTGAGTTCAAATCGAAATGACGGTCATCCGCATCGATTTGTTCTAGATTTTCTTTTAGATGGTTTTTGTAAAGGAGCCAATCTGTCTTTCTAGGATTTCGAGTCGCAGGGGAATAGGTGTTATCTCCCTCCACCCTGAACTCAATGATCCTATGATCAGAGAGTGATGGTTCGTCCATCACCCTCCAATAAGTAATGTTTTTCCTGGCCGCAGAATTTACTATTGTTACGTCCAGGACCTCTTTCCTTGCTCTCGTGACGAATGTTGGAGTAGTCCCAACATTAATGGTCTCGAGGTCATTAGCTAGAAGATATTCAAGTAGGTACTCACCTCTAAGGTTATTGTTGGTGCTTCCCCAGACAGTATCATGCGCGTTTGCATCACAACCAATTATAATTGGATGGCGTTTGCTTTTGCAGTAACGTACTAGTTCCTGTACCTCCTCTGGCGGTGTTATTGGCCCGTCTCCAGCGAAGTATGCGGATGCAATGATGATGTCTCGGTCAACGCCCTCAACATTGAGGTGAACCATGATTGGTATTAAATCCCGAGACATATATTCTGAAACACAAATATATTTAATATTTTTGTTTATGAGAATACAAGCACGTGGAGCTTCTTGCCTCATATCATAGATCAAATTTGATTGCTTTGTTGCCAAACCTTTGATTTGGCCTTCTTTGTTGATCCAGGTTTCCTGGATCAGAGCAATGCCTAATTGCAGCCTCACAAACAACCTTGCAATCACGGCTGAGGAACCCCTCGCATGATGCAGGTTCACTTGTGCAACCTTGGTGAAGAGGAAGGCTTGTTTTATGGGGTGCTTGACCCCTCCTTCTTCTCCACCCTTTCTTCCTCGAGTTCCATCTGAGAGGTACTCGAGGAAGTCTCTTTCGAATCTCTGGCCACCGAACAGCCCCGCTCAGCCTCCCGAGATGCAGAGGAAGTCTCTGTCTCCTCAGGAGCCCCAGCAGCGCCGCTGCAGCCAGGTTTCTGGGATGTGGAGGTCGTCTCCACAATCTCCGACCCTTCCACTGGGTCACTTTTCTGTCCAAGTCCTGAGACAGGGATGCGCCCAAACCTGAAGTTCAGGTGGCATCCCTCTTTCCTCAGGACTTCCTCAGATTGGGGATCGATCCCAATCGAGAGGATGGTTCCTTTACCCTCCTTCTTAGAGTTCAGCACTCTCCACGCTCCAGTGTTAATGTTGGAGTTCTGAAAATCGACAAGTCGGAGGATCTTCTCCGGTGTCATGTCAAGGCTTCTTGGGAAGAATACTGTTATTTTTGTGGGACTTGGGATGTCGTCTCCACTAAGTGCCACCAACTCAGGTCCTTTCCAAGATTTCAACTGCGGTACCGACTTCATGAGCCAGTCCGCCGACTGTTCAGATCCACACTCCACTAGCATCATTCCACTACGGAAATGGACGCCAGAGAAGTGTATACCTTTTCCTGTGCCTTGGCACATTTCCTCTACCAAGGCGTCTTCCAAAGTGGAGAGTTGCTCAGCACTCATGATAACCCTAGGGTATTCCTTGGGGACTATTCCTACCCTGAATGCTGACATCCCTGATTTGACAGCAGCTGCATAACCAGTGGCTTGCCCGGTTTTAGCTGCAGCCGTCTTCTGCTTTTTCGGCGGAGGCCGCGGAGGAGGTGTGATCTACTCCGGACCTCTTTTGCCTTGACCTTTCCCCGTCGGAGTAACCTCCGGGTGTGGGCGCTGAAGAGCCTGCTTCCTAGCCTCCCCAGGATCTAGCCCTTGGTGGAGGAGTCGCAGGAACTTCCGCACTCCTGCTCCACGGAGCCCTTTTCTCAGTGGGTCGTCTCTGCCACCTGGTTGACCTAGTTTAGGCAACTCAAATGGCAGACGATTTCTTGGTCGTCTGACCTCCCCCTTTTCGGGGTGCCCGGATGTGGAGGCGGAGGTTGTCTCCGCCCCTTTTCCGGTGGTTTCTTTGTTTTTAATTTCCTTGTCCATAATTGGTCCCACGAGTAGCTAGGGAATATCGGTTCACCTCTGCAGAGCCCCGCTTGGAGAGGTAAGGGGTTTATACAATGGAGTTCCCCCCGGTGCTCCAAGGTCGAAACCAGTAGAGACTAGTCTTCTATCTAGCCGCGCATCGCTCAGCCTTGTTTCCCGCTTTGGATTTAGAATTTTTGATGAGGTAGTTTCCTCTCGGTCCAGGTTTTTAAGCCAAGACCCCCTCACTTCACTGGCCCGCGAGACATGACCACAGACAGCCAGAAAGCGTTGGTATAACAGAATGGTCCCAAGGTATGCTCGGAGTTCCATCTGGCATCGTTTTTCCTGGTGCAATCCCTTGGCCACGAGACTACAGCCGGGACAGGAGACCAAGACGGGAAGAGACATGGGAAGAAAGGGGGTGGGAGGTAGGTTTTTGGAGACAAAAAGGATATCTCCTCCCAAGTCAGGAGTGGGAGGATGGGAGCAGCTAGGGCATGTCTGCTCTGGTCTGCTATCACTGGTGAGGAATGACAGGATTTGGGTTTGGTCCTGCCATGTGGATTCTTGGTCAGTCTTAGTTTCCCGCTCATCTTGAATCTACGTTAAAAAATAATGTGAGTGTATGCATCACACCCTTGCCCTAAAGTGGATATTTTCTGAGTTATTCACAAAAAACTGTTTTTCGTCTTGAATTTTCAGCTATTTCTTTTCCCTTCACGCCAAAAAGATGACATTTTCAGGAACTGTTACTTAAACCATGTTTTAGATTTTACTACCCTAATATGCAAGAGAAAAAAGTTACAGGTTGTTCCTAAATAGATGGCGAATTTGGATTCGAATTTGTATCGGAAACCTCTTTATTTCAACTAATCGGCCATCGGTTTTCTCTCCAGTGATAAATAAATAATTCCTTATGAACCATATGCAAAAACTTACCATGTTTTACATTATTTTTTTTTTAATGATAGATATCATTAATTACATCTGCCAAATTCCTCTTTATTCAGTAGCATTTTGTGTTTACTATTAATTTGGTGATAATTCGTATTAAGTTATAAAATCGATCACTATGCCTTATTTTACCAATGAAGATTATTTAAATCTCATTCTACTTCATGGAGAATGTAATAAAGCTGTAGATAGAACGATTCGACTGTTCATTGAGAGGTTTCCTGACCGACCCAGACCGACGAGAGATACCATTAACAGAACCATGACAAACTTGAGAAATGTCGGATCTTTCGTTAAGAAAATTACACACAGAGAAAAAAGTGTAGTAGAAGATGAGAACAACGAAATTACAGTTCTTGCATATTTTCGTGTGAATCCTCAAAATTCTCTCAAAGATGCCGAGATTGATCTGGGATTATCTCAATCGAGTGTTTGGAGAATATTAAAAAAACATAAAATGCACCCATATAAATTCAATAGGGTACAGCATTTGAAGGAAACTGATTTCGTCAGGAGAACAGAGTTTTGCGAAGCTATGATGATTCGATTTCAAGAGAATGAAAACTTTTTGGACTGTATAATTTGGACAGATGAATCTAAATTCACTAAGAATGGTTCTTTCAATAGGCATAACAGTCATTATTGGGATGAAGAGAACAACCACCACTTCAGACAATGGAACTTTCAAGAGACCTGGAGTTTCAATGTTTTTTGCGCCATCAAAAATAATGCAATTCTCGATGTTCACATTTATGATGGGACTTTAACTGCTAAGATAGAACACTACACATGTTTGCATTATTTAAAGAATGTTCTTCCTTAGGAGATAGATATTCTGACATATTGACTCAAATAATTGAGCCGCTAGTACAGATCCATAATGACTTATGGTATCAACAATATGGCGCGCCTCCACACAATTCACTCAATGTGTCAAATATCCTCTACAGGCTATTTGAAGATCGATGGTTGGCGAACAATGGTCCACATCTTTGGCCACCACGTTCTCCCGATTTAACTCCTTTAGACTATTATGTTTGGGGTAGGATAAAAAATATTGTCTACTCAACTCCCCTGACTCATAAAGAGGACTGCATAGAACGAGTCAGAAATGCGTTCAGGTTTGTTTAGATTTTTAGATTCATAGTTTTGAAACTCAATTTGGTTTTTAAACACTTTTGCAGATCTCTTCCTCCCGATGAAATAAGAAGAGCAACGCACGAAGCATTCCTGAGACGTATAAATAAATGTCTAGAAATTAACGGTCAAAACTTTGAGCATCTTCTCTAGTTATAACTGCGAGAGTTTGCTATGGTTCTCCTAATAGTAACTTGAAGTCGGTTTCAAGAAGGGGTGAAAAATCTACAGCATGGTTCAAATAACAGTTCCTGAAAATGTCATCTTTTTGGCGTGAAGGGAACAGAAATAGCTGAAAATTCAAGACGAAAAACAGTTTTTTGTGAATAACTCAGAAAATATCCACTTTAGGGCAATGGTGTGATGCATACACTCACATTATTTTTCAACGTAGATTCAATATCTGCCATAAAAAAATGGGGTTCTAATTCGAAAAAATTGATTTTTCACGATTTTGTCATCCCTAACTTTGAAAGCGATTTTTTCACCCCCTGTATGATGAATCGCGATTTCGATTTTTAAAGTGGATACATCAATCTTACATCTTGAAAAATCCCAAAAATTAAAATTTTCCATCCAAAAACCTCGAAGTTATTTTTGTTTCAGCGGAGCTCTATTTTCGATTTTTTTTTCGAATTTTCCCGCTCAGAGAGAACTTTCCAACCAAAACTGAAAAATGTTACATCAAAATAAATTGAAATTTTCTAAGGAATCTATTTCTGCAATAAAAAAATGGTGTTCTAATTTGAAAAACAGAAGTTGACGTCATTTCCGGAAAAACCGGAGGTGCTCATGCCTTGAAAATATTTTAGATTTCATCAACATCGTGAAATACTTATAAGTGCTGAATTTCATGAAAATACGTTCAGTAGTTTCCCGTATAAATATGGGTGAGGTTCCTCGTGAAAGACCCTGTAGAGGTGCTATGAACGTTCCTCAGAATATCCCAGAACGTTCTGAGCATATTCTGGAGTATATTACAGGAAGGTTCCTACAAAATATCCCATTAATATTCTTTCGAATATTCTATGGAGGTTTTCCTTTAGTTTATAAAATATGCTCAGAATGTTCATTCAACATTCATACCAACATTGATAACTTGTTAGTTGTAGAAAAAAGAACAACATTGATTTTTTCTCACATTATTCGTAATACATTTTACTGATTGTATTATTGTTCATATTGGGATTAAAATAAATTTTATTCAGTTTCCACAATTTTTCATTTACTTAGAACAAAATGGAAACAAGTCATTGTTGTGGAATTTTCATTTTCAGATGAAAACTGAATACCTTTTCATATAATATTAATATACACCTGTTATGAATATGCAGAAAATTAAAAGTCAACTAAACTATCTGTATTCTATAATATACTAATGAAATACATCAGTCCAAATACTCCACTCAACAAAATATTACATCGTTCCAGAAATTCGGAAACAATACAAATATTTCCTAATACATTCAAATATTTTCATATATCGAATACGGAATTATCTTTCGATAGCAGAAGGAAACATATGATTTCCAACAAAATACAAAGGGAAATGACCTCCTATCACAAAATATTACGATATTTGAACATCTGTATTTTAAAGGGAAATTGATATTTAAACTGATACTCATTGACATGACTAATAACATGTATATCTGGATATTGACTGAAAATGTAAATATTTTACCATCAAGTTTGTTCTTGAAACAATCATTGAATTAGCTTGGTTCTATGGTATACTGATTCAAGCTCATGGACTCAAATGTAAGAATCATTCACTCGAATATTTCTCGAGATATTGAAGGTATCCACATAGTACTTTCTCGGAATAGCCAACATTTGTTTCTATGATACAAAATATTGTTAACAATTTTATTTTGTTATGAAATTCTGATAAAAAACATAATAATTTTTAGGACCAGCTCATGCATCAGTCTTATTCATAAGCAGTCTTTAGTCTTAAACAGGCTGCCGTTACAGTACCATTGTACTATTTACTGTACATTTTCAACAGAAAATACACTTTTATCGGATAAATACGAATTCTAGTACGAATTGGGAAATGCTTTCCAAATTGGACATAAATTACAATACATAACAGGTCTATGTAATATAATTTTCTGCGAAAACTTAATTTCGAATCGCAGTTGACATAATTATATTTTGAAAATCCTGTAATCGGTAAAAGAGTGTAGCAGTCCAATACCTTGGCAACACCAGTTCTGTTATCCATTCTCCAAAAATATTGCTAACCTATCGAATCCTGATTTGTGTCACAGAAATGTACTTGTGCTGTGTTCGCGTGTGATTTTACGCAAAAGTTTGAAAAAGAGCATTTGTCTCTTCCGCTCTTTCACACAGTACATTTTCGTCGAAAGACAAAGTACATTGGGTTGAAAGCTGTAAAAAAAGCACGCAGGGTGCATCTTTGCAGCAAAGTCATCAGCATAAGAAATTAGCACTACCTCCAGACTTCAACTACAATTATGCCAACATTGATGCATAAATTGGCCCTTTTAAGGGCATTTTCAGGAAAACACAAATTAGTCCTTTCACCAGCATTTCTTGGATAACATACTATAAACACTTTGTTTACATAATTGCTGCTCTTTTGAATTAATCTTAATCGTATGTAATCCCAATATTATCTACCACATATTCCCTCCTAGTAACAAGAAACCTCTTTCATCCAAAGAAATACCTGGCACACCATAACCAACTTCACAATCCAACAGTTTCAGATTTTGCATTGATTGCTTTATTCATTTCCGACGCCCTTTTAACGATATTTATTTCTGTTTTTCTGGAAAATGTATCTGAAAATAGATTATTCTGAGGTTAACCTTGACATTTCTGTAAAGGTCACAGAGTGTTTTTTTGCGACTGTCACAATAAACTAATTCAATCGCTCAGAAACAAACCGTGTTCTTATTTGAAATCGGACAGTGAAGTCAGTAAACAAACTAATTAATGAGGAAACCTACATTGAAATAAAACTTAACCCTCTGCAGAAATGCGTGATTAAAGTCAACGAGACCCTTAAAAAACGCACACATATGTTGAAGCCGCAAGAGATCTATAGGTTGGAAGTGAAAAACCCGAATCTAACACGAATGATCTGCCTGCCGAAAATTCACAAACCAGGAAATCAAATGAGGCCTTTAGTTTACAATATAAACGCTTCGACTAACAACATCGAGAAATGGCTAGTTAATAAATTGAACTCACTAGGATCTCCACCTTTACTTTCAATCAAGAACTCGTCGGAATAAGTAGAACAGTTGAAAAGGTATAAGGTAGTGGTGAAGACCGTTCAATATCCTGGGACGTCGTATACCTATTTCCAAATACCCCAGTCGATATCTCGTTGAACCAATTAGAAGAATGGTTGCTCGAATTGAATCTTACTCGGGTAGAAGAGACTTGCTGATGTTGGCCTCCCTTTGTACGGAGCAGAATGTCTTTTCCTTCGATCGTATGTATTTCCAACATAACGACCAGGGGAATTATATTTTCGCCTTTTTAACCTCATTTTTTCCTCGGTAAATTAGTGAAGAAATTAATGAAATCTAATAGAATTTTTCCAGAATTTTGGGCCCGATATGTCGATGACCCCTTCGCTATAATCGACGAAAATTTTGATGCAGGATAATTTACCGACATAATGAACACTCAATACCCTTCCATTCAATTCACGTACGAATTCGAAAACAACGCTTCCCTTCCTTTTTAAACTTGAAATTATCTAGAGACAACACCACAACAATAAGTTTCGACATTGTATAAAGACAACATACACCGCGTTTGGTGTTTACATCCCAGATTCGAGCAGATTTTAGTGACGTCATCACAGATTGATCAGAGCAAACGGCAAAAAACGAACGCTACAGATCTGTCAGATCTTGACACTTGTTGACAAGATGAACGTGGCAGCAAAATTGTTATTGTTTTTGGACATACCTGTATTTTTAGCTTTGAATATTTTATTATTTATTTATTCAAAGCGTTTTTAGTTCTAGTAAAAATTCTACTACAATGAGTATTCAAAAAGAACTTCTAATTTTGGCTGAGGGACTTCAACTTTTATTTGATGAGAATAAATGTTCTTTGAAAAAAGTTGGAAAAATTTGCTGAAGACACAGGGGCTCATTTTACAGACATGCAATCAAGCATAAACTTAGAATGTTTTCGCCAACGTTTGAAGATTTCTTAAGAAAATAACATTGAGTGAGGTAATTCGACGGTACTTATTGGTCACCCACAAATAGCGCTAAAAAAGGAAGTGATGATTGCATTATGGTGCTAAGCCAATATAACATAAAATAATTGATATATTGAACTGATACAATTTAGTACTACACATTCGTTATTTTTTCTTGGCCATCTAGGCAACAAGCTTCCAATGTGGGGTTTCGAGAAATCAATGTATTTGAAAGAAGAGTAATAATATTGATGTTTATGGTCCTATATTTTGTCTTTTAGGGGAAATTGGCATAGATGGCTGTCTCATAAGAAAATGACCATTCCGTTTTATTACAATGTGTATGGGACCACAGAAAACTGTTCACACACATTTATACTGAACAGGCAGAATCCATTCATGATAATCATTTTATATAACTGATATGAAATAATCATAATTTCACAATTCACAAGGATTGAGATTCTACTCTTCTGACTTATTACATTTGGAAATACTTTTGACGAACAAACTGAATACTCAATTCTATAATCAATCGTTTCAGGGTAGAGCAAGTTCTTGATTAATTTTTCAAATTTATTTATTTTATAGAAATTTACATTCACATACTGCTATGAAATAAACATGATTCCAAAAATGTATTGAATGTGTGGATTGCTTGCGAAGGCAAGCAAAATAACCTTCACTCATCAATTCAAGTTTGCAATAGAATGTAATATCAACTATTGATTTGAATCACAATGAAACATGGTAAGCATCTTCATTTAAGGAGGTTGAAGTCGTGGTGATGTTGATTATCCTTCCAAGCATATTTTTGTCCATTCCATAAAAACCAAACTGCAGTCATTCTCCATAAAATTTTTGAAATTCAACGTTCGACCTGTGAAATAACAAAAATTTTAGTCATAAAATTATTAATAAAAGTTGGCAAATACGTTAATAGTTCTCAACTAGAAGTTTCAGTTTACACTTGAAGTGAAATTAAAAAACGTAAAAAGAACTATTGACTAAACTAAACTTCACAAGGTACTATATCATTTAAAGCTACTATGAAAGTTGACGACTACGTTTGGGAACTTTGCATCATATTTAATGCAGCTTTGAAGTTTTCCTTCTCTTGTTCGTTTTCGGGAAGGGCTGCTGCAAAAGTATCGTCATAAACTATATAAAATTAGAGGAAGCATTCACTTACTGTTATTAAAACCAACTTCTTAATAATTCTCATCTGACACCATAACGAATGTGTCTTGCCTGATGTCAGGATCAATAAGTCCCCATTTTGATATTGCTTAAATAAATTAAATCAAAATATTACAAGTAAATAAGTGACATCAAAAGAATAAACAAATCACTTAACTGTCAACAAGATACACTTAATCTCACAAACTCAGATTAATCTGTCTCGTCGGTCAAAACTAGCCGAGCTAACAGATCGCTCATAGATAAGTCGGATTCAATTGGGAACTTCTGCGAAGATGCCAGCGCTCTAACGGATAAATTTGGAACCTGTCCATGCTAGTAGTTTTATGTAAACAAACCTTAGAAATGTGGTGGAGAACAAATATCTATCAAACAGAGCTTGAAGATTTCTTGAGAAGGAACTTTTCTTTTGGATCACGATATAAAATCGTACTTCAAATCGTTCCTAGAGGATAATTTCGGTATTATTTTAGTGTATGTTGCTTGGCGGATCAAAATAAACCAATATCTGAGTTTACTTGAATTTCTGGAAAAATAGGCACCTCAATAAGTAATTTAAGGACCCTTATTTATGTGAAGAAGTGCTGAATGCAGGCTATACTATGTGGTAAATCTAGAATCAGTCCAAATGATATGACTTGTTCTTTGTTTACAAACGAGTGAATCAATAAAATGAAAAAATATTTTCTGCTTTAGTTTTTTTGCATCGTATTTCTAAAGAAAAAAAAACAGATAGACAAATAATTGATTTTATTTCCATATAACATCAGCTCAAGATGCACATAGAAAATGAAAAATGTCACAGCTGGTTCAACCTACCTGTACAACTCTAACAGTATATCTAGTTTTTGTCAGGTTTTCAACCAGATCACTCTTTTAGAATATGATTTTGTGTAGTATGTGAATTAGGTAGCTGCATAAGTGCTCGGTAGTTCCTCTGCAGCATTTTTCTTCAAAATCTCTTATTTTCATTTACACCTGAAAACATCATGATATGAAGTTGTTTCGAAATGAATACATTGTAGGTAATTTACCTTTATGAAAACAAATATCTTCAGAGAAATGCGGTAAACATACTTTCATGTATTTTATGACCTGTTTTCCAATCTTCAATTTCTAAAGCTAGGCCTTTCTCCTATCATTGAGTTCCCTGCCAAATGCTGTTCCCAAATTAACTTTACTTTCATTTGGCTTTGGAAAAAATGAAAACTAAAGGCACTAGATGATTCTTTCTTCTTTGACCATAACATTGAGTTGAGGCACACAACAATAGTCATTTCGGGAGGATGCCATTTCGAATTGATACAATCGAAAATTTTAATCGGAAAGAAAGGAATCGATTGATGAATATTACAAACAGTTTCTGTGTACCTAAAT
The DNA here is from genome assembly GCA_958510865.1 of Myrrha octodecimguttata. Taxonomy (NCBI): domain Eukaryota; kingdom Metazoa; phylum Arthropoda; class Insecta; order Coleoptera; family Coccinellidae; genus Myrrha; species Myrrha octodecimguttata. The sequence goes on from OY294060.1 coordinate 14,130,036, forward strand.
TTCAACTCGGAGAACATCACAAAATCTCGAAATGAACTCCAAAAGTAAACAAATTACGTTAGAACAACAGGCACGTCGAAAAACTACTAGCTTGGAAGTGTTCGAATTTCTATCGCCAGAGGGAGTATCGCTTAGCAGTAGTTGCGAATAACCGAACGATCGAGAGCTATCCCCTCCAGTTTCAGATGTAATAAACGAACGATACGGACTGGTCTGAGCAGTCCGATTTAAATACCGAACGCGGCTACAGGACAACCTCCCTGCTAATGTCGTTACCCGAAAAAGATACTCCAACTAGATGGCGTCACCGTCGAAAGATACTCGACGTCAATAAGGTCGAAAATCGCATGCTATAGTATCACAGGGCCGGCAGATTAGAGATTCTGAGAATCTTGGTTTTCGGGTAGGCAATAGCCATTTGATATAAGCAGTTTAGGTTTTAGTCTGTTTCTTTTCCGTCGCTTACTGTGAACTACGTATCGTTAATACGATTTTGAACTTCATGGGCAATATTTTGTAGATTTTGAGGTTCGAACAAGAGTAAACATTCCTTGTTAATCACCTCTAAAATAAAAATTTTAGAATCTTGGATTTCGGGTAGGCAAATCCCATTTGATTAAACGAATTTGTCTTCAGTCCATTTCTTTTCCATGGCGCACTGTGAACTTCGTATCGTTAATATGATTTTGAAGATCACGAGCAAAATTTTGTAAGTTTCGAAGATTGAAAAATATTTAATTTTTCGCTAATCACCATTGGAATGAAAATTCTAGGCAAGTGCTGACGTGAGGTCAGGGAATTTTCCTCCTTTAAAATTTTATTTTGTTTTTTCGAAAATACAGATCGAATTGAAATCGAGTAGGTAGTTGATTGAAAAATGACGGCCAGAAGGTTCATAAAAGATTTTGTGAGATTCATTATATTATGATAGAAAGATGAATATATAAGTATCTAAAAAAAAAAATTCTTACGCGTTGGTTCTAGGGAACATCAGCGCGTTATTGTTTTTTCAATTCAATTCTGTCCTGCCGGCCGTCCGTCCGTATCTACTGTAAATTATTTCCAAGGAAACGACTGAGCGACTTGAAATTCTCGAATTTTGTTTGTAGTCCAAATATCTCGATTTAATTCGATTATAGGTGAAATCAGCCAGGCGGTTTCGGAGTTATGCCCTTTCCAAATTTTGGAGTTTTTACAGGCTTGTTCTAGGAAACAGCACGTTATCATTTCATTATGATGTCTGTAATTTTAGAATTGTTTACTTCAATATCTCGAAACGTACTTATGCCAGCTTGAATCTCCGAAATTAGTTGAGGAATACCAACTTGCAACTTGGTGCAAAATGTTATGTGTCTCCGCAGGCTAGGAAATCAAAAAAAAATCTAATTTTTGTTGAAAAATCCCGTGTTTTCGGAGACTGAAACAGATTAAAATAAAATTTGGCACATACCAATTTTCAGTTCGATTTGTGATTTATTTTCAGGAATGTCAAATTACGTGGCTATTGAAATGAAATTTTAACATATTGTCTTGAAATCTCTGTATGAACTGACGCTAATCAAGTTAAAACTTCATTACTAGTTCGAACCGACGGGTAAGAAAAAATTGTTCTCGGAGAATTTTCCATATCTTTGTTGTAAGAAACTGCTCTTTTAAAAAACATTCGTTCGGCTGCGATAGAGTTTGCCACAGACCTTGAGGTGTTCAAAATTCCAGTTTGATTGGATATTTATATTCGGAGCTATTAGGAAAAAATATTTTGCTGATGCTGATGCATAAACTTGTGCAAAATTTCTTGATGATCGTTTCATCAGAACAATTCAGAGGAAGGAATAATTCCAAAATTTTGTTTTCAAGTATTACTTATTTTTCGATCATATTAGATGGTCCTCACGAAATTCTGCAGCAAACTAAAGGCTGTCTTTTTGCGCGCATGTTCTAGGGGAACATCGTGCTATCGTTCAATCCAAATGTATGTAATTCTCAATGATTGAGCTGAAAATGGTCTCAATGGACTAGGCTGGACTCACTGATGACGAATCCGGTGTCAAAATCGATTCTGTCCGGCCGGCCGTGGACACGATAACTGTCGAACGGAGCCAGCTAGCAACTCGAAACTTGCATGGTAGTTCGCGCATCGGAATGCCGCGGTTAAGTTCGTTGATGGGCCATATCGGCCAAATAGTTTCGGAGTTATAGCCCGTCGTGGTTATTTCCCTCATATTTCAGAAACAACTAGAGCGATTGGATTGGAACTTGGCAGTTAGTTGGAGCATAACAAGGCGGAACTTTAAGCAGAATTTCGTTGAAATCATGAGGTCACTCAATTGAAAAAAAATTCCGAATTTTTTTCGAAAAATTTTTTTTTTAAACTTTCGTTCATATTCGAGAACAATTTCAGTCATACCTTGAACTTCATATTTTACAACAGTGTACCAAATTTCAGTTCGATACGATCATAATTTTTGGAGATATTGGAAAAAAATATGTCGATTTTCGTGGTTTACTTCTCGATATCGTTGTATTTTTCGGTATAACTCAAGAAATACTTATTCTATCATGATAAAACTTCGCAGCTAGTTTGAAGATGCTGGAAGACAACCTTGTGCAGAATTTCGTTGTGATTGTATCATAAGAACAATAGAAAAAAAAATTTAAAAGGATTTTTCTGTTCATATATTCAATATTCTGTGATCTTATCATATTATTCCGATTAAATTTTGAATGAACCTTCGAACTGTCATTTTTCGATAACGTACTAGATTTCCATTCGATCTGATCTGTTTTTTTGGAAATATTGGGAAAATAAAATTTTGTATGTATTTGCGGAATCATTGGGTGGATATTACCCATTCACGAATTCAGCCTTCGTAATTAAGGTCCAAACCTTCTTTACAAATATCGAGTTTCTAAGTGGTTTCTTCCGGAAGTTATTGTGTTTACGGTTGGCCGTTAGGCTTAGAAACTCGATATTTGTAGAGAAGGTTTGGGGCTTAATTACGAAGGTCAAATTCGTGAACGGGCAAAATCTGCCCAATGATTCCGTAGATATACCCATTCAATTTTTTTTCTCCCAATCTTTCCAAAAATACCAATTAGATCGAATTGAAATCCAGTACCTAATCAAAAAAACCTAGAAAAGCACTGCCGTGAAGGCAGCAGCTTTTGCACGCTTTTCCAAATTCCTCACCAAAGCGGGCATCTCCATATTGAACATGAGCGCAAAAGCTGCTGCCTTCACGGCAGAGCTTTTCTAGGTTTTTTCAATCAAGTACTTGATGTCGATTCGAGCCAATCTATAAATCGGAAATATGGGAAAAATTAAATTTTGAGATCATCGGGTAGATGTTACCAATTCGCCAATTTTTCCTCCTCCTGACAACCTCTAAGTAAATTCTATCGGTAGTTATTGCGTTAACGATCGGTCTTTAGCAAAGCCTTAAACACAAATTTTGAGTTCCGATATTTATTCATACATGAGAGTAGGTTTGAATTACGGAGCAGACTTCATGCGAATGGGTAAAATCCACCTGTTTCGTGGACATTCTTATTCAAATTGTTATTTTATCAATATTTCCTGAAGTACACAGATCGGATCGAATTGAAATCTAGTATTGGATTGAAAAATTATAGCTTGAAGGTACATGAAGAATTTTGTGTGGAATATATGAAAAGAATAACGTCAAATCTTTCCATCAGTAAGTGAAAAATCTTAAAAATTTCAATAATTTCTTTGGAATTTGGTTTAAACCTCTAAATTAATCTTCGACAACAGCGTTGGCTTGTTCCGATATATATTTTCGGGATATTGGACAAAAATTATGCCTATTGAACAAGCGCCTGAAAGCTTGGTCTGACGGCAAGATCCTCACGAAATTTCGCATAATTTTACGCATTTGCCGTTTGATTAGGAAAAGATCAGTTTTTTTTTAGTATATTTTGGAAATAAACAACAACACCAAGAAATATGAATAATTTTATTTCATTATCTCCGAAAATAGGGTAACACCCAATTTCAATCAAATCATTGAAATTTTCAAGATTTTTTTCACTTATTCAAAATGATCGAAGAATACCGATGCCACGATGTCGTATTCATTTAAATAAATATCATGTGACAAAGTTTCATTTATACGTGAAAGACTTCAATGAAAAATTCACCATGTGAACTATTCCGAATTAATAATTCCAAGAAATATTGGACCGAAAAGCAATTCAGAGCGATTGCTGTTATAACAAAGAAGAATGGAAGGGCTTTTTCTATTTACATTTACTAGGGTTACATAATAAATAAACTCGTTTTAAGTACGTGCACGTGCGCTCAACGCCCCTGTTTGTCAGATCCCCGGGAATCAGAGAATTATCCTTCTGACTTGAACGAACACATGTATGAATATTACTCTAATGACTCAACTTAGGTAACATAAGTGGACCGAAGTTCCGAAACACTTCCGAAACACCTTACTTAGCAGGTATTGGACGCATTATATTTCTAATGATGACTGAGGAAATCTAGAATATCTATAAGAAGAAAAGGCAGTCTATCTGTGAAGAGTGAATTGGTATTATTTCTGTTTGATGTTAAAAGAACAAGCCATATAGAATATAAGGCACCATCTGTCTGTTTTATTTTTGACATATTTATCATCGGTAAATTAATTATTTCGGAAAAGCCGAAGTCAAGAAATTATAGAAGAAAATCGATAAAATCACTAAAAAGTAAAATACAAATACTTGGAAATGTTAATGAATATATTTTGAGTAATATAGTCCCAGAGTTGTGGCTAAATAATTGCTTGCGCGAATCCTTTATCCACTATCCGTACAGGACATATCCTCAAGCAATTTTCTTATGCTTTTCATATGAATTTTTGACGCGGGTGCCTGTGTACGGGCTCTTATTTCAGAGGTTTCAAATATTTTCGCTAGATGTCGCTTGAAATCGTATGAAATCGTTTTTCCATAGGGTTGTCCTACTATGTTGTCTTTATACAATGGTTTCGACATTTATAGGAAACTCACAAACTCGGACTGTTATATTTCGGTCGACTCAGTGGCACCCAAGTCACACAAAACAGCCAGCCTACACCTTTTGATTAATCGTTCGACATATAACGTGAAACGTGTTCCAATCAGAATTGAGTGTCACTGGTATACAATGAGTCATTCGCGTCACTTTATAGATGATAACATCGTCAGAAAAAGAAAGATATATGAAATTTTCAAATTTATTCACGCAATATCATTATTTTCCAGCATATCAGAACCGACAAAGAAGAGTTGAAAATATCGAAGACGTATTCAACAACCTGATGGCATTGCCATTGTCGATCGGATACATGAATGTTTAGAATGCAGCTCTTCTGGTTCCTATCATAACTCGCTATTCCAGGATAAGGCAAAATCAAATATTCTCCAATCGACAACTGAAATATTCGAAGCTCCTACACCCGAAATCCAATACATTGCTATACATATTCCGCCCCTTTCACTCGGAATTCCTTCCTATATACTATATAGGATCTAAGGATATTTCTTCCGGCTAAGATGATAACGCTGCTTTGAATTGTCAATGAGTTTTCATGAAACTGATTGAGAATTTGCTCCTGAATAGATGGAGAAATTATAATGAAAATGAGGTTTCCATTGAATGGATGGTTTCGAATAAATAACGATTATTTCGATACAATACTCATTCTTGTCAAATATGCTACTGCTATACGACCAAATGCGCTACAACGACTTCAATTTCGGAGATTTCAGCTGATCAAAAAAGGCAATATATTTTGTGGGGTCGTTTGTCCTGTGAAATCAAACACGCAATAAAGAAAAGGGATTAGCATGTTTATTTTTCTGTCGAGCGTTACAACAAAAGTTAATTCGAAAGGCAATAAAATTCTTTTTGTTGGACGGCACAGGCTAACAATTCTTGTTGTAAATCTCCTTGGGTGCTGACAGGTAGTTATTCGCTGACGCCGGGACGGGTCGGTAATGTCGAGAGCGCTTGCGTCGTCGAGGGTGGTAACAAACCAGATGTTGATGCGTTGGATCTTCTTGAATTTCTTCGACTTGACACGGATAAAGATAAATGCAGATGCGGTCAGTTATGCAGCGTATTGATAGAATATCTTCTTAGCGGTGAATGCAGATGGGTTGGAGTTGAGTGATTTTTGAGAGCGGAGCGAAATTTATTTATACGATTTTTCGGAGATTTGAATTTCGTGTTTCGACTCCGCCCTTTTTTCCGTTTTTGTTGAAGCGGATGAATTCGCTACACACTCACCTGCCAGTGATGAAGTCACGAAAATCCTGCTTGAAATCGGTCCGGAAAATGAACTTTTCTTCCAGAGCGAGTTCGTCTTCCCTGATGGAGGTCCTGTTGTGTGGATTGAATTGACCGTTCTCCAGGTTGGTTGTCTGAGTTGAGGTATTCTGCTGTGGCCAAGTCTTTGAAAACGAAACTTTTCCGTTCTCCATGTCTCGTTCCGTTCGTGGGCTTTATCTGTTTGATTTGTTCTCGAAGACTTTTTACAAATTCCGAAACGTCGTCAGTTCCAGTTTTCTGTTCGTTTGTTTCGAGAAATTCACCAGGTAATCTTAGTGGTTCACCATATACTAGTTCTGCAGAGGTGGATTTCAGATCTTCTCGCCATGCTGATCTCATTCCGAGTAGGACTGTTGGGAGTGTTTCAGTTCATCGGTCGTTTTGATGACATTTGATCGCTGCCTTCAGCTGCCGATGGCTCCTTTCTACCACTCCATTTGCTGCTGGGTGATAGGCGGTGGTTCGTAGGTGACGCCGGGACGGGTCGGTAATGTCTAGAGCGCTTCCGTCGTCGAGGGTGGTAACAAACCAGATGTTGATGCGTTGGATCTTCTTAAATTTCTTCGCCTTGACACGGATGAAGATGAAAGCAGATGTCGGTCAGGAATGCAGCGTATAGATATAAGATCTTCTCAGCGATGAATGCAGATGGGTTGGAGTTGAGTGATTCTTGAGAGCGGAGCGAAATATATTTATACGATTTTTCGGAGATTTGAATTTCGTGTTTCGACTCCGCCCTTTTTTCCGTTTTTGTTGAAGTGGATGAATTCGCTACAATTTTAATTTTCAGCTTTGCTGAATCTCAAGCTATACCACTTAAATATTCTAGTCACTGAACTTAAATATTCGTGATGAGAGCAGAAATCTTTGACTCTGAGAAGAACTGAAGTACCCTATAACATACATAGTCGGAAAGCTCATGACACATATTTCATTCAAATTGAAATTTTACATGATAGTATATATTGGATAGATGAGTATGTAATCCAGTATCCTTCCGACTTACCTGGTTATACCAGATATCGCGCATACACAGGAGTTGCGAAAAAATTATGAGCTATATAAGGATGGTTCCACAAACTAATTTCCGTAGAGTAAAAAAATCAATGAGGAATATCATTTTGGAGCAGAATCACCCTAAAGCTGCAATTATAAGGACACAAATTTAAGTGTTTGATTCAATATAGTTGCCGTGAAATAGGTGAATCGATTTTCCATCTCTAAGGAAAGTGACTTGTCAGCTTAATTTTGTGCGGTTCTGCATCAAACACTTGGACGAAAATGTAGTCAAAGGATTTGTTTTGCGCTCACTGAAATTCTTTGTTGACATTTTCTGAGTAGGTTTGGTGAATAAATATTTGGGCTGAGTTCTTTGATGGGCAAAATCCGCCAGAGACTCCCGCAGTAACACTATCTGAAATATTGTTTCCTCAATAACTCGAAAACTATTGATCCATACTTGGTTGTAAGATGTGCAAGGAGAACACACAGAACTTATGCGAAAGGAAACAACGCTGCGAATTTTACAGAAGAGTTTATTATTTTCTCAGTTAAATAACCCAATACCATTGATATCTTGAATGAAACTCTTTTCTTCAGAAACACACAAACTTCATATTTGTTGAAAATTTGGTAATCAATCGTTTCATCAATTGGTTCATTATTTGATAAAATCAAATTATAAACCTTAGTGATCGACCAACAAAAAAAAATTTAACCTCCCCCGAAAATTTCACAGTTTTCGTTTAGGAGTATCTAGATTTGAATGAACGAATAAAAAAAATCCGTCCGTCCGCCGTTCGTTGTCCGGGGCTTTTCTCTGAAAGTACTGAACCGAAATCCTTGAAACTTAGTGGAAAAATCGTGTGTCGCTCGGGATTGATTCTTCAAGCTTTTCAGCGGGATCGGTGTACCCTAAGGGCTCGAAATGGGGGGTAGGAGGGAACAATATATTTGTCTAAAACTTACCAACGGCTTTTCATGAAACTCTCAACGTTGATTACTGCATGACTCAACCTAAAATTATTTACCCGGGTGATTTTCGACCAGTGATTCCTGAGGTATAAATAAAAATGCTGCAAATTTTGGGGTGAAAACTGAAAACACAATGAGTTATGAATAGTATACAGCGTGCCAAAAGAGTAACGTAACTCGTCAATATTTTTTGAAGGATGAATTATTAGGGAATATCCTCGCACCCGTCGATTTTAAATCTTGAAAGTTATTCATTCTGTGTTTTTTTAATTGCATATTTCTCACTCCCTAACGCCCCACTACTTTATTTTTTCAAATGGGAATATATGAGTTGTAATACATCAAATGAAAGGTAATTTGATTACATACTCATCGATATTACTAAAAAAAATATTTATTGTACCGTTTTAAAAAAAATTAGGAAATAAATTACAATTTGTGATTGGAGAGTACTACAATCAGACCATTATTCTTTTACAATTCTCTCTTTTTTGAGGGAAATCCACGAATACGTGAATTTGTGATTCCGAAAGCAGGTCTCTCTAAACTTTTTTGAATTCGAAATCTCCCACCCTTCACGTTCACCATCCCTATACTGTTTTTTTCGAAAAGTAATATATGGATTGTGATATATCAAATGAAAGGACATTCGATTGCATATTGAGCAGTGTGACTGAAAAAAAATTGTCAAGCTTAAAACAAAAAACAACAAAAGTCTTAAAACTTCAAGTTTAATGGAACTTTCAAGTAATTATCTAGGTGACATGTTTCGGTAGTGTGGCTATACTACCATGTTCAAACCAACAATAAATTACTGGTTCCTCAGTCAAATGCAAATGAAATCATTTCGTCAGGTAAATAAGATTGAAAGTTCAAAAAATAAAACAATAAATATGAAACAAACAACATATTGAACTATTCCGGATGACTTCAATATGTAGTTTGTTTTTTTTTTGTTTTATCTTTTGATCTTTCAAGCTTATTTACTTGACTACGTGATTTCATTCGCTATATGACTAAGGAACCAGTAATTTATTGTGGGTTTGAAAATGGTAGAATAGCCAAACTACTAAAACATGTCACCTAGATAATTAATTGAAGGTTCCAATAAACTGAAGTTTTAAGACTGTTGTGGCCTTTCTGTGATTGACTTCAAGCATAAGTTTTTACGAAATCATTTATATCCGTAAATCTCAACAATTTTTTTTGGGGAAATATTGCATGTGATATATCGAGCTAAGGGCCATTCGATGGCCAATTCAGTTATGTGAACGAAAATAAAAGTTAATTATTAATTCAATTTGAATTACATATCCATGGGTTTGAGGATTTCCCTTAATAATAATAATCAATGAAAGAATGATCGTCTGATTACCTACAGTACTCTCCTAATTGTGTATAGTACTAATTGTGAATTATTTCATATTTCAATAAAAAATTGGCAAAACCAATTTTACTTCAAGCCACTTCGCTGAATAGGTGATCAAATTACCTTCCATTTGATGTATAACAATCCATATGTTTCCATTCGTTTTCATTACAAAATATAACAATTTGTGTCAGGATCTTATTCTTGAAATAATGAACATTGAAAAATATCCTCCCACCCGCCGATTTATATTTTTGAAGTTTGAGAAATGCATGCAGTCTTAAAGTTGGAGGTTTATACCCTTAAACCTCAACATTTTTTTTTTTAATATTGCATGTAATTTATCGCATCAGAGGTCATTCGATGACCAATTCAGTTATTTGAACGAAAATAAAAGTTAATTATTAATTCAATTCAAATTACGAATCCATCGGTTCGAGGATTTCCCATAATAAAAATTAATAAAAGAAAAATTCTATGATTGCAGTACTTTCCAATCACAAATTTTCAATTAATTCCTGAATTTTCAATGAAAAAATGCACAACTAATTTTGCTTTAAGTTACATCATTGAATAGGTTATCAAATAAACTTTCATTCGATGTATCGCAATCCATACATTTACATTTGAAGTATAAAGTAGTGGGGTGAGAAATATCCAATTCAAAAAAGCACAGGATTAATTGGTTTCGAAATCAAAAACCGACGGGTGCGAGAATATTCTTCAATAATTCTTTGTACAAGTGGTTCTAAAACCACGACGGGGGCCGGCGCTGGAGTATACGGGCCTAGAACTAAATGTACACTATCGCTAGGCTCCTACTCGAGTGTTTTTCAGGCAGAAATACTTGCTTTCGAAAGATGCATAGACATAAACCTGGAAAGAAACTATCAAGGGTGTGACAAAGTGATCCATTCTGATAGTCAGGCTGCTATTAAAGCACTGAACTCCTATGTCATCGACTCAAAGCTGATATGGAAGTGCCGAAGGAAACTCAATGACGTAGGCAAGAATAACAAGGTCTCCTTAGTCTGGGTACCTGGGCACTCAGGAATCAAGGGAAATGAAGAGGCCAACACTCTAGCCAGAAAGAAAGCACAAACGCTACCTACTGGCCCAGAACCTTCCTGTGGTATAGGCAAATGTACCTATAAGAAAGAGTTTCTGGAGAAAGAAGAAAATGAAAGAGAGTCACTCTAGAGGAATTCTCCAGGAATGGAACACTCTAAAAAGTTCCTTCCGAACTTTGAAATTGCTAGATCCAAAAATCATCTGGATCTCAGTAAGAATAAGTTACGCCTCCTCACTGGTTTCCTGACAGGACACTGTCGCCTAAGGAAGCACATGATGGGAATGGGCTTATCAGAAACTGACGAGTGCAGATTTTGTGGGGGGGAGGAGGAAACCCCTGTTCACCTGATCACAGAATGCCTCGCCATTGTGAGCCTGCGGAAAAAGATACCTTGGACAGGAGCATTATAGGAGGAATGAGAACTTAGCCTCCTCGAAGCCCTCACAGATATTAGAATTCATCAGAGCTCTAGAGCTGGAGGGCGAGCTGTAGGTTACGAAAACACAAACAAACAAGGTCGCAGTGGAACGTAACCCCTTATATAACTATATATATAACTTGTACAAGGATTACTGGCGAGTAACGTTACTTTTGGTTTATTATTATTATGATAAAATCAAATAATAAACCTTAGTGATCGACCAAAAAAAAAAATTACCCTCCCTGAAAATTTCACAGTTTTCATTTTGATTACGATTACGACGATTATTGATAACGATAACAAAGTATAGTTCAATAGAATACATTTAGTGATACGAAAAAATGACAAAAAAAGATGATTAAATTAATGACTTCAAGTAAACTTGTGCATTAGAGGGGGTTTATGTGAAGAATTCATCAGACAATAGCCTTCATCAGCATATTTCGATTCAAGAAGTTCATATTGTTTTCAAACAATATCTGCATAAGCCTCTATATACCATATTATATCTTGACGTTGTTGGTTCAACTTTATTTGTAATTTTCCTCACAATAGTTTCAAAAAATGACAGATATAACGTGAACTACACGAAATTATTAAGAATACCTTCCTACAATAGATAAATTTCAGAAGAATCTCATTTCATATAACGCACACATCAGAAATTATACCCATATACAGAAAAATTAGTAGTTTCTTATAGGTGGTTACGAATTTCAACTTAAAAAAGGTTGATTCCCACTGTACATTCCGTAACCTTTCCATTTTGTCTAGGAAAAATATTATAAGGTGTAAATTAATGAATTAATTAAATGTATCCTTCCCGGTTATGTTCCGTCCCCATGCCATTTTTGCCAACCAAATTTTGATGTAGCACATATGGAAGTGATACGGGAGTTTTACAAAACATATACTGAGGATCAACCCCAATCCCCTATATACTGTGAATATAACATTTCATACGTTTCTTGATAATGTATTCTTCCTACTCACAATTTTCTATCATTTCTATTATCGGTTGATATCAAATGTTACATCGACTTGTGATTTTTGGAGATTAACCTCTTATGATTAGTAAGAATCTATTGAATATTTCTGTTTCATTCACAATAATGAATAAATGTATCAGGGATACAGTATCATAAAGTGTTGTCCCACACCAGCTGTATAATATTGAAACCATCTATAGATTGCATAGTATTTCTCCAACTTCCACTTCTCGAAATCTATTGAGTTCCCTTTTTTTTATAGTGATGATAGTCCATCTTCTACAAAGTATGCTTGATTGAGCCTAGGAATGTGATAAATAAATTTGCTATGATCAAGTTTCCAATTCATCAGAACATTAGAAATGATCCATATCGCCATTCGATTACTCTCCATAAAATTCAAATGGTTCAACATATATTGAATTCTCAAGGGGACGATAGTGAGATTTTTGGGAGATTCATAAAACATTCTACAGTCCTTTGAAGGCTTTCTTCCTTTTTATGATTGGATGGCATTTCACTTCAACAGCACGACCACACATATCTCAAAACTGCAAAAATATCATACTTGATGCATCTGCTAAAGGAAAATAACATAATAATGTATACCTTCGAAGTCATTTTAATCTCCACCATTTCGAATATTTATGGCAACGTGATGTTTTCTCGACGAATTCTGGATTAGCCTTCTGATTCTTATCGTAGTTTTGAACCCATTCTTAACATTCTTCACTTTATGACTTAAAGGATACAGAAACTTTCCAATGTCCAGTTCATTTAAAATATCTGACACAACTGGAAATAAATATTTCCTTATGATATTCAGGTTAGATAAACTTGTGATAAGTTATGTTCAGTTGAAGGTAATACTTACGGTTTTCTCTCGTAAACGTAGCATTATCGGTATTTTCCTGGAGTTCAGAATAACTTGGTAAAATTATGCCGATAACTCGACTTTTTCTTGAAATAATCATTGTTAGAGTTTGAATTAGGCAGTATTGACCATTGATTGAACTTCTCAATGCATTTCCATTCGTTGTCAACTTTATTTTCGTCAATTTTAATGTAGCTTCCACATAGGATGATATTTTGACGACAAATTCGATTTTGTTAATGACAATTGACAAATTGACATACATAACGCCGCTTCGGCTTGAGAATATTGCCGGAAGTGCCCGATCGTCTCCGACCTCCAGAGCCGCCTTTGCTCAAGTTTTCATTAAAAACGGCACAAAATCGCAGTTCGATGTTGCCATTCATCGCTACAGTAGTGGATTCTACCTCCAAACCGAGCCCGAAGGCGGCAGAGATAGCCGATCTCAACCGTGTCCACAGAAACATATGAAATGGCGAATTTTTACCGGATTTTCGTAGAAACGTAATTTTTTTCCATCATTGAAATTATTGAAATGGAGTTAAAAATGGTGAAATGAAAAACACATTTCCCCGAAATAATTTGAAGCAACCCAAACAAAAATTTTTCAGAAAAAAATCACTGAAGCATGCAGAATGACAACCGTTCTCTTTTATTAACGTCGAGATTTCACGCATTCTGATATTTCTCGCTACTATTAGCATGCAGACCGTCGACAGGTGCCTGACCATGAGATGGGGTTTTATGAAATTTGACTCTGGCTATGTTGCCGAAATCCACGAACCCGTATTTTACCAGCCTGCATAGCTGTTTGCTCTTAAGTAAATAATTAACATTGCTGTTTCCTATGCTGCGTTAGAAAACAGCGAAAAAGGAAATAGTTAACGAGGTATTTCCTAGAGAAACCTAGGAGAATCGGCACAAATACTGGAAGTTCGAGTAGAACGAAATGTTCATAGCAATATGATCCTCGCAAAATCTGAAGAGTCTATATTTGACTCGTTTATCCGACAATACACGGAAAATAAGTGTACTGTTTGATGAAGCAGTAAATTATAGACTCCGTAACGTACCATTCAAATTCGTTGATCGTAGATGTTATTTTGACATTGTTCATTATAAACATTGTTCCTGAAAATCAAAGCCAAGATTGCGAAGGGGCAGTTTCTATTAAAATAATATAATTTTTCCTGAAGTACCCTTTGATCGATAGGTATTCAATTAGTAGGTACAATTTGATTCATATCGAATTAAATCTAGATTTCCGAGGAATATGCTAGAATCTCTATTTCACGGCTCGAGTGTGAATGATAGATATTCTTGGTGAAACGATTTTATCTATAGAATTTCACTTTCCGTTGAAGAAAAGACTCAGCTTCAAAGTATTTCCTAATTTGCGTTAAAATGAAATATATGAGAATAAAAAAACCTCACTTCAACGAATAATGAATCGAGGTATATTTTCATCAGAGGCATTTCAAAACCTTTTTACCTTTCTGGGAATAAGACGAAGCAACAGTCTAGGTAAGTACATCTGTATATTTCTTCAAAACAAAAAACTGTTGAAATTGAATTCTCCTCGATAAAAAGGATCTCAACACTTCAAGAATCTTCGATTTACGTCTGCTCCCACACGTTCGTCAAGAATTCCGGTTAGTTTCTCCATAAAACACACAAATCAACATCTTCATCAAGAAAAACTTATTGGAGTTCTTCGTAGCACGTCGTTACACATCCTCTTTATTTCATATAGAGTGGTTATTTCTGTGGTTTATTTCTTTGGACCTTCTAATTTTTTTCACAGAATGAAATATGGTGTTTCCTGGATGATAAGGGCCAATTTTCTATGATACATTCTAAATATGAAATTCGAAAACATGCAAAAATTTTACGTAAAATAAATTCGAATCAATTATAACCTATCCGGCAGGGTCATGCGTAATACATAATCATATTTCAAGAAATTGATGATCGATTTTTGATAAGTTTATCAGGATCTCCTTGTGGAGATATAGGTCAAATTTCGTCATAAACTATTTTTATTCTAAAGCGTACCTTTATACGGTTTAGTGGCAAAGATGGCACTTTGACTTATTATCATTTTAGAAAAGCTTTTGATGGCTGGAAGTGGTAAACCATTCAACGTATTCGCTTCAAACTGGACAGGTAGTGTATCTAGGTATTGTATGTAACCATACTACAGAAAAATATCGAAAATTTTGATTTTTACCGCCAGGTCTAATGAATCACCCTGCACAGAGGAGAGATCCTGCGAAACTACTGCGAAAATCTTTGGTTACAAATAACCAACGATTTTCGTGGTAAATTTTCCAGAAGTTGCGCAATTTAACATATTCTCTGTAGACATCAGTAGTCCTGTGATTGTATTTTTTGGAGGAATATTACGAATTTTCACAATATAATATGGAAAAATGCCTTCTTGAATGGATCGGTCTCTCGGTATCCTATTTACTGTGAAATTACTGAAAAAATGTATTTTCTGAAAACTGAAATTACCGGTACAGTTCCACCTGTTCTTGTGAAATCATCATGATGATTTTCACGAACACCTTGTAATTTATTTCATAAATGTATTGTTTGTCAATGATTTATTTGTAAAATCAACATGATTATAATTTGTAAAAACTTCTATACCTGTGTATTGTCAAAAAATTTCCATTATTTTACCTCAAATTCAAAGCCCTGAAGAAGAATTGGATAAATATTCGAAAGCTCGGCAAATAATGAAGGACTTCAGTTGAATTCTCCCCATTGAGGAAGTCGTTATATCCTTATCTTACAGCGTGCCAAAAAGTAACGTGACTCGTCAATAATTATTGTGCGAAGAATTAGAAAAATCCTTGCAACCGTTGATTTTTAATTTTGAAAACAATTCATCCTGTGTTTTTTTGAAGTTGATATTTGTCACCCCCTACCCCCGCATTCCACTTCTTTATTTTTTCAAATCGAAATATATGGATTGTGATACATCAAATGAAAAGTAATTCGATTACATATTCAGCGATATGGTTAAAAGTAGTGTGGGGTCGTGCTGTCCTGTGAAATCAAACCCGCAATAAAGGAAAGAGATTAGCCTCTTTATTTTACTCTCGAGTGTTACAACAAAAGTGAATTCGAAAGGCAATAAAATTCTTTTTGTTGAATAGGCACAGTCTAACAATTTTGGTTATACATCTTCTGGGGTGGCGGTCAGGTAGTTCTTCGTTGGCTCCGAGCTGGTAGATCGGGAACTAGGGATGTGTAGGCGCCGGTCTTCGAGGGGTGTAAACCAGATGTCGATGATTTCGGGTTTCAAATAAACTCAATAGATCTATAGACCTGGAATGGACAGTTAGTTCATATAAATTTTGAAAATTAAATCACTCTGTATAGATCAACCTCAAAAATCTCAATGTTCTCAGTATTCTATGGTGACACCCTTGTATTTGGAGGTATATTCTGATTTATGCTTATTTTATCCTTGCAATGAGACCTTTGCGGATATAAATAAATAGATAAATAAATAATTGTGGTGAACGGTCGTAAAATTGGCCAGAACCAAATGGTTCAGTCACGCTAATATCGAAAATATAGTTTTCCATCTCAGAAATCTTAATGGAAGTTACTGCCAAGCTTTCTCCTTGCATATTTGAATTTATCATTGAAACTTATTAACAATCTGATGAACTGTGAGTGTCAGTAGTTCAGCGAGTAGAGCATCGGTCCCCAAATGTTTCATAACTCAAAAACTCTATAATCTTCGCCCAGAAGGACATATCTGTTAGTTTCGAAGCCAATAATAATTTATGAAACTAAAATCCTTTGCGGAGGTGCAGACACCTTATCCTTATGAAGCCTTAGTACGCATACAAAATGAGTATTTTTCATCACTCTTGTTGATAATAATTTTGTCAGTTATTTTGGGAGAACCATAGCCCGTGGAAAGAAGGGATGCTTTTTCAATGGCATAAGTGAAGCTGAAACAGCATCAAGTGCTAGGAACTATTCGAGAAAAAGTAGGCAATCATTCATGATATTCGTATCACCTTGGCGACTATTTGCACATCCACCTTTGAGGATATGCCGCATCGAAAAGAAATGTAATATATCGGAGGATGATAAATCGAAAGAATCAGGAATTCACGGTTTAGAACATTGTGCCTGCCATGATTATGAAAGTATCGTACAAACAATGACGTTGCATAATGAGACCTGGCGCCGTATTCTAGACAAGTGAACATTTGATGCGCACACGCATTTTGGTAGTTATTCGTTCGGGAATTCGTATATGCATCAAAAGTTTACTTGTCAAGAATACGGGACCTGCCTCCTGGTCTTGATCAAGTCGAGATATAATAAAAAAATCGCATGTCGAAGGTAGCCCAGTTTTCTTATCTTGATCGTGAAATTACACTTCGAATCGCATAACAAATTGGAATGTCGAGTAATAATACCTAAGTAGCAGTTGAGTCGCTAGCCTACGCTCCCTTCAACTAGTTCTATTTTAACTTACCTTATTGTCTTATCAGATATCACTTTTACAGAACTGAAATAGAACGGTTAACTAATGTTCACAAGTCTATAATTTGATCGAACAAGATTGGTTTCGAATGATGAATCCATTTCAACTTAAATGGTATACATTGTAATGACCGATGTTAAATTATACATGCTTCAAAAATGAATAATTCAGTTTTTTACACTCAAAGATTTACGAGTAGCTCACTTCTTGCTGATTCGTTCCATGAATGAAATTTAGTTACACATATAAGTAGTCCAGGTTTAATCGATGTTTTGAATTATAGATTTTTCACGATCGGATTATTTCTATACTATATAGATATACTGTATTGTGATTTTGTCAGATTACGGAAAAAAAAGAAATTGGTGCAGTTTCAGAAAACTCCTATCAGCTGAAAAATCAGTGAAAATTATCGGCTATGTTGAATTCCCTGCTGAATTCTATTTGAATGATGTTATAACATGATATATTCAAAGCTAAAACATAGATAACACTTGGTTGGCAAGTGGGAATGATTTGTGAACATTCTAAGAAAGCACTCACGTGAAGTTTGTAGCTTTTGCGAGCATGTTGAAAATCTGTTGCCAAAGCGTTAATCTTTTCACGTATTGACCCCACCTAACGCACCTCTACTTCCAGAAGGAAAGAGATCTTTATTTTCTTTCCATATGGTCTTCATAAAATTTTGCATAAACGTCAAGCTATCATTTTTCATCAAGTACTAGATGTCAATTCGATCCAATCTGTATTTTTGAAAATATTGAGGAAGTTGAATTTTGAATCTACGGAATCATTTTGTGGATTTCACCCGTCCACTAGTTCGACTTTCGTAATGAAGTCCCAATACACTTGAAAAATGTCGAATTTCTAAGTAATTTCTTTCGAAAGTTATCGTATTTATGATGGGCCAAATTCACGAATAGGTAGAATTCACGCAATGATGTCGCATTTATACACATTCAAACAAATGACAACTTGAAGGTTCATGCATAATTATGTGAGGATATGTGTTGATCTATTCTCATTAATGTTTGGCTCCCATTCCATTCTGAATTTCCTGGTATATTTTGTTTGTTTCGAAAGAATGGTTGAATAAACGCGTCGGATTCTATGTTTCATTTTTTCATTCATGAATTTTTATTGTAAATGAATACGTTGGAAAAACTTGGACTACATATGGAGATATATTGTGCGAGAAAACATTTTGATTTCAATTCATAACACAGTTCAAGGCTTTCATTAAAATTTTTTTGATTTTCTATGTTCTCGCTATTGTTTAATAGTGTGTGGAAGGTTCCCAAAGACAGTAAGAAAATACAAGGCGTTCATCTCAGCAGATGAAGCTCCGAATGCTTCAAGCTTTTGTTTTCTTTTTCAATTTCAAAATTCATTGAGCTGCCAATTTTCGCTAGATTTTCTTCAATTTGCGATGTTCCTGCGAATGTTTCGAAATGATCTAATTTTTTGTTCTCACTTTCTTTTCATTCCTTTTACTTAACGTTATATACTCGATTCTCATATAGAGTGTTGCATTATTATTTTGTAGCGGCTATTCATGCGTAAATTAATTCATTCATTATGAGTGCTGGTAAATGAAAACAAAATTATGCTCTTCGGCAGTTACAACTTGACGATATCGAGGTAATTCTTTCTTTGACGCCTGACAGATTTCAACTTCGATGGAAAGAGTTGAATATCAGTCATAAAAAGTTCCATCCTGTGAGGTCAAAAGATTTTAAGCGCTTGTTTAAATTCGTTCCCAAAAGAGTCACCTGCTTATTGATCCCTCTAAACGCAGTTTGTCTTTCTAAAAGAATAATTTGGAGATCTTCTTTTCATATAGTCCCACGAATTTCTACATGAACCTCCAAGCTATCATTTCTCAATCAAGTGATAGATTTTAATTTGACCCGATCCGTAGCTTTGGAAATATTTCAATATGTATATCTACGAATCATTTTTGGGATTTAACCCATTCACGAGGATGGCCTTCGTATTTGAGCCCCAAATCAATGAACCTACAAGCTATTATTCTTCCATCAAGTACTAAATTTTAATTGGATCTAATCTGTATTTTAATTATTCGACAGACTTCATCCTCACGAATTCGACATTCGTAATCAAGCCCCTAATCTTCTCTACAGATATCAAGTATCAAAGTCATTACTCTCAGAAGTTTTAATTTGTTCGCGGCCGATCTAACCAAAGATCGTTAACACAATAACTGAAAAAATATGCTGATAGACTAGATAATTATCGAGCACGTTTGGAGTTCGCTTTCACTAGTTGAATTCACGAATTGCTAAAATCCAGCCAATGACTTCACGCAAAATATACCTATTCCAAAAATTCAGATCGGATTTCATTGATATCGATAATAGAATGAACAAAAATCTAGAAAAGCACTGACGTGGGGTCAGGAGCTTTTACGCGCTTGTTCAAATTCCAAATATTAGATCAACACGACTTTCGCACCTAGTTGCATGTTGATAATCTCTAACTGATCACGAAGTTTCAATCTGATTGCATTTGTACTTCTTGAGATATTGCTGAAATAACGTTAAATGTCCAAATTGATGGATTAATTAAACTAGCACGTATAACGAGTGATTTATTTAAGCTTCCATATAACCTTGTTACTACAACATGGCGACATTACAAGTAGTAAGTGAATTGTCAAAAATGATCAAGAACAGAATATCACACAGAAAGTAGAACATAGAAAACAAAAAGTGCATTCTACATCATATAGCCATAGGCCTTAGTATTAATTGCATTCTAACACCCTGCCACAATTAATACAAATCTTACATCTACTCTCTAAGACCTAAATGAAATCTATGTTTTGAAAACAATGGATATTTTAAATTTTTAGTTAAGATATCTGCAGTTTGTTCATTGCTGTTAATGTATTTAATAGACATTGATTTATTTTCTACTAAGTCTCTAACAAAGTTATATTTCACATCGATATGCTTCAATCTCTTATGTTCCCATTTTCGTGTAAGTTCAATACAAGATTGATTATCTTCATAAATTGTAAAAGTTGTTTTTGCAAAACCAAATGATTTTAATAAATTAGAAAGCCAAATACCCTCACGTGCTGCTTCTGCAAGAGCAACATATTCAGCCTCGGTTGAAGAGATTGCTACAGTTGACTGCTTTTTTGTTGTCCAACAGACTGTACTTCCGAACACTTTAAACAAAAACCCGGTTGTCGATTTTCTATCAGTCTCATCTCCTGCCCAATCTGAGTCGGCATATCCTTCCAACACAGTTGACACTTTATTGTCAAAAAACAACTCAAAGTTCATAGTTTGTTTCAAGTACCTTAATATTCCCTTCAATAGAATCCACAATTCTTCAGTAGGGTTGTTTTGAATTCTGCTACAAAAATTTATAGACGCACTAAGATCAGGACGTGTTGCTAGATTTATGTACATCAAAGACCCTATTAATTCAAGAATCGGTTTCTTCACAGAATTAGTAGTCTTTTTCACATCATGAATTACTTTATTAATGTTCATGGGAATTTTTGATCCATTACAGTCTTGCATTCTGAATTTTTCCAATATACTTTTTATATAATCCTTTTGACTTAAATAAATTCCATTTTCAGTTCTTCTCAAGTTTATTCCCAAAAATTGCTTCAAGTCACCCATATCTTGCATTTCAAAAGTCTGCGTCAGTTTTTCTTTCAAATTGTTCACTTCGATTTTGCTATTGCTAGCTATAATTATGTCATCAACATATAGTAGTAAATATATTTCTATATTACCAACATGCTTGTAGTATAGACAGGGGTCATTTTCTGATCTAACTAGTTCTTGTTTGACTGCAAATTGATTGAATTTCTTGTTCCAACAGTAAGGGGCCTGTTTTAATCCATACAGAGCTTTATTTAACTTGCATACCTTGTTTCCATAATTCAGACCTTCTGGTACTGTCATATAAATATTCTCGGTAATTGTTCCATGGAGAAATGCTGATTTTACATCCATTTGCTGAACGGTTAAATTTTTATGATTTATTATTGCAATTAGTGTTCGAACTGTTGATAATCTGGCAACAGGTGCCCACGTTTCTTCATAATCAAAACCTCCTCGTTGCATAAATCCTCTTGCTACTAGTCTAGCCTTATATTTACAAATATTCCCTTTGTCATCTTTCTTTAAACGAAATACCCATTTGCTGTCAATTAGTGAAATATTTGGTGGTTTATTAACGAGAGTCCAGGTATTATTATTCTTTAGAGAAGTTATTTCTTCTGAAATGGCTTGTCTCCATAAATGGAAATCATCTCTAGACTTGGCTTCTTCCAGACTCTGTGGTACATCATTTATAAAGGATTCAACACTCATTGCTAAGTGATCAATTTCCATATTGAAATCTTGATATCTTGAAGGTACTTTCTTCGCTCTAGTACTTCTTCTTAGTTCTTGTGTTTCCTCCGTTTCATCAATTTCATTCTCTGAAGATTCCTGTTCATCTACTTCCTGTTGGTTTTCAATCTTAGTTGTATCACAGTTTGATTCAATCTCAGTAATTCCAGTTGTTAGCAAATCTTCCAATCTTCGATTTTCACAAAATATTACATCCCTAGCTGTCACTATCTTATTCGTTTTAGGATTCCACAACCTATATCCATTATGGGTATAGCCCATCATAATGCTTGCTTCTGCTCTAGAATCAAATTTACTTTCAAGTTTTCCTTTATGTATGCGAATATAAGCGAGACAACCAAAAACTCTTAGATGACCTATGCTAGGCTTTTTATTATAAAACATTTCTGCTGGTGTAATATTCTCTAGTGCTACAGTGGGACTTCGGTTTAAAAGATATGTTGCACATAGAATAGCCTCACCCCAAAACTTTTTATCCAACTTTGAATGTAGAATCATAGCTCGAGACCTTTCCAATAGAGTCCGATTCAACCTTTCGGCAACACCATTTAGTTCAGGAGTATAAGGTATCGTGTTACAAATTTGAATACCTTTGGTTGTGCAAAAACTTACAAAAAGATTGGATAAATATTCTCCACCATTATCACATACCAAATTTGCAATTTTAACCGAAAATTTTGCAGATACAAATGCCTCATATTTTTTAAAACATTCAAAAACTTCAGATTTATTTTCTATTAAATATACAACTGTGAAATGTGTAAAGTCATCAAGAAACGTAACAAAATATTTTTTATTGTCATAAGTTGATGGAGTGACTGGTCCACAAACATCACTATGAATAACTTCTAGTGGTCTAGTTGTACTCCTACTAGAATGCTTGTTGAATGGTAACTTTGTCATTTTACTTTGTATACAAACTTCACACTTGCTTTCATTCAATTTTGTATCTGACTTTTGCTTACAGTCTATATCCTTAACCATATCAGATCTTGCCAAATTTAAAACATTACTGTAACCCAAATGACCTAATCTCACATGCCAAATATTAATATCAGAACAGGCATTATTTGCTTCATGTTTTTTAAACACCTCAAATTCAATCTGATAAAGACTATTTATTTTACTTCCAACTGCTAATAAAACAGAATTTCTTTCTATAATTGCCTTACTTTCTACGAACGTGACCTTTAATCCTTCTTTAACTAAACATTGAACAGAGAGCAAATTATGACGAAGGTCTTTTACATATAAGACATTCTTAATCTCAGCTATTTTATGTTTTTTACAATCTTTCAAGATAACATATATACTACCTACCTTTGTAGCCAATAAATACTCATTCGACTTAGCAACAAATATCTTGATGGGTTTTTCCAAATCCCTGACTGAACTAAATATGTAGAGATCATTTACAAGATGATCTGTCGCTGCAGAGTCGATATACCATCTTACAGTTACTTCTTCATCTTGCACACTACCAGGTCTATCTTTCATAACAGGAAATGCCACATGCTTTTCTTCAGGTTCGTTTTCTACCTCATTTGCTTGTTTACGGAACCAACATCGACTTCTTGTGTGTCCTTTCTTCCCACAATTATGGCATTTGAATGATTGATGATTACTGCTATTACCTCCATTTTTACTTGCCTCTACACGCCATGGGCTCTTTGTTGATTTTGTCCCAAACATCTGCTTACGATTTAAAAAGGCTGCAGAATTTGCAGGTGAATCTGAACTATTTTTTATTTTCATTTCATGGTCCAACAACTTTCCCTTGACAAATTCCAATGTCAATTTTTCAGGATCCAAAGTTTCTAGAGCAGTAACAATATTGTCAAAACTTTTTGGTAGCGTTAACAACAAGTGACAAACTACATCAGTTTCTTCTAGTTTTGCTCCAACAGACTTCAGTTCTCTGATTATTTCATCAAACTTCACATAGTATTTTTCAAGTGAATCATCACTGAACTTCATTGTTAAAAGCTTCTTACGCAGGTATAACTGTGAAGCAACACCTTTCCTCTGAAATACTTTTTCTAATGCATTCCACATCTGATAGGCAGTGGATTTATCTTTTACATATTGTAGTTGGGAATTAGAAATGCATTGTATTATGAGAGACTTGCATTGTTTGTCCAGCTTCAGGAACGTTTCGTCGGGATTACTGCGTTCACCTTTAATACAGACTTTCACATTATGTTGATCCAATAGTATTTCCATGCGAAATCGCCAGTGATCGTATCCAGTTCCATCGAATTGCATTATACCATATTTTTCGACAACGAACTTGTCCAGCGCTTCAGCCATTTTAAGGTTAGATATGATATTTTCCAAACTTTCAGAATTATATTGAAAATAAGTAATTTGCTATATTCCTCGTTATTTTAAACGTACCATCTGGGCCCATAACCTGATGGATTAATTAAACTAGCACGTATAACGAGTGATTTATTTAAGCTTCCATATAACCTTGTTACTACAACATGGCGACATTACAAGTAGTAAGTGAATTGTCAAAAATGATCAAGAACAGAATATCACACAGAAAGTAGAACATAGAAAACAAAAAGTGCATTCTACATCATATAGCCATAGGCCTTAGTATTAATTGCATTCTAACACAAATAACAACAAAATTTGGCACATTTATTTCCTTATATCTCCGAAAGTTGATATCGAATCGAATAGAAATTTGGTACGTTGTTGTTGAATACTAACTTCATGGTTTGTGCCATATTCCTTTGAAATGTAATCAATATTCTTGCAAAAAAAAAACTTTTTCAACAGAAATTTTAAAAATTTTCGAATAAAACTTTTAAGATTTTCAACTGGATCCACAAAATATTTTGCTCCGAGTTGCCCGTTTTTATTCCAAAACTGTCCATGAAGTCCATGAAGTTTCAATACTTCATGAGATATCGAGGAATTAACCTGAAAACTTCAAATGGGCCTAACTCCGAAAAATCCAACCGATTCCACCTATTAACTTAACTTAACCGAGATATTTGGATTCCAAACCTAATCTGACAATTTCAGGTCGCCAACTCTTTTCCTTCGAAAGTAATAGCAGATACGGACGTACGGACGAACAGAATTGAATTTGACCACAGATTCTTTTCGGGAAGTTCAACCCAATCGTTTGAGACCATTTTCGGCTCAAAATACGAAACATCGTGACGAAATTATAATGCGCTGTTCCCTAGAACAAGTACGTCAAAATGAACATCGGATCAAACTGAAATTGAACAGCGTTGTTAAATAGTGACTTCAGGGTGTGTGAGATTTTCTGTTGAAAACTGATGAAAATTTTCCATAATAATTGGTTTTGGAAAGTTGAAAAATTTTCCAGTCATCTTTGATTTCAATTTTTTACTCGTACCCGTCCCCACGACATTTTCGTATAGTTGCTCGTCGGTTTTCTTCAAGTAACTAGGTTCATTTCTAAGGTTTGTGGAAAAATGACTTATTAATGTTTTTGATGGATATTACAGTTTTAAATTGTTTTCATGGACACTTTGATTTAATAATTATTTCTGTCCTCTTGTGAACTAATGCTAGTGATGAAGTGAATATCTGAAAGTTGGTGTACGAAAGACGATGTGGATTGAAGCCTTCTTAAACAATGATTGAAGGTAGGATATATATTATGTTGTACCCAAATTCTATTTGTAATAATAATAATATTAGGGTCTTTATTTCCACAGAAATCTCAAGGGGAAGTTCACCCTGAGGTGTACTACCACTTAACCCTTGTAACAAATAAAACAATTGCCGTGAAGTGAATAAAAAAATCGTCATATATAACAGTGCATACAGAAAGAAAAAAAAAACTATAATAGTATAATATATTTAATATTCGGAGACTATCAAACAATCAGGTTAGCAGTAACTGAGAAGGAAATCCTTGATCTTTATACTGAATTTATCAATTTTGAGCTGCTTGAATTCATGAGGAACAACGTTATACAATCTATAGATGTTATATCTGAAACTTATCTCAAATGTTGAAGTTCTGTGATGAGGACATGACAATAAATTTCTATATCTTATGTTGGCGTCGTGAACATCAGATCTGTACTTCAGCTTATTGAAAAGATAAGGTGGACTTCTCTTTAGAATCATATTATGGAAAGTGCAAAGGGCAAAATAGTCAAAACGAAGCCTCATTGGGGGCCAACTCAACTCTTTAAGTTTGTGAGATACATGCTCAAATTTTCTGATCCCAAAAATAAACCTTATACAGCTATTCTGAACACGTTGGATTCGATCAAGCGAGTCTTGGTCCAAGCAAAAACTATAAACAGAAGAGCAATAACTGAATTTATACAAGACCAAAGCCTCACATAATAGCCGCTTCGTGAAGATAGGCAGGGATGATCTATGGGGAAACAACATTCTCAGAGACCCATAAGCTTTACCAATCACGCTTACTACATGTTCCCGAAACCTCATCGAATCATCCAAAATTAAGCCCAAATCCCGAGCATTATCTACAAAACCAATGACATCATTTGAAATATGCAATTTGAGACAGTCTTGAACCATTTTCTTATTTTTCTTGGAGCCAAAAGCCAGAGCAAATGATTTGTTGCTATTCAATTTCAAACCATGTTTCTCTGCAATATCCCATAGCCGATACAAGTCTTCGTTCAGCTGGAGGGCTGCAACATTCAAGTCATCAATGAAGAAGTCTACGAAGAGTTGGAAATCATCAGCATACATGTGCACTTTGCAGTGATGTATGAACTTTGGGAATTGGCTCGTATATACAGGGTCTTTCACGAGGAACCTCACCCATATTTATACGGGAAACTACTGAACGTATTTTCATGAAATTCAGCACTTATAAGTATTTCACGATGCTGATGAAATCTAAAATATTTTCAAGGCATGAGCACCTCCGGTTTTTCCGGAAATGACGTCAACTTCCGTTTTTCAAATTAGAACACCATTTTTTTATTGCAGAAATAGATTCCTTAGAAAATTTCAATTTATTTTGATGTAACATTTTTCAGTTTTGGTTGGAAAATTCTCTCTGAGCGGGAAAATTCGAAAAAAAATCGAAAATAGAGCTCCGCTGAAACAAGAATAACTTCGAGGTTTTTGGATGGAAAATTTTCATTTTTGGGATTTTTCAAGATGTAAGATTGATGTATCCACTTTAGAAATCGAAATCAGGATTCATGATACAGGGGGTGAAAAAATCGCTTTCAAAGTTAGGGATGACAAAATCGTGAAAAATCAATTTTTTCAAATTAGAACCCCATTTTTTTATGGCAGATATTGAATCTACGTTAAAAAATATTGTGAGTGTATGCATCACACCCTTGCCCTAAAATGGATATTTTCTGAGTTTTTCACAAAAAACTGTTTTTCGTCTTGAATTTTCAGCTATTTCTTTTCCCTTCACGCCAAAAAGATGAAATTTTCAGGAACTGTTATTTGAACCATGCTGTAGATTTTTCACCCCTTCTTGAAACCGACTTCAAGTTACTATTAGGAGAACCATGGCAAACTCTCGCAGTTATAACTAGAGAAGATGCTCAAAGTTTTGACCGTTAATTTCTAGACATTTATTTATACGTCTCAGGAATGCTTCGTGCGCTGCTCTTCTTATTTCATCGGGAGGAAGAGATCTGCAAAAGTGTTTAAAAACCAAATTGAGTTTCAAAACTTTGAATCTAAAAATCTAAACAAACCTGAACGCATTTCTGACTCGTTCTATGCAGTCCTCTTTGTCAGTCAGGGGAGTTGAGTAGACAATATTTTTTATCCTACCCCAAACATAATAGTCTAAAGGAGTTAAATCGGGAGAACGTGGTGGCCAAAGATGTGGACCATTGTTCGCCAACCATCGATCTTCAAATAGCCTGTAGAGGATATTTGATACATTGAGTGAATTGTGTGGAGGCGCGCCATCTTGTTGATACCATAAGTCATTATGGTTCTGTACTAGCGGCTCAATTATTCGAGTCAATATGTCAGAATATCTATCTCCTAAGGGAGAACATTCTTTAAATAATGCAAACATGTGTAGTGTTCTATCTTACCAGTTAAAGTCCCATCATAAATGTGAACATCGAGAATTGCATTATTTTTGATGGCGCAAAAAACATTGAAACTCCAGGTCTCTTGAAAGTTCCATTGTCTGAAGTGGTGGTTGTTCTCTTCATCCCAATAATGATTGTTATGCCTATTGAAAGAACCATTCTTTGTGAATTTAGATTCATCTGTCCAAATTATACAGTCCAAAAAGTTTTCATTCTCTTGAAATCGAATCATCATAGTTCAAAACTCTGTTCTCCTGACGAAATCAGTTTCCTTCAAATGCTGTACCTTATTGAATTTATATGGGTGCATTTTATGTTTTTTTAATATTCTCCAAACACTCGATTGAGATAATCCCAGATCAATCTCGGCATCTTTGAGAGAATTTTAAGGATTCACACGAAAATTTGCAAGAACTGTAATTTCGTTGTTCTCATCTTCTTCTACACTTTTTTCTCTGTGTGTAGTTTTCTTAACGAAAGATCCGACATTTCTCAAGTTTGTCATGGTTCTGTTAGTGGTATCTCTCGTTGGTCTGGGTCGGTCAGGAAACCTCTCAATGAACAGTCGAATCGTTCTATCTACAACTTTATTACATTCTCCATGAAGTAGAATGAGATTCAAATAATCTTCATTGGTAAAATTAGGCATAGTGATCGATTTTATAACTTAATACGAATTATCACCAAATTAATAGTAAACACAAAATGCTACTGAATAAAGAGGAATTTGGCAGATGTAATTAATGATATCTATCATTAAAAAAAAATAATGTAAAACATGGTAAGTTTCTGCATATGGTTCATAAGGAATTATTTATTTTTCACTGGAGAGAAAACCGATGGCCGATTAGTTGAAATAAAGAGGTTTCCGATACAAATTCGAATCCAAATTCGCCATCTATTTAGGAACAACCTGTAACTTTTTTCTCTTGCATATTAGGGTAGTAAAATCTAAAACATGGTTTAAGTAACAGTTCCTGAAAATGTCATCTTTTTGGCGTGAAGGGAAAAGAAATAGCTGAAAATTCAAGACGAAGAACAGTTTTTTGTGAATAACTCAGAAAATATCCACTTTAGGGCAAGGGTGTGATGCATACACTCACATTATTTTTTAACGTAGATTCAATATCTGCCATAAAAAAATAGGGTTCTTATTTGAAAAAATTGATTTTTCACGATTTTGTTATTCCTAACTTTGAAAGCGATTTTTTCACCCCCTGTACCATGAATCGCGATTTCGATTTTCAAAGTGGATACATCAATCTTACATCTTGAAAAATCCCAAAAATGAAAATTTTCCATCCAAAAACCTCGAAGTTATTCTTGTTTCAGCGGAGCTCTATTTTCGATTTTTTTTTCGAATTTTTCCGCTCAGAGAGAATTTTTCAACCAAAACTGAAAAATGTTACATCAAAATAAATTGAAATTTTCTAAGGAATCTATTTCTGCAATAAAAAAATGGTGTTCTAGTTCGAAAAACGGAAGTTGACGTCATTTCCGGAAAAACCGGAGGTGCTCATGCCTTGAAAATATTTTAGATTTCATCAGCATCGTGAAATACTTATAAGTGCTGAATTTCATGAAAATACGTTCAGTAGTTTCCCGTATAAATATGGGTGAGGTTCCTCGTGAAAGACCCTGTAGAATGAAGAGTATTGGCCCATATTCATGATTAGTTCTGTTTTAGGTATCAAATGGATATATGGTCACTTGAATGTCTGAAATCAATTACTCAGTACTTCAGAGGAATTGAATTATGCTGTGAATATACCACATACTACATACTCATGAACTATTGGTAATTTATATGTACAAAATAAGTTACAAAAACAAAATAAATGAAGCATATACGATATGGAGTGTTTTATTTACAAATTCATGGTTGAAAGGATGTAGGTATTTTCTGAATACTGAACAAAGAATGCATTCTAAATACCTAATTTGAACTGTATTCTTGATTATCGCAACAGAAGTTGCATGTATAGTTAAATTGAACTCAAATGGAAATTTTGTAGGAACTCAGTTCATCAGAAATCCACTTAAACTAGATTAATTAGTCTCAGTCTGTGCTCATTTGCAGGAGAATTTTGATTTTGTTCGACTTGGGGTTTTCTCAAAAATGAATAAATTTTTTTCGGTTGAAATAAAGTTGATTAATATTATACAGGGAATAATTGTTGGAGAAAATTCATAAGGGCACTGCAACAAAATAATATTAATGAACGTGTTCTATATAAATAATGGATTTTTGGTGGATTGAACTGAAAACTTTGGTGCTCACAAAAATCAATTTTCCATATACAGGGTGATTCATTAAGGTTGGGCACCGGCCGTATCTCGGAAACCGTTTATCCTATGACTTCCGGAAAAAAAAATCTAATGACAAACTCGGCCCCTAGAAAATGATTAAAAATATTTTCAAGTTCGTAGTTCCCCACTAGAGGGCGCAATCTATCACTTGAAAAATATAATCTCATTTTTTACGAAATATTCTCCAGCTAACAGTGGTAAAGAATAATAAATTAAGAATCTACTCTTTCTATTCAACAACTTTTGTTTCAGTAATTTTTCTATATTTCCTTTTTTTTAGTGATGGGATGGATAAACTTTTCTTCACGAAAAAAACATTCTTTCTCTTGTATGAATGAACCGATTTTTACGTAATTAGATTTCATTCGAAGGCCATCGAAAGCAGATCACAGAAACATATGACAACAATAAACCGGGTGATCCAATTAAAAACTACAGACTATTTTATGTCACTTTGCCCTATTTGTGCGTTTTACTGGAAAATTTCAAATGCAATGCTATGATTCTAACCAAGTGATAATTAGCCAAGCATTATCACCTACTGACTTTTTAAAATCGCAGACAGATATCATTGGTCGTTTCGGAGTTATTGACATTTTTGTAAATTTTGATAAGTATTGATCAACCCTGTGAAATGCAGGAGAAATTGAGTTATTTCATCTCTAAACAATTAGATGAAAGGAAAAAACTCATCAAAACAACGAGACAAGCTGATTTAGAACCAGTAAGCTTTGGCGATACTGTTCATTTTCGGTATCTATAGCTGTAAAAGTTTTTTAGGACGATTGCAAACCACTATTTTATGACGCCCCATTATTCAAACGAAGGAGCATATGATATGCTTAATGTTCATTTTGAATGTTTGGAAAATGCAGTAGCTGAGAGGGAATACCCGATACGATATCCTGAAAGACGTCGTCATTCCAAAAGGGTATTCAAAAGATCGACACGAAGAATTCGAGAAACTGGTAAGGTTCAATTTTTGGAAGAAAAAATAGAAAACGTAGAAGCCGTAATGAGGATAATATCATATAAGTTTTGGCTTATT
This sequence comes from Myrrha octodecimguttata, assembly GCA_958510865.1. Classification (NCBI taxonomy): domain Eukaryota; kingdom Metazoa; phylum Arthropoda; class Insecta; order Coleoptera; family Coccinellidae; genus Myrrha; species Myrrha octodecimguttata. Next base: position 14,161,396 of record OY294060.1, read on the forward strand.
AACAAGACAAAGGTGCTTGAAATTTTAACTGAAGATCTTCCAATTCTTTTAGAAAATATTGCTATTCAAAGCAGGTTAGATATGTGGTATCAACAAAATGGTTGCCCGGCGCATTATGCTGCTAATGTTAGAGAATATTCATATAACGTCTTCTCAAAGAGGTATATTGGACGAGGGAGTATTTTTCCATGGCCAGAAAGATCACCCGACCTCACAGTATTGGATTTTTATTTTTGGGGGAGAATGAAGACTTAGTTTTCCGAACACCCCCCACTACAAGTGAGGATATTCAAAATAGATTTCGACAGGCAGCTTCTTCTCATACTGAAATTGTGTCAACTCGACGAAAAAAAGACTAAATTTATGTGTAGAAAATAATGGTAGACATTTTAAATATTTGAATTGATTAGGTGTAAGTGTTGTTTTTCTGTTCAAATATTTTCGTTGTTGCTAATTTTTGTTTTATTTTATCGCATCATTGTTATTTCATGTGTGTTGAGTATTTTGCTGCGTTGTCATGACGCATAAAGTCACTTCCTTGTTCATTCAAGCTAACAGAAAGGATGAACATTGATCAAAATTTACAAAATTGTCAATAACTCCGAAATGACCTATGATATCTGTCTGCGATTTTAAAAAGTCAGTAGGTGATAATGCTTGGCTTATTCTCACTTGGTTAGAATCATAGCATTGCATTTGAAATTTTCCAGTAAAACGCACGAATAAGGCGAAGTGACATAAAACAGTCTGTAGTTTTCAATTGGATCACCCGGTATATTGTTGTCATATGTTTCTGTGATCTGCTTTCGATGGCCTTTGAATGAAATTTAATTACGTGAAAATCGCTTCACCCATACAGGAGTAGGAATGTTATTTTCGTGGAGAAAAGTTTATCCATCCCATCACTAAAAAATAGGAAATATAGAAAAATTACTGAAACAAAAATTGTTGAATAGAAAGAGTAGATTCTTATTTTATTATTTTTTACCACTGTCAGCTGGAGAATATTTCGTAAAAAATGTGATTATATTTTACAAGTGATAGATTGCGCCCACTAGTGGGGAACTACGAACTTGAAAATATTTTTCTAGGGGCCGAGTTTGTCATTAGACTTTTTTTCCGGAAGTCATAGGATAAACGGTTTCCAAGATACGGCCGGTGGCCACCCTTAATGAATCACCCTGTACAAACGCAAGTTTCTCCAAGACAGTTTTTAAATGTTTCACCCCCAAATGAGGGTACATATTAACATTGTATATACAATGATATTAGCATATTTGTTCATGAATTTAGATCCCATAAAGGGGGAAGTAACTTGATTGGGATTATTTTAATACCTACCTCGTTTTCGCTTTTCTACTTTTCGGAACCCAAGATAATCCTATATACAGCGCCGAAAATGTGAAAATTTAAAAGGGCAGTTAATCATAAATCAAAAAAAGTTTGTTCTGGATCAACTTTTCCATCCGGGAAGAAAGTTTTTTTGAATAAAATTTGAAATTTCTCATTGAGTATGAATAAAATACTTTTTAACTGCGGGAAGTCGATAGCTTTGCTCTATGGATTAATAGACGGTTTTTGAAATAGAGGAAAAAAAATGCTGTGCACATAATTTCCACATATTAGGGAATCCGCATACGGATTTGAATCCACCTGCCTCGACCCATCCGATGTATTTCAGTCGAAAACAAAGCTATGCGACAGTTCATTTACTGGTGTGCACAAGTGCATATGAGTCATTTTTGTACCGTGCAAAGTGATCAGCACACTTTGAAAGTAAGGCATTTTATTCTTTCCGCTCTTTTTTGTGGTCATATGGCTTTTTCATGTTCAAAAGTTATTTTATAGTTCAGAATAATAATTGAAACATTATAACATTATAATGAAAAAGGTGTTTTCGTGAATAAATCTTGCCCAAGCACACTGTGAATACCACATTGCCAAACTGTCGCATCGCCGCGAGAGCTCGTAGATGAAATAAATTCGGATGAGCTCGAAAATATCGCCCCAGAGGTTGTGTGTTTACGTAATGGTCGAATTCGCAGCATGTTTTATTGAAGTGGACTCCGACAGATTATGAGGGATAGGATAATCTGAGGTCACTGTCTCACCCCAAGATATTGTACTGGGTATCGTTAGACACTGATGAATTCAGAAACTACATGAAATTCTTGTTAAGGTCTCAAGGTAACGACTTCTTTGTGAAATTTTGGACGTTCATAAAATCTGGGTGAATAGGTTCCATAGCACATAAGTTTTTTTGCTGTAACTGCGTCTATATGATTCATGTCTCTGAGTCGTTTTATCCAGGAGTTGTGTTCTTTTCCAATTTTGGGAGTCGGATTTTTGTTAAGTTTCTTATACGCTGCGCTGTCATTTAGTAGTAGTTCTCATTTTGTATAGTATTCATCTTTTTTCATTATAACACTGATATTACCTTTGTCAGAGTTCATTATCATGAGATTATGATGTCTCGAATACTTCCATAGTTTCACAAATAATTAATTCACGAATTGTTTTTGAGATGGAAATTTGTAATTATGTTCGTGGATTGGGCTCGTCATGTCATTCCCAATTAAAACGGCACTCTCAATCCTGCCTTTCAATCTACCATTCATCTACCAATACGTAGACGATCTCATCCTGGCTATACCATGTGATCAAGAAAATGATGTTTTGGAGATTTTCAATAGACTTGATGAAAGCCTTCAGTTCACAATCTAAAGTGAGAAGAATACGAGCGTACCCTTTTTAGACACTTGGGTAATGATAACGTAATAAAACTGGACTGGCACAGAAAACCCAACAGCTCGGGGAGATTCATAAATTTCAGCTCATATCACGATATAAAAACCAAGACCAACGTGATACTAGGATTAAAAAAAAAATGATGGACATAACACACCGTAGTTAAAAGAAGGATACAACGAAGAGACTGTTGGACCTCATGAAAGATAATGGATATTCATCCATATTTATAAGGAAACTTCTATTTGATACACCTCGTCCCCCAGAAATATCCAATACAAATGAAGACCAAGGAAGACAAAATGAACCAACTTCTTTCGCTAAATTACCATTTATTGAAGAACTTACAGGAGAATTAATAAAATTATACCAGAAGTTATAAACGTAAAAGAAGGCAGGTATAATCTGATAACTACAAGATTACTATACAAAAGCAGAATTGACAAACTACACATAAGAAAATTGAAAAATGTAGTTCACAAATAAGATTGTAACCACTGCGATTCAGTTCATGATGAGACAGACATCGCAAGCCCTAGGCAAAAGATTAGCTCTCCATAAAAGCGACGCAAGACTGAGGCATGATAAGTGTGCGCTGGGACAACACATCCTTGAAACAGGTCATAGTATCAACTTTGAAAATCCTAAGATCTTAGAGTACGAAGAAAACTACAACAAAAAAAATATTCCTAGAAATGCGCCATATAAATGAAAATAAAAATTTCAATAAAAAATCGGACACACAAAATCTGAGCAATATTTACAGCTTTTTGCTTACAAGAGACAAAAAAGAATAACATCATCTACTCACAATCAATAGCTCAAAAAAAAGGAGTATCTCTTATATATCAATCTGACAATGTGACGAAAAAATTACTAAATCTTATTAATGGTGGAAGTGCATAGTGGAGTTTTCAGACTTTCTTCATTTGACACCACAATCCCGGCATGCGCTATAGTAGGGAAAATATAAACAGTAAGAGTTTGACTTTTATACAGATTGACTTCCCAGCAATGAAATTTGCGTTTTGAGAATGAAGTATATTGCCATTTATGTCATAGATCGTAAGTTTTAGAAAATTAATTGTTACATTTCATCAAGATAATATTTATTCATAGTTTGCTCCTGAAGAAGTCCACGACGTGGGACGAAATATAGAGCTTAAGAACAATTTGACTTTCCTTGGTGAGCCCTTTATATAGTCAAAACACCCGAAATTCCTAACCTCAAATATATTATATAACATCCAACATCAACTCTACAAGGTGAGTGTAATAGATTCATAACTAGGCTTCAGAATGAGATGAAAATTTGACTGTGTATGTCTACGAATCATTGTCCAGATTTTTAATATTCACGAATTCGCCCTTCGTTATTGAACTCCAAACTCATTTTACGAATATCGTTTATCTTAGACGTTTTTTCTGAAGTTATTGTGATTAGATAAAAAATTATAACAATCTCTGAAGGCTATGCTTCTGAATGAAAGAACAGGAGAAATAAAAGGAATACTTATTCATTTACATTCGAGTGTATCATATTTACAGAGATATTCCTATGCTCTAAAAGCTCAATCATTATGAACACGTGCATTAGCATTTTCCATAATTTTGCAAGTATAAGCATGTCTTCCTTTTATGAATTTGGCCCATGGGGTGGAATGAACGAAATCAGCTGCTGATCTAGTGTACTTATTTCCAGGCTTGATAAGCCAGTAATTCACCCCTCACAAACACCTGCATAATTGATTTCTGTTTACATCGAATCCTTCTTCATCTTGGCCGTTTCATGGGCTATACATTTTTTATATGTTCAGAACTAGCAAGCAAGAATATTTGAGAGTTTCTCCGTAAAACTGAATCAACAACAACTTTCGATCCGAATATAAAGGTTTTGAACAGATTTTCAGCAATCTAGAAGTGTCCAACTTGTTATTTCGAATCAGCGCGGGAATATCAATCCCAAAAAAAACGGTATTTCATAATTAGCTGACGATGAGCTTACAATTGATTCCCCGAAGTAGAGCTCGACCTTCCGTTTGCTATGTATCATCACTCTACTAAAGTACTGAAGTCAGATCAGTAAATCTTACCTTCACGGGCAATTTGTGGGAGAAGCCACTATACTTACCTGTATTGTATTTCCATTTTTGCTGATTCTCCTAGGTTCTGCAGTGGAACCCCTCAGAAACTAATGCTTGTGTGAGTTGGGAGACCAGGTGTGTTCTGTGTAGGCTTTGTTACTAATTCCTTGCGCCATGTTAGGAACAGCACTGTTAATAGTTTACCCAACAGCGAATGGTTGGACGGTCTCCTGAAAACCGTAAAAATTCTTAACCAATCAAGGGGCTTGAACCCCAGACCTTACGATCATGAGGCAAGCGCTCTAACCACTGAGCTACCACCGAACGATAAACGAACACAATACTATTATTTCAATGACCAAGGTCACCGAAACAACATAGGGAGAAGTCTGTGCACAGATCGAATCTGTGATTTTCAAGATATAACGCTGAATCCCAGAAGAAAAATCTTCCACCGAATAGAAGAATCGTTAATAGAGAAGAAAAACCAACACTTTCAAATATTTGATTGTTTCGGTTTTTACTTTCTTACGGATTTCCATCTTGATATTGACTATAGTGAAACACTTTATTTCCGCTTATATTTATTAATTTCACAATAATCGTTTCGTCACTAACGTTGTGACTTCAACAGTCATAAACTGTTTCACTTCAATCAATATCAAGACTTTCAGAGCCAACAAAAATACTTCAATGGAGTACAGCAGTCTACATATTTTTTAAAATAGGTTCCACATCACTACAAGAAGAAATTTCTTGTGCATAGGAAGGAACGAACACATCCAGAGCCAACAGGGCCACTCGAAGAGGGTGCAACAGGTCACATCGATAAAGTACATGTCCTCACTAGGTCCAATGACAGAATACTGCAGCGCCAAAAGAGCTGATCTTATTGTTCCAGAGCCTACAAAGTTACAAAAACAGAGTGAAAAGTCCACGCAACCGTCAGTACACTTCACCATCGACACTTCAGACGCCTTCAACGAGTACAATGAATAACTAGTTATGATGCTTATTACCCATCATCTGACATCAGAGTAGATTTGAGTAGACGGAAAAACGTGAACAAGCAGCATGTTGGAAAAGGTCGACGTATTCAACTTCACTATCTATATAAATTCGCCAACATTTTGCCACAGAATTGATGTTCGGTAATCGAATTCAATGAACATTTTTGTTGTCTAGAATGACGTTAAACTTTCGTCTGGATCAATGAAAATAAGGAAACACGGGTGCGCTTCCAACACGACCAAATATTTAATTGTTAATATGTTATATTTTCATCCAATCAGTTAAATAATTTCTATATTCAATAAATTAGCAGTCTAGCAAAAATGAAAGAAATATTTTACGTGATATCAGTAAACGTTGTTCTTCAACCTCTTGTACGTTTTCATTGGGAAAATGAACTCATTGTAGAAAGAATTCATGTTACGAACAGTATCATTATTCCGATGAAAATGCGTTCATCGACAGCTTTGATGCTGACTCTGCAGTTGGATTCACAGGTCAATATAGGAATGTATTCATTATATTAACACTATGAACAATATTCATCGCTCCAGTGAACTCAGTACGTTGACACAAGTCGAATGGACTTGTGTCCTATGAATTTGTACATCAATTAAAACGACCATCAATTGAGATTCTGCACTAGATCAGTCAGTATTATTTAACTAGTGTGAAGTGTGTTTGTGAATACCTTCCAAGTATCCAAAAAAGGTTGAACGAATTGAAAGTTTCAATAAGGCTATAGCAGCAAGTGCCGTTTGCACAGTGATACAGAACACAATTGATATTTGTCAATTAAAGAAGATAATAAATTTTTAAGAGGAATTCAAGAGAATATTTTATATGTACAAAAATATGTATGGGGTGTCACTGAATGTCCATGTAGAAATAAAATAAAATTTAAAACACATTGAGATTGCCTACATAGGTTTCATAGATTCCCGATCGGTCAATTGGACCAAATATCCGAAACAGCCAGCAAACAAACGAAATTCATGAGTTTTTTATTCGAACTTGCATAGGAAGTGGGCCGTATCCACTTTTCAGGAACAGCGGGAAGTTCGTGCAATTATTTTTGCTGAGTTTTATCGTCGAAACTCGCGAAATGGAATTTCAGAGCGGAATTGTTTATTTTATAGCGTGTTTACTGTTGGCAAGATGTACACTTGCCAACAGAAAAATAAAATCCAAGGTTCACCAGGATAATTCAAATTGTAAATTGCTCATACACATAACTAGGCGTATTATTCGACAAAAGACATGAAGGGAACAGTTTGAAAATGAATAAAACGAATGTTTTAGGCTAACGATACCTTGTAATGACTCCGACCGGAAAGACGCTAGTTAAAAGAAATCAGATAAAAGTAAATTATATCTTTATAAATAAATAATATCATAAGAGATGTCTAGATTTCTGAAACTTATTGTGCATCGGATTGTCTTACGGCATATGGTAGAGATAATATCTTTCGGTAGAAGCAACTGAGAGACTTGATATTTCGAAAGAAAGTCCACTTGCGAAGGCCATGTGGAGTCATGTATCCTGTGAAATCAAACACGCAATAAAGAAAAGGGATTGGCCATTTTATTTTCCTCTCAACAGTTACAACAAAAGTGAATTCATAGGGAAATAAAATTCTTTTTGTGGTAAGACACAAGCTGACAATCCTTGTCGTGAATCCCAGTGAGTGTTGACAGGTAATAGGTAATTCCTCGTTGACGCCAGGCTGGGTTCGATCGTGCATATAGAGATGCTAAGGCGTCGAGTACTTTTCTCTTCGAGGGTGGTAAGGGTCATGGTTCTCGGAGCAGCAAGGGTCGATGAAGTAGACTTGTGGAGTGAAGTGATTTTGAGAGCGGAGCAAAATATATTTATATGATTTTTCGGCGATTGGAATTTCGTATTTCGGCTCCGCCCTTTTCTCTGTTTTACTTGATGTGAATGAATTCGCTACGGCCAAAAATTTCATTTAGCGATATTCGCACAAATTTACATTCAAATCCCAAACTCAGTTGACAAGGAGGTCATGCGGGCAAATGCAAAATAATGTGTGGTTCACATGATTGGAAAATACGAGTCAGAATAATGATATTCTGAGCGCACCTTCAAGCGATCATTCAACCGAGCCATTCCGATTCGATATGATCTGTTCATTAGAAATAGATGGAAAAATAATTTTCGAGTGAATATATTCACGGCATCATCTTGCATATTTGACACATCCACGAATCCGACCTTCTTATTCAAGCTCCAAAACATTCCCTACAAATATCTTTGTCAGTTCTTCCGGAAGTTCTTGTGTTCAAGTTGGTCTACCAGCCGATCATTAATGCAATAGCTTCCGACAGTGCACCTCTTGCAGAAAGTTGCAAATAATGTTTGAAGCTTAATTGGAAAAGTCAAATTCACGAACGAGTCTTATCCACTCATAAATTGCGCAGACTACCCTTCGGAATTTGGGTAACCAATATTCCAGAAAATTCATATGCGATCAATTAATTTCATCAAAGGAGATACATTCATTGTAGATAGGTAAATGTTGAAAATTATTATTTAAGTTATCCGACCAAATTCAGAGGAAAACTTGAAATTCAATCTGCTGATCAGATTGAGACTGAAATTATCTAAACTTTTGAATCAATTTCTTAAAAATTCGCCAATAATTAATTCTCCATTCAAGCGAAGCCTTCTCAATATAATCCCAACTATTTTCAAATTTCCAACTCAAGGAATGCATTTCTCTTATTCCGACTGAAATTCTGTAATAAAGACTCTATAATGTAGAGATTTCAAGGATATAATCGTTGATTGATCTGTGGCTCTCAAGAGATTTGCCTTTGTGGGTAATAATCCGCATATTCGGTCTTTTCACACCACCTCGGAATCGATTCGGGTCGAAAGAATTGTTCAAGGAAGTGGCACTTTGTATTAATCAATGTCGTGACTCGGACGCTCCAACAAAACCTCGTGACGTTTCTTGTAGTGTCACAAATTTTTGCTCTTTTACACGCTCCCGAACGGCGATGTTGTATGCGGTAAGGAGATCGTTGAACGATCGACTGGAAAGGAATTTAGTCAATAATAGCAACTTCTAGTGGAACTACAGAAGGCCTACTGAATAGGGGGTTACATTATCTCACTCTAAAGATTTTTCCGAAATCCCGCGAATAAACTGGATATTCGTGAAGACACAGCCTTAAAAACGTTTTATCCATAACTATTTACAGGAGGATTCGGATCGTTCATCTTGTCTTGGTAATATTTCTATTTCAAATTATTGAGTTTCAATCGACATCGAAAAAGTTCGAGCCAGATTCTACTCGCATACAATATTCGCCGGAGTTATTATAGTCTATAATACTAAACGCGTTACAGGCAACACCGCCGAAACCACTGCAGGAGATCAAGAAAAACTTTTGCTAAGAAAGGGTTATGTTCGTGAGAGTTTTTCTGATATTTCCGGGGAGTCTTGGTGTGATATCTGAACGTGATTAGAAAGAGGAAATTTGGAATTTTCTCGTACTGTTGATCTTTCATCGCGGAAAAATCGAGAGATACTTTTAAAAAATTCCCGAAAAATAACGAAAATATCGATATTTTCCAAAGGTGCAAAACCACAGAAAAGCATTTGGTCGCTGGGTTCAAGCTAGGTAGAGTTTTTTGGTACGAACAGAAAGACGAAAGACGAAATTGTGGCGTAGCGGGCCTCTTTTTTTGATTCCCACTTTCGTATTCTTGCAGGAATGATGGAAAAAAGTGACATTTCTAAGAAAATCCGGTAAAAATTGGCCATTTCATATTCTTCTGTAGACTCGGCCGAGATCGGCTATCTCCGCCGCCTTCGGGCTCGCTTTGGAGGTAGAATTTCTTGCGACAGTGAATATATGGCAATGTCGAACTTCGAATTCCTGTCGATTTCGCGGAAAACTGAAGCATCGTAGGCTTTGACCGTCGGCAAAGATCGGGTACTTCCGTCAATATTTTCAAGCCGAACCTGCGTTATGTTTATGTCAATTGTCATTAATATCAATTCTAATTTGTCGTCAAAATAGCATCCTATGAGGAAGCTACATTGAAATTGACGAAAATAAAGTTGGTAACGAATGAAAATGCATTAAGAAGTATCAATCATGGTCAATACTGCCTAATTCAAACTCTAACAATGACTTTTTCAAGAAAAAGTCGAGTTATCGGTATAATTTTAGCAAGTTATTAAAACCTTATGCTACGTTCAAACAGTAAGTATTACCTACAATTGAAGATACTTCAACTTATCACAAGTTTTTCCAACCTGAATATCATGAGGAAATATTTATTTTCAGATGAGTCAGATATTTTAAATGAACTGGACATTGGAAAGTTTCTGTATCATTGAAGTCATAAAGTGAAGAATGTTTAGAATGGGTTTAAGACTACGATAAGAATCAGAATGGTAATCCAGAATTCGTCGAAAAAACATCACATTGCCATAAATATTTGAAATGTTGGAGATTAACTCGACTTCAAAGGTATACATTATTATGTTATTTTCCTTTAGCGAATGCATCAAGTATGATATTTTTGCAGTTTTGAGATATGTGAGGTCGTGTCGTTGAAGTGATATGCCATCCAAGTATTAAGCATATACAAAGGAAGAAAGCCTTCACAGGACTAGAATGTTTTATGAATCTCTCAAAAATCTCACTATCGTCCCCCTGAGAATTCAATATATGTTGAACCATTTAAGTTTTATGGTGAGTATTCGAATGGTGATATGGATCATATCTAATGTTCTGTTAAATTGGAAACTTGATCATGGCAAATTTATGTATCACATTCCTAGGTTTAATCAAGCATACTTTGTAGAAGATGGACTATCATCATTATGAAAAAAAAGGGAACTCAATAGATTTTGAGAAGTAGAAATTGCAGAAAAACTATGTATGTATAGATGGTTTCAATAATATACAGCTGGTGTGGGACAAGACTGTACGATACTGTACCCCTGATATATTTATTCATAATTGTGAATGAAACAGGAATATTCAATAGGTTCTTACTATTCACAAGAGGTTAATCTTCAAAAATCACAAGTCGATGTAACATTTGATGTCAATTAATAATAGAAATGATAGAAAAGTGTGAGTAAGAAATTTTATATTCACAATAGGGAGTTAAGGTTGAGCCTCAGTATATGTTCCGTAACACTCATGTATCCCTTCCATATTGCTACATAAAAATTTGGTTGGCAAAAATGGCATGGGGATGGAACATAACTGGGAAGGATACATCAATTAATTTACACCTTATAATATTTTTCCTAGACAAAATGGGAAGGTTACTGAATGTATAGTGAGAATCATGCTTTTTTAAGTTGAAATTCATAACCACCTACAAGTAACTACTAATTTTTCTGTATATGGGTATAATTTCTAATGTATGCGTTATATGAAATGAGATGAAATATTCTGAAGTGAAAAATTTATCTATTCTGCAAGGAAATCTTGATAATTTCGTGTATTTCTCAGGATATCTGCCATTTTCTGAAACTATTTTTAGAAAAATTACAAATGAAGTTGCACCAACAACATCAAGATAGAAGATGGTATATAGAGGCTTATGCAGATATTGTTTGAAAACAATGTGAAACTTCTTGAATCGTAATATGCAACATACCTGATGAAGGCTATCAACTGATGAATTCTTCACATAAACCCCTGACACACTTCTCTAATGAACAAGTTTACTTGAACTCATTCATTCAATTATCTTTTCTTGGAATTTTTTTGTATCACCCAATGTATTCTATTGAACTATACTTTATTATCATTATCAATAATCGATAAATAAAAAATTACTTCAATATGCAGTTTTGCATTTGTCCTGTTTGGAAAACATGATATCTTGGTTACTCAATCATATTTTAATATGTCAATTATGATTTGGTCATCTCCATTAATGAAACAGAAAATTTAAATGTTCATAATACCGTAATTCCGTTACAAAATGAATATTACTTCATGCTTTGGTGATTCTTGGTCGAAGAGTGATGTACTAGAAATATTGAAATTCAGTAAATTTGAGACATTGGAAATTCCTGTAAAATGAACATGCATATGTTTAGTGAATATTGAACTGGAATAGTGAAAATTTTCGGATTTTATCCAAGAAATTTTTTTAACGTTGTACAATGTTTAAATATGAATTTTTCATGCGATGATATATCTATTTAGTATTATTGGTGTCGTCTTGAGAAATTGAATTTTCATTTTATAGTCAATTTTATGTTTGCATGTGGAGCCACGGTTAGGGCCTATCCTCGAACTGAATTTTGACTAAATCGTGTCTGTATTTTTGTGAATATTGAGATGATGGAATTTCAAATGCGTTCATCTACTGAACCGTTTGGCAGATTTTGTTAATTCCGAACTTAACCTTCGGATTCAAGCTTTAAACCTGCCCTGAAAATTTCGAGTGTCTAAGTTATTCCTTTGCAAAGTTATCGTGTTTACAGACGGCCGAAGGCGTCACGGTTGTCAGTGTTAGTACTGTCATTTGTCAAATAAGAAATAATGTCACTTTTACAATTGCAAATTCAAGATTTTACAAGACGAAAATATGTTATTTGTGAAAATATGCATCGAAATATGTCTTTAATGAGTTAATCGTAAGTTTTAAACGATCTGGATACATTAATCCAATTGATAAACTAACTATTCTTGGAAGGTGTATTGAAACGAATAATATAGAACAAGTCTCCAGAACCTTTCTATATTGACCAACTTAAAATATAAGGAAAATTTCAACCAGGATTAATAATTGCAGTGTTCTGTTATTCAGAAGGAAATCCAGTGTTGAATAAGATTAACCTTTGCATTGAAATGTGTCTGAATGAAGTAAATCCTGAGTTTTATACGATATGATTCAATTAATTCCATTGATACATTGGCACGGAAAATTAAAACGAATAATATAGAACAACAACAAGTATCCAGGTCCTTCCTATATTGACGTACCAAAAATGAACTGGAACTAATTATTGCAGTGTTCTATTATTCAGAAAAAAGTCCAGTGTTAAAAAAGATTTACCTTTGTATGGAAATGGGTCTTAAATAAGTAAATCTTAAGTTTTGAACGATCTGAAAGCATCAATTAATTCTATTGATATATTGTCATGAAAAATTTTACCGAACAATGTAGAACAAGAAGAAGTCTCCAGGTCCTTCCTATATTGATGTACCAAAAATATAAAGAAACTATGAACCAGGATTAATCATTGCTGTGTTCTTTTATTCAAAAGGAAATACAGTGTTGAATATGATTTACCTTTGCATGGAAATGTATCTGGGATAAATAAATCGGAAGATTTGAACGATCGGAAATCATTAATTAATTCCATTAATAAATTGATATGGAAAATTGAACCGAATATTATAGAACAAGAAGAAGTCTCCAGGTCCTTCCTATATTGACGTACCAAAAATATAAAGAAACTATGAACCAGGATTAATAATTGCAGTGTTCTTTTATTCAGAAGGAACTACAGTGTTGAATATGATTTACCTTTGCATCGAAATGTGTCTCGAATAAGTAAATCTTAAGTTGTCAACAATCTGGATGCATTAATTGATTCCATTGGTAAATTCACATTGAAAATTCACTTTTCTTATGAGGGAAGGTAAGCAAATGTGGTGGTTATTCTTGAGAGGTGTATTGAAACGAATAATATAGAACAAGAACAAGTCTCCAGAACCTTCCTATATTGAACAACCTAAAATATAAAGAAACTTTGAACCAGGGCTAATAATTGAATTGTTCTATTATTCAGAAGGATATCCAGTGTTGAATAAGATTTACTGTTGAAGTGTTAAATCCAACCTGTTATTTGGTTCCATTCCCCATGAAGAAAAATGTCAAAAAGCACTGCCGTGAAGGCAGCAACTTTTGCGCGCATGTTCAATGTAGATGACCGCTTCAGCAACGAATTTGAACGTGCGCGCAAAAGCTGCTGCCTTCACGGCAGTGCTTTTTGAAATTTTTTTCTGATAAATTACTGGATTTCAATTCGATCATATCTGTATTTTTGGCCATATTGTAAAAATAAAATTTTGAATGGGTATATCTACGGAATCATTGGGCGGATTTTACCTATTCACGAATTCGACCTTCGTAATTAAGCCCCAAACCTACTCTACAAATATCGAGTTTCTAAGTCGTTTCTTCCGGAAGTTATTGTGTTTACGGTCAGCCTGACGGCTGACTGCGTAAACACAATAACTTCCGAAAGAAACAATTTAGAAACTCGATATTTGTAGAGAAGGTTTGGACCTTAATTACGAAGGCCGAATTCGTGAATGGGTAAAATCCACCCAATGATTCCGTAGATATACCCAATCAAAATTTTATTTTTCCAATATTTCCAAAAATACAGATCAGATCGAATTAAAATCCAGTACTTCATCGAAAATAACAGTTCGAAGTTTCATACAGAATTTAATGAGGATGAGATGATGAGAAAATCATAGAAATTTTTTTTTTCAAATTGTTCTAATAACACGATTATCACGAAATTTTGCATAAAGTTGTCTTTCAGCATCTTAAAACTAGCTGTGAAGTTTAATCAAGACTGAATCAGTATTTCTCGAGTAATACCGAAAAAATCAACGATATCGAGAAGAAAACCTCGAAATTTGTCATATTTTTTCCCGATATCCCCAAAACTTATGATCGTTTCGAACTGAAATTCAGTACACTGCTGTGAAATTAGAAGGTCAAAGTGTGAGTATAATTTTTTTTGGATATGATTAATGGTTTCCGAAAAAAAAATTTTTTTGTAAAAAAATTTCGAAAAAATTTTTTTTTTAAATTTACTGACGATATGATCTTGAAGAAATCTGGCTCAAAGTTGCGCGTCGTTATACTCCACCAAACTGCCAAGTTTGAATCCAATCGCTTGAGTAGTTTCTGATATAAAAAATAAATAACTTCAAAAATTCAAGTGCCTATAACTCCGAAACTATTCGACCGATTTGGCCCATTAACGAACTTAACCGCGGCATTCTGATGCGCAACCTATCCTGAAAGTTTCAAGTAGCTAGCTTGCTTCTGTCGACAGTTATCGTGTCTACGGACGGCCGGCCGGCCGGCCGGACAGAATCAATTTTGACACCGGATTCGTCATCAGTGAGTCCAACCTAGTCGATTGAGACCATTTTCGGCTCAATCATCCAAAATTACAGACATTTGGACAAAACGATAGCACGCTGTTCCCCTAGAACATGCGCGCAAAAATAGTTTTGAATTTGTGTGAGCAGTATTTAGTGGTTTGTTCCTGATTAATCATAGTGATGAGTCCAAGATATCATCACTTTAAAATTATCCTTGCCAATGTGTTAAGAAAGATTTATATTACAATAATTATTTATGTATGTTTGGATACAAGCTTTCAGATCAATTAATGGAAGGGATTGGTTTCAACACCAAAGTGCCTCAATAATTATTATTTTTGGCTTAAGATAATTACTATGTAATTCATGAAACATTTCTGATTCTAATGCAAACGTAGATATTCTAAGTAATTCTGGAAACAATTATATTCAATCAGTCTTCTATTAATAATTATGATTAGATAAAATAAAATTACATTCAATTGTTAATTTTGTTCAACTATGCCTTCAGATCACATATATGGAATTTGTTTTATATCATTTCTCACATCTGGGTTTTCGAGATGAAACCAAGTTACCGATCAGGGTTATCACATACAGCGATTGATTGTAGTAATAAGTTAATGTATGTGAATTGATTTTACTCGGTTGTTCATCATTTCTTGAATTGATATATCGAAGAGAATGTCGAATATGTATGCCATTGTTTAGTTTCATTTTTACTTGTGATCATATTATAAGAACTTTATTCGAAATATCTGTCGACATCTGAAGAGGTGTTTGGAAACTACCTCGGGTAACAATTGAACGCAGTAATGAAAAAATATATAGGAATTTTATTTCACACGGCTGCTAATTGGATCCTTGATTGAAATCTGCAGCAAAATGTATTTATTTGTAGTTTTTTTTAGGCTATGTTATGGATGACATCTTGATGTCATAATTCATTTCTATATTTCTATTCTATCTTACTCACTGATGAACGTTGTATAGTTCTATGGGTTTAATTCTTATTATTAAATTCTATGCAGTTCATTGAAATTTTATTTGAATCTAGAGAAGTTAACATATGGGTTTGCAAAAACTGATATGGTAATACTAATCTAACATATCTATGAAAGTTTATATTTGTGTTAGTTATAAAAATAGTATTATATGTATATATTATAATTGAAGAAAGAAATATGTGTTGTCTGTGGATAAACCATAGATTTTCATACCCGTTAAAAAACTGGGAATTTTCCGAACGATGTAAATTTACCCGCACTGATTTATTCAATGCTGATCGGCGATGTTTTTGTGTCAGTGTCGTTTTCTGTTGATTATAAGGGTTGAGAGTTATGAAAACACAAGAAAAGGCAAGTTTTTGTCAGAATTCAATTGTTTGTTATTGAGATAGTTAATTGAAGGGACTAATTTTAGTGAGTAAAAATAAAATTTGAACTTATGTCAGAGGGGGGCAAAAAGATTAATAACCTTCGATTAATATCAAGTAATAATTCAAACTTCTAGTAAACCAGTATGCCTCTCAAAAGGAAAAATCGTGGTTGGGGAGCAACGCCAAAAAAAAGGCGAGTAATGATAGGAACACTCAGGGTGAGTAATGTTTTATTTTCTAAACGAGTCGATATATCAGACAGACTATCGGTATTATCTTGCCCTTCTGGCCTATTTATGTGTCGTTGACAATGTCAGTCTCAATCGCACTCCTAATCATCATTAATTCTAATTGAAGCTGTGCATTTCACCCTAATTCAACGTTGTCACTTTAAGGTACCATATCATATTATATTATTATACTACTGAATTCCGTGTAACTGTGATAACGGCAATCACAATTTCACATATTTATATTTCCCTTTATTTAATCTCCACAATATAGATTATTTCTGTCGCTTCAATTCAATATAGTGTGAGGATGATTTTTCAAAAATAATATAATAATATTCTCAACTCATTGAAAAATTTATTACATACATTGAAACTGAGCAGAATTAGACCATGAACTTATGAATTAATTATTTTTTAACTTCATATTTTCATTTCTGCATTGGAATATTGTGGTTATGTTATAATATATTTTCTGTTCAGAAGTAGCAACGTCGTCAAAGGTCGTGGAAATCTCGAAAATGGACGAAAGTGAGCTAACTCAAAGGTCTTATATACGAAACATGTGCGTCATCAGGGGTACCATTTCTCAGGACAACGATCGGTACAGCAAAATCAGTAGAAACCGTCAGTGTACCCCTATAGCAGTAGTTGCGTTGGCGTATGATCGGGTCTTTTCGTTTAACAATTGGAACACTGAAACCATCGAACAAATTTTAGATTACGGCGATATTCTTTATCGCAAATCTATCGCGTTACGCCTTGCACCAAATTTCGCGCATAATTCCTCGCATCCTTATCTGATGCTGACAGAGGTCTTTTCGAAATTCACAATTCAGGATTGTGGATTCCATTCAATTTATAACGAAACAAACATAGTAGATGGGCGCGTTGGATTAGAAAGTGAAGGTCCTTTTTTCACATTAGCCGACGAATTGCAGCAGGTTTTTCAAAATTTCGAGTCGGTTGTATTAACATGTCGCTCTTTATCTACCTGCATCAAACGATCATCTACTGCCTACTATTTGTTCGATTCACACAGCCGAGGTGTGGACGGAAGGTCTGTCGAATACGGAGGGACGGCATGTCTGATCAGATTCAGCGATGTTGGAGTTTTGCTGAGTTATCTGCTGCAGAATTATGCGGCCGAAGAGCAATAAAGCTTGAGTCCGATTGAGGTGGGACTCGAATCACAGCCAATCTGGCAGACTCAGATACGTTCGTTCTGCTGAGCGCCAGCGTAGAAACATCACACCCCGTTACTGTGTCTGTGACTAAAGATTCCATCGAGCCTTTGTTTGATTCCCTCGATATGCCTGTTCGCCATAACGATAGTTTCATAGCCCCTGTTTCCCCTAGCTCTGCAAACATTGTTTGTGGTGCCGCTACCTAACAACCAAACGTTCCTCTGCATTATTTGGGTGATATGAATAAGGAGTGTATTCATTGCGCCGCTCTATTCTTCGCATCCGAAAACCAGTTCTGCTGCTGTAAAGGAGGAATTAGGCTCCCGAACAGTCTTGACTATCCAGAACTGTTAAAATCCCTGTTCACCAGCAAGAACAAGGAGCATTCCAAAGGATTCCTGAAGAACATCCGCAGGTACAACACGCTACTGGCGATCGGATCTACGACGGCCACCATACGGAAAGACCTAGGACAAGGAGCTCTGGTGGTCGTCATATCAGGGCAGATCTACCATCGGGTAGGCGATGTTAACACTACGAACCTGCGTTTCGGCACTCCATATTTTGTAGATAGCGGGGAAGCTAAACGTGCGAGAGCAACGAATGCTGCAGTGAGCGGTGGATGCGCGCCAGATCTTCTGGAAAGTATAGACGCGCTATTGAGAACTACTCATCCCTTTGCTCAAATGTACCGAAATCTAGGTCAAAAAGTCCGGGACGAACGAACGACCCATGGTGATGACAGGATACCTGAAATTGGCCTATTTTTTAAAACCATCCCTGGTACTAACAGGAACGTCTATGCGGTACCCTCCACTTCGGAAGAGATCGGCGCTGTTTTCACGTCTGTCGATGGAAATCTGCCTCCTCCAAACACCTTCGTTCGTGTGTTCTATCGCGAGGGAAGTTTCGAGTACAGGGATATTCCTAAGTTGTCGCCAATCGTTGACGGGCTTTGTTACCCATTCTCATTCCTACTACGTCAAACATCTTACTTATTTGTGTTATGTCCTTTGGATAGAATTGTTGTATGAATATCAATGTAAATTAATATTGTATATTATCGCTATGATCTATGATGATATTATAAATGTTTCTACTGAATAATAATTGAATACGGAACTATAAATCTTTCAATTCTCATCCCTTCATGAGAATATGAACATTTTCCATTTATTGCGATTTGAAATTCGTACAATATGATTATTTAGGTTGGTTAATATTGATATTCCATTACTTATTAAATGAATGAATTAACCTCAATCGTAATTCATAATATGTTAAAGAACTCTCAAATATGCGAAACATTTCGCCTCCTGATGAAATACATTCCTTGAAATTTTCATCAAAATTAGGTCAATTAGGACATCAATTCCAATATCGCAACCTTCTTTATATCATGAAGTCTTTATCCCAGTGCAAAATTATCGTTACTATTCCGTTAACTACAGATTTCGGATATGGAAGTTCATGAGGAAATTTGGTTGGAGTATTTAATAGTATTACAAATATAGGAGAGCAGTGTGGCTTTATCTTTTTTATTTTTTGATAATCTTATAATAATGATTATTAAATTGGATATTATTTCGTAATAGATAATTTCAAATATATACAGATGACATGCAGGTACTCATAAGTGTTTTTTAAAATTCAAATGATGGGGAGTACATCAGTTTCTGCGGACAATCCATTCAATTTATCGATATAAAAAGACGAATATATCGACAAGGTTCGATTCGGATCTTTCATCTTGTCTTGGTAATATTTCTATTTCAAATTATTGAGTTTGAATCGACATCGAAAAAGTTTGAGCCAGATTCTACTCGCATACAATATTCGGCGGAGTTATTATAGTGCCATCCTATTTCATTTCCTGATTCGGACTTAGGTGAACCGTACTGAATTCAACTAACTGCACTTAACCTAAGACCTAACCAAATCAGAACAAGAAATTCTAGAACAATATCCTTAATTTTGATTCCTCTTCGAAATTTGGACTGGCACTGTCCAAAATTTAACTAAGCTAACCTAACCTAGAACCTGAACAAATCGAAGCATAAAATGCCTTTCAATTTGAGTTCAAATAATTCGGAAAATCGGTGAACTGATGATTCGAATTTTCCTTAGGTTTGACAACAGGCATTATTCAACTCGTAACATATCACGTAGATTCGGAAAACACATGCAGGTAGTTCATTTTTGTAATATCTTATCTATGGTCCATTTCGCATTGAGATTAATATCAGAGACGATTTCAGGAGAAATGTCCTCAAAAAATCAAAATCAAACCATACTCTAATTGACAAACCACGAAAAGAAGTCAAGCCATAACTCCGAAAACTTTTGGCGCAGTGTGCCTAAATATCAACTTTACCGTATATTTATACTTCTTCAAACCAACCCTAAAAGTTTTGAGACACTAATTATGTTTCTGATGAAGTAAAAGCACACACGGTCAGACAGAATTGAATTTCACCGCGGATTCTTCTTTGGGGAGTCCAACCTAATCGTTTAAGAACATTTTCTGCTCAAAATTCGAAAATTGCAGACATGTGTGCAAAAAGATAACGCGCTGTTCCTCAGAACATGCGTTTAGGAGGAAGACTTGAAATTGATAGCTACAAGTTTCATACAGATTTTCGGATCGTATGATCAGAAGATCGCATCGCATATTCGTGATTTTGTCACGAAATAAAGCTGCGTTGGGTGGGACATATACCTATATTGGTTTCCGTTCTGGCTCCGAATTTGATCAAGTGCGTCAATTCACATCACTGATTTCCTAGTATCTTCAACTATTGAGGTATTGATCTCATAAAATTCAAAATGGCCCAATATATTTGGAACATGAATTCAAACCTCATGGCATATACAAAGTGGTCCCCTGGTAACTGTCCACTGTTTGATGGTAAATAGATTGTTGGCGAGCCAAAAACCAACATCTTAGTATGTGCTAAAATACAAATACAAATACAGGGTGATTCATTTATTTTGGCAGAACCTATAGATGGCTATTGTGATACTATGGAAATGCACACTGCATTACATTTTTTCATGGAAGAACAGCAAATAATATTGGATACAAGAGTTCATTCGAAATAGAATAAAAGAAATTACTTTGTTTACTATCACTACATTTCATTTGTGTTTCACAGTGACAAGAATTTCCAATTTCGTAGTGCTAATACATATTCGAACTGCTGTGTATTTCAAGTTAGTTAACAACGTAGTTGAATATAATAATTAATATTTAAAGAGGCCTACATAGCAGATTCAAATACGTTGCAATTAATTAACCTTGAAAATGAATTTGGTTGAAAAACATCAAAACTTCCTCAAACATGATTACAATGACCACGGAAAAAAGTAACAATTTGAAAATTCATAATACCATCAACATAAACGCCGAGTAAAATTCTCATTACGACTTTAAACTCTCAGAATATCGACTTGCGAACTGAACACATAGTAGCAAAATTTCACTATCGCACCCGGAATCTTCAAAATTCCCCAGACGTAATATATTCAGCGTCTGATCCAAATGTCCGGTTTCAGACGTATTTTCCAATTCCGGAATCGTCATTCGTGCGATGATCGCAAGTCCGGTGAGGATTGATGGAGGCGGTCACCATTCGAATTCTGCCGGCGATAACGTTGATTGCCTGAACAAAGCAGGAGCGAATTTGACAGGTGGACTGCATAAGGGGCCTCGGACGTGACGATTCAAGCCGTTTCTACGCCATTATTTCAAAATCACCGGCTACCCGTTACTTGAAGAAGAAACCATCTAAAAGTTACATATCCCTACCTAGATAAAAAAAAAGGAATGAGCAAAATATTCGAGAAGTAGTCAATCGTTGTCGATGTCTCACAGAAAGGATCAAAACCCCTAAAATCAGAAAGTATGTCAAGTACCTACTGCAAGTATGCGGTGGCTAAAAAATTAGTGCCAACAAGATGTGTGAAAAAAAGTATTTGATCCGGAAGCCAACCAAAATTAAAACTCAGTTTCGTTTTTTTAATATTCAGAGATTATACGAGAGCACTGAGGTGAGGTAAGGAGTTTTTAAACGCATTTTCAGATTTGTAGACACAGTGGCTATCCGTCAAGGATTTATAATAGACTCACTATTTCATAAAACTATATGAACGTAGCCCAAAGAATAAACATTATCGATAGAATAGAAAAAACACACTTGACAAAGTTTCACAATTTATTAAAATTTGTTGACACGCGTGTTTCGGGTTTTATCCCATTTTCAAAACTGAACACATATGAAAACAGAAAGAATACATTCATTATGATTATCAAATAACACATGCTAAAATCGGGGACAGGCGGAAATCTAACTGGTCGTTTACAATTGGGAGATTTTGTTTTTGGGCTGATGATATTTCTAGTATCTCTAAAAGATCTAAACGTTTACTTTTATCACCCTTATGTAGAATTTTTATATTATTAAAGTCAATGAAGTGGTTGAGAGTAATACAGTGAGTGGAGAAACCTGTTGTTGATTTATTTTGTAATATGGATCTTTTATGTTCATCAACTCTAACCCCGAGAGAACGACCAGTCTGGCCTACGTAAAATGCAGGGCACTCATCACATGACAGCATATATACACCACTCAACTGTGAATTATTCAGTCGATCCTTCCCATTAAAAAATATAGATCTCAAATTCTTTTTATTGGTACATATAACATCAATTTCACTTTTTCTGATTCTTCTGCAAAGTTGTTCTTTGAGAGATGGGATGTAATCGATGTACACAAATTTCTTAATTTCATCATTAACTTGAGGTGGATAAATTAAAGATAACAATTTATCCACCTCAAGTTAATGATGAAATTAAGAAATTTGTGTACATCAATTACATCCCATCTCTCAGTGAACAACTCTGCAAAAGAATCAGAAAAAATGAAATTGATGTTATATGTACCAATAAAAAGAATTTGAGATCTATATTTTTTAATGGGAAGGATCGACTGAATAATTCACAGTTGAGTGGTGTATATATGCTGTCATGTGATGAGTGCCCTGCATTTTACGTAGGCCAGACTGGTCGTTCTCTCGGGGTTAGAGTTGATGAACATAAAAGATCCATATTACAAAATAAATCAACAACAGGTCTCTCCACTCACTGTATTACTCTCAACCACTTCATTGACTTTAATAATATAAAAATTCTACATAAGGGTGATAAAAGTAAACGTTTAGATCTTTTAGAGATACTAGAAATATCATCAGCCCAAAAACAAAATCTCCCAATTGTAAACGACCAGTTAGATTTCCGCCTGTCCCCGATTTAAGCATGTGTTATTTGATAATCATAATGAATGTATTCTTTCTGTTTTCATATGTGTTCAGTTTTGAAAATGGGATAAAACCCGAAACACGCGTGCCAACAAATTTTAATAAATTGTGAAACTTTGTCAGGTGTGTTTTTCCTATTCTATCGATTTATCATGTTTCATCAAGGGTTATGTGAGGAATCAATTTCGAATAAACATTATATTTATTTTAAAAGCAAACAGTACTGCGTCATGAAGTTAGGATGAGTTCATGTATTTCTTAAGCCGCGTACAGACATGCGAGCGAAATGTTATCCCAACTTATAATTTCTCTGTTTCTGTTCAAAACAAATCAGTAATGATAGAAAAATCTAATTTCTGTTAGCTTCCGGAGGAATCTAGGAGAAGTGTTGGACAGTTTCAAAAAACTGGTTGGAAAAACTGGGAAAAAGGCCAAAATGCCAGAGCATTTATTGATAGTCAACAAAATTTATCGAAGTTTAAAATCGCTATTTCATCAATTAGCCCTGATGGTTTTGTAGACAACAGTGTAAAGTTAGATTTGCTGACAGTCAAGGAAAAACGGTTATTATGTTGATATATGAATAATACCGGATAAAAAAGTAATTCTGTAATTTTTTCCGTGTTTTCACACACAATATCTGACACAAACTATTTAAAATTAAATGGAAAGTGTTTTCCCAAGGAAAATGCCCTTGCGGATTGAGCACAGATTCCCTAGTAATAAAAATAAATAATGAATAATACCGGAACAGTACAAACGATAAACGATGCCAACTGTGACGTTTCAGAGTACAAATCTGACGCTTTCATCACACAAACGAAAAAAATTTTAAAATAATTTCCCCTTTTGTCTGATGAAATGAATTCTGCTTTTTGCGCGCATGTTCTAGGGGAACAGCGTGCTATCGTTTTGTCCAAATGTCTGTAATTTTGGATGATTGAGCCGAAAATGGTCTCATTCGACTAGGTTGGACTCACTGATGACGAATACGGTGTCAAAATTGATTCTGTCTAGCCGGCCGGCCGTCCGTAGACACGATAACTGTCGACAAAAGCAAGCTAGCTACTTGAAACTTTCAGGATAGGTTGCGCATCAGAATGCCGCGGTTAAGTTCGTTAATGGGCCAAATCGGTCGAATAGTTTCGGAGTTATAGGCACTTGAAGTTTTGAAGTTATTTATTTTTTATTTCAGAAACAACACAAGCGATTGGATTAAAACTTGGCAGTTTGGTGGAGTGTAACGACGCGCAACTTTGAACCAAATTTCGTCAAGATCATATTGTCAGTAAATTAAAAAAAAATTTTTTTCGAAATTTTTCTACAAAAAAATTATTTTTTCGGAAACCATCAATCATATCCAAAAAAAATTATACTCACACTTTGACCTTCTAATTTCACAGCAGTGTATTAAATTTCAGTTCGATACGATCATAAGTTTTGGAGATATCGGGAAAAAATATGTCAAATTTCGAGGTTTTCTTCTCGATATCGTTAATTTTTTCGGTATTACTCAAAAAATACTGATTCAGTCCTGATTAAACTTCACAGCTAGTTTTAAGATGCTGAAAGACAACTTTATGCAAAATTTCGTGATAATCGTGTTATTAGAACAATTTGAAAAAAAAAATTTCTATGATTTTCTCATCATATCATCCTCATTAAATTCTGTATGAAACTTCGAACTGTTATTTTACGGAATCATTGGGTGGATTTTACCCATTCACGAATTCGGCCTTCGTAATTAAGGTCCAAACCTTCTCTACAAATATCGAGTTTCTAAGTTGTTTCTTTCGGAAGTTATTGTGTTTACGCAGTCGGCCGTCAGGCTGACCGTAAACACAATAACTTCCGGAAGAAACGACTTAGAAACTCGATATTTGTAGAGTAGGTTTGGGGCTTAATTACGAAAGTCGAATTCGTGAATGGGTAAAATCCGCCCAATGATTCCGTAGATATAGCCATTCAAAATTTTATCTTTACAATATGTCCAAAAATACAGATATGATCGAATTGGAATCCAGTAATTTATCAGAAAAAAATTTCAAAAAGCACTGCCGTGAAGGCAGCAGCTTTTGCGCGCACGTTCAAATTCGTTGCTGAAGCGGTCATCTACATTGAACATGCGCGCAAAAGTTGCTGCCTTCACGGCAGTGCTTTTTGGACTTTTTTATCGTTCGCATTGTTCCGGTATGCTGGGTAAGCTCAAAAATTATGGGCTAAACGACAGTACTGTAAAACTGATTTTTAATTTTTTGACCAATCGTTGGCACGTTGTTTGTGTGGGTGAGTCGTGCTCTGAATTAAGATCCTCAGTCATTGGTGTCCCGCAAGGTTCTGTTTTGGGAACAATATTGTTTTAATATTTATTAATGACTTTCCAGAGTATATAACGGGTGCGCTGACCACTCTGTTTGCTGATGATACCACTGTCCAGGTTAGGTCCTCGGAGTTGGCAGGTGTGATTTAAGCGTTGGGGGAGGCACAGTCGAGCGCTTTCAAATGGTTTTCTGCCAACAAGTTATCTAAAAACGAGAGCAAATCTCAGAGTTTGGTTTGCAGTTTTAGATCTGTGCCAGAGTGGAAGCAGGGGTGCATCAGACGTCTGGGAGTTCTGTTGGATGATAAGCTAACATGGACTGCTCAGGCCACTGGCGTCGATCAGTACGATCAGTAGGAATGTGTTTGCCCTTCGAGCTCAGTGTTCGTCGTTGTCTATCGGAACATTGCGAATCGTTTATTTTGACCTGGTCGCGTCCCACTTGAGATACTGCGTCATCTTGTGGGGTAATTGCTCTTTGAGAGAGGGTATTTTTAGATTACAGTGAAGAGCTATCAGGTTTATTGCGGGCATGGGGTATAGGGAATGCTATATACAGACAAAAATTTGTGGACTTGCAAATCCTGACATTCCCGGCATTATTCATCCTTGGATCCTTGACCTATGCTCATAGTAATAGGCATAAATATTAGCCACAGTCGGACATCCATGACCATAATACTAGAGGTGAGGGCCTTACCAGGAACAGATTTGTGAGGTTGGACAGGTCGCGCAGGGCTCCTGTCTGTCTGTTTATTGATCTAGACAATAGGTTACCTTCTCACCTGGAGTCACTGTCAGATGATCGATTCAGGTATGTTGTGAAGGAAAGACTTCTATCAATGCCTATGTACTCTATTGAGGAATTTCGTTCTTGTGATTTAACTAAATTTTGAGTTATTCTATATGTGAGTTATTCACTTGAGTTTCATGTTGACGAGTGCAAGCAAGACAATTGTAACCATTAAATGAATATATGAATATGAATAAGAATTCTTTAGGCAATCTGTTCTCCCAGAAACTGCCCCTGACAAATAGTTTAATTCTGCAATCTGCAAGGGCGTTTTCCATAAAAAATTCTGGATAAGTTTGCTCGATGGCATTCTTCTCAAAACTGTGTCAATACGAAGAAGCCGAATTGGAACTGCAAAGATTGCGGAATCGTCTCAGTAATCTGAATGAATTGTGTTTTGAAAATTCCGTCTCCCAAATTCATAGTTTAACTGGAACAGATGAAATAGTTGGGGAGGAAAACGTTCATGGAACTCCTGGCGTAAATGGCGATATTGTTAAGGAGAAAAATATGGAATTGGATTACTTGAACATAATTATTGATAGTAAAGACAAGTTGATTGAGGAACTATACGACAAGATAAAAATACTTAAGAATTATAATGGTATGTTGGAGAAAATCGGAGTAAATGCATCGAGTATAAATCCATCTGTGAGTTTTTCCACTGATTCTCATGAGCCGGTGCAGAAATCACTGTTGTCACAGTGCGTAAACAAACAAATCTTATGTGAAAGTACTGAATCTGTGGAACAAAAGCATTCAAATATTCAGGTGAATTCAAATTCTAAAGATAATTGTGAGGTTTATTTATCTTTGTATGATGACAACGACAAAAAAATAAACAAGAATAAAAAAAATAGGAAGTTTAGTAATCCAAATAGAAAGTGTAGTAGTTCAAATGAATCAACATCAACCGAAGCAAGAAATACTTCCGTCAATCAAATGTCAACGAATATCATGAATAACCATCAAATCCACACGAAAACAAACAAACCAGTTGTCAATTCAAAGGGGAAATATAATAAATGGTCCATTATGGGCAAGGCAAATGATAGCAGTATAAAGGCTATACTTAAGTGAATAACCCTATTCGTATCAAGAATTAATGTACAGACAACATCATTGGAATTCACAAACATGGTGAAGCAGAATTTTGAAGAGGCTGTATGTACTGCGTTGAAATCTAAACATCCCGAATATTATCATTCCTATAAGGTTTCTATTTATGCGGAAAATCTAGAAAGAGCCAAATCATGTGATCTCTGGCCGAATGATTCATATGTGTCGATGTTTTTCCACAGGAAAGTTGCACAGAAAGGTCAAACATGACCAACAACAAAACCATAGATGACATATACACTTTCCAAGTTCTACATTTGAATATTCAGGGATTGAGTCCCCATAAGGTGAATGAATGGGACTTATTTCTCAAGGAAAATAACCTGTGTGACGCCATTTGTGTGACGGAGCACTGGCTATCAATGGGGGTTGCTAGTACATACTGCTCAAGTGGATGGCACGTAGCGTCGAACTTCTCAAGAACGAGAAATAAACGTGGAGATACCATGATTTTGAGTAAAAGTCATGATTACGAAGTACTGGGACAATTAGTGAAGTTATCGATAGAATTTGATTGTGAGATAGCTGCAATAAAAAAACAGGGGTTAACCCTGATATCAATTTATCGCTCACCTGATGGTAATTTTAGAAATTTTATTAAAATAATTGAGAATATTTTAAATTTAGTAGATATCAATGATGATCTTGCTATTGCAGGTGATTTTAATGTGTGTTTTGACATATATGGGATTAAAGTACTGGACAGGAACGCTGAAGTGCTGTCGGAGGTTTTTGAGTCATATGGCTTAAAACAAACAATATATGAGCCTACTAGAAACAATAACTGTGTGGATAACATATTTGTAAGGTATTCACAATCGGGCGATTTATTCCCCAGAGTTTTGAGAGCGGATTTTTCGGATCATGAGGCACAAAGCATTAATATCCCAAGACCTTTAGGACCAGCCAACTCTTTTACTAATAATACGTACAGACCCCTAACTCAGGTAGGCTATTATAGGATGCATAATTTATTGAGTGAACAAGATTGGACTTTTGTATATGATGAGACATTACCACCGGGTGAATGTTTTGATATTTTTCACGGGCGTTTCATAGAAATTTACATGGAATCTTTCCCAGATATTAAAATAAAAACCAGAGTAAGGGACTCAGGGGTAAAGTGGTTTTCCAGTGATTTGGGCATGATGAGGGAAAATGTTAGACTTTACAATGATATGTATAATCACTTTAGAGGTGATGACTTAAAAATATTAAGGAATAAAACACGTGGTAAGTACAGGGCAGCCCTGCGCAGAGCTCGAACGACAGCAAATGATAATTTCATATTGAATTCAAGTAACTCGGGTAAAAACATGTGGAAAATAATAAACAATAAGAGATATTCCGAGGGAATTCCATCTATTCCTATAAGCTCTCAGGATTTGAATTCTTACTTCATTTCGTTGCCACATGAACTGGTAAAGAATTTGACAAAAGCTGGAAGTTCAGGCCCTGGGATCTCTATGGATGCTGGTTGTCAACATGCGGGTGGTTTTCAATTTCAGGAAGTGTCTTTTAATGATGTAAGAGACACAATATGTTCCCTTAAGGATGGTAAATCGAGGGACTTTTATGGTCTATCTATATCACTTCTAAAAAATAATATAAATCATATTGTGACTCCTCTCACCAAGATAATAAACCGTTGTATTAAGGAAGGAGTTTTCCCGGACTGCCTGAAAGTAGCAAAAGTAATCCCTATACACAAAAAAGGTGATAGGACTGACAAAAAAAACTATAGACCGATTTCTCTCCTTCCAGTATTCTCCAAGGTCTTTGAAAAAATTATTTATGAACAGGTAATGAAACATTTCGAAGGTAGCAATCTCTTTCACGATAATCAGTACGGATTTAGAAAGAAATCGAGTACATGTGATGCTGTCTTACGTTTTGTTGAGTACACGCTTGACTGTTTTGAGAGGGGCTTGCTCTCGCTTTCAATATTTTTGGATTTGAGTCGAGCTTTCGACTGCGTGGCTCCACAGGCTCTTCTAGACAAGCTGTCAAAGTACGGTTTTGATGAGGTTGGTCTTGGACTCATTCAGTCCTATTTCTCAAATAGGAGGCAGAAAGTTTTCTGCAATGGTACATGGTCCGCAGAGGGCCTGTTGAGTCTGGGGGTGCCGCAGGGTTCCATATTAGGACCCCTTTTATTCATCATTTTCATGAATGACTTTTCCTGCTTTATGGCTATCTACGAACATCTGTTGTGGGCTGACGGCTCTGGGGCACAGGGAACTGCATGAGGTTGAACAGTTGGCGGGTGCGGCCGAATCGAGAGCTGAGGAATGGTTCGCATCAAACAAGCTTGTTTGCAATGCAGAAAAAACCGAATCCATGTTATTGAATTTGAGAGGGTTTAAAGTTCATAATACCAATGAATCGGTTAACTTTTTGGGAGTTCATTTGGATCCTGCTCTCACCTGGGTCTCTCATTCCAATGAAACAGCATCCAAAATAATAAAAAATATTTTTTTTACTACGTAACTTGGCTAACATCGTGTCCAATAAAGTTCTCAAGGTTGCCTATCATAGTCTCGTTTAATCACATCTACGATACTGTGTACTAATTTGGGGTAACTGTTCTAATAGGGAGGCCATCTTTAGATTGCAGAGGAGAGCAGTGAGAATAGTAGCAGACCTGAACTACAGAGAAGATTGTTTAAGCGCCTTCAAAAAACTAAAAATTTTAACTTTTCCATCCATATATATTTATGAATGTCTTGTTTATGCATGTGAAAATAGCAGGAATCTTCCAAAGTATGGTGACTCCCATGATTATGACACTCGTTATAGAAACAATATAAAATCCAAGTATATGCGACTCGAAAAATCCAAGAATGGTCCTAATTTCGTTTCTCATAAGCTTTTCAATAAGATACCTGATGAGGTGAAAAGGCTCAGTCTCAAAGAGTTTAAAGAAAAAATTAATGTATTTTTGCGGCAGCATGCATTTTGGAGTGTGGAAGAGTTCCTGTCCAGTAATTTGAAATTTTAATCTTTTTTAAATAATTTATTTTGTGAATTGTGAAATGTCTTGATGAGGAATGTTATTTTATATCATTCAATTTTTGTTTTACATTTTTAATTGTGATATTACTTTATATTCTGACAATGATGAGGGATGATATTTTTATCATCTTGGAATTGTTATCATTTATATTGAATTGTTGGGACGTGTGTAATACAATGAACTGTGTAAGGAGCACCAATAAATTATCTATCTATCTATCTATCTATCTTCAACTGAAAACTCGGTTGAAATCCGATCACAGTAGCGTTTATTGAAATAAAAAATATTATTTGATTCCAAAATACATATAACTGTGAAATCGTTGGTCGATTTCTATCTATTACTGAACTTGAATCCAAATTCAAACTTATTTTGTTCCATTCTGCGTCAAGCAGTTAATTTTCAACCTAAATTTCGAATAAATCAATTTTGTTTTATTGGCAAAACTCGAAAATAAGATTTCGAATGGTATATGTGAAATCATTAGATGGATGCTACTCATTAACATATTTGACCTTCTTAGTTAAGCTTATTCAAAAATACCGATAATTATGATGTTTTTCGGACTGAATTATGATTGCCATCGGTCGATAATGAGAAGTAAAATTAAATATTGAGTTCTCCATGTCTGCTTATCTGGAAACGTTAAGAGGTGGATTGAGAAAATCAATAATCCTATTCAATTTGAACTTATTCCTATATTTTCTACCAAGATTTATGAATTTGACCTCTGTTGTTTAAGAGAAGTTTTTAGAATAAATTCATAATGAAAAATTGTCACTCCATAAAAGTCGTTAGGGGATGCGCATTTGTGAACACAACAGAACCCATATGTCAGACTATGAAACCGTATAACACAGAGTCTAGCCTTAAACCGACAAACAAAAACGACGCAAGGCTATCCTGCGGAAACTTATAGTGCAGTAACAAGTCGCGCTAATAAGATACATCGGGGTGAGTTCATTCATGCAGTACTTACCGCATCCAGAATGTCCGTGAGAGGATGAAACTGAAAACAAAAAATATGTGTGAATTATTGTGAAGATGTAGTCATTTAAAGAATAGATAAATTTGGTATTTACCAGTGTTAGACTGTTGAGAATGAAAAAGAAAAATGGTACTTTTACGCGCTTGTTCTGGGTAACACTGCGTTATCGTAATCGTTCTGCCGAATGTCTGTCGAAAATGGTCTTAATTAAACGACTAGGTTGGATTCACTGATGGAGAAGTCAAATTCAATTTCTTTCTGTAGTACGTACAGTAGGCTTTCAGATGAAACCTGGAGGCATTCCATTTTCAGGATTTGTGAAATGCCTCAAAATCTTGGTTAAGGTCGTTAATGGGCGATATTAGCGGGACCATTTATGCCATTGTATGAAAACAATGGTTGTGCCCATTTGAAATAAGAAAACCATAAAGCACTCTGATTGAAACTTTGTAATCAGACAGAAGTGCGTGTAAAATTTCGTGTGGATCGTAATATTGGAAACTGAATATAAAAGTTTCGGAAATTCTTCGAATTTTTGTTGAAAATTAGTCGCTGAAATTGTGCTTGACTTCAATTCGATCGGATATAAGCTTTCGGAAATATTGAAAAAAATTGACGTAACGCCACTGCCTACATGGAAATTTTGTATAATTCTTCGTAACAATGCAATAAAGAATGGTATAAGAAAAAAGTTGCTGCTGTCAAACTAATTAACAGGAAGTATTTTGCAATTGTACTATTTAAAATGGTTCACTTAAGTGCCAAAAATTGTATATTGATATT
Source organism: Myrrha octodecimguttata (assembly GCA_958510865.1). Lineage (NCBI taxonomy): Eukaryota > Metazoa > Arthropoda > Insecta > Coleoptera > Coccinellidae > Myrrha > Myrrha octodecimguttata. Next base: position 14,193,516 of record OY294060.1, read on the forward strand.
GATGATGAATCGTTACAGAAATCATGAAGACTTGTTAATACTTGTAATGATTTTCTAACTAGAGAAATTCCATGTATTATACCTCGCCATTTTAAATTCGCAGCTCTAATTAACATTTGTTGTTGTATAATCTCGGGTGAAAATTAACGATACCACCATAAACCGACTTTTTTTGAAAGGTGGTCTGCTTAGGCAGATTAGAAGTTTATCTCCTGGAATTCGCATAAGACTAAAAATACCGCGGGTTATAGAATGAATGTTACCTTGGACTCTCCACAAATAAAATCAAAAAGGGACTTGTTAGATATTTTACAACTATCACGTAATCTCGAGAACTCAGCATAATCACAACGCTCTAGGGATCTTCTACTTAGGTTGAAAATTCGGATGACTTCGCAATTGAACTAGACCAGGAACTAAGTGCATTTTCAGTTTTCAAAATTATGAAGCGATATAGGCCACCGTCTTAGCAAGCGTTAAGTTCATGATAAAATCCACTTACTGATCCACCAATGTCATCGAAGTCAAAATATCAGTCTACAGATTTAGAACTCAAAAAGCTATTCAGGCCGGCGTGGTCCCTCATCATGCTCTAGGAATCTCCACATCGCGTTCACAATTCGGATAAGTTCTCAATTGAACTGTACCAGGGACTGGAGTGCATTTTTAGTTTTCAGGAATGGAGCGATATGAGCCACCGTATAGTTCATGTTGAAATCCTATTACTGATCCACCAATATCATCCAAGTAGAAATACCAGTCCATCGAAGCCAAAAAGGTATTCAGGCCAGCGTGTTCTCCCCTGTTAATATCGAACTGATCTATGCTATCAGCAGTGGTTGTGGTGTCATGACTAGAGCCCGTCAAGAATGAAAACTGCACACCAGGATGGTGTAGATCAGCTGCTAGATAAGGGTCTGAGGCCATCATCACCACGGTGGACAGATAATTAGTATGATTGGTAAAGGTATGTACCACGACTATTAGACATAGATAAATATTTCTAATTATCATCACCCATATTGTATTAAACACAGATGAAGAATCTAGAATTCAGCTGTCGCTTTCTATCGTTTCTGCTTGACCATGCGCTGCGTAATTCTACTCGATAGAGTTAGGCATCACATAAACCCCCACTGACTATAAAATATTTCGTGCACTCAATCAGCAAAACTAAATGTTCAATAGTATTACACGAATGTCCGATGATGGTGGCAAAAATCTAAGACTTCAATAAGATTATCACTGCTTTGAACTTCGATAATATTGTTGCTGTCTAAACGAAACATATCATAATTGTTTCAACATATTAACAGGGTCAATGATACCAGCATAAGGCCAGCTCATACAAAACATCACCAGATCTAAAAAAGAGTGTAACAGCAAAACTAAAATATCATACATATAATTGAGTTCGTATACCACTCATATCATGATAGTACACCAAAAGATTAAGTGGGTCACAGGTTTTCAACATAGACTCAGATCCAATTGAAACCATGCGATTCCTCCTAATGGCTGACCTCTGAGAGTCGACTAAAGTTGGTTTACCATGCCTATACACCATGGAAATGTCTCTTTTACCAAGCTCAGTTCTCCTCTCAACTCCAGTAGAGCTTATCATAATTCACGGAGAATTCACGATCAGAAATATTTCTCCCATGGTTAATGACAGAATGACAAATATTCAGATAATCGAATATAAACCGAAAGGACCTACACTTATAAGGGCGGCTCTGTCGAGCCTTGTTGCTTCTTTTAGACCATCTATTCTGTAACTCAGTGATGATACCTCACTCTCCAAAGGGATGATCTTGTTCAAAAGCATTGAATTCTTGACAAAAGGGCCACTACAGCCAACGCAAAAGAAAATCTCCTATCTTTGTTCTGCAGTTCCACAGCTCTCCGTTCTGTTATGGATATTACAATACATAATTTTATAATGTGAAAGGCATCTTTGCAGCTATGACAATGAACAGGATTCTCATCGTCCTTTATCGTAAATATACACTTCCTAAAATATATTGAGGCCACAGGCAGAAACGAAAAATCTGGCGATGTTGCAGCATATGATTTATTTTATTGTTCATATGATAATTCTCAAACATATGACGTTAACGAAGAGAATGTTGCTCGATTCATAATAATCGAAATTCAACTCGAATATAATTATTGCAAAAACGAATTATCTGGAACAAAACTTCGAAACCGCAACGCTACTAAAGAAAGATTTATTCTTCAAATTCATACCAAATATCTCAATTATGTTGAATGGAAACCAAATCCAGAGAACTATTAAATGTGAAACAACTTTCAGCCATGCACCACAGACAAAACTGAAACATTTCTTTCAGACAATGAATTTTTCTCTGAAAATCGATAAAAGCTTATTTTGGGAGGATTTTACATCGTTTTAAGGTTTTTCTGGGTTTTCACTCCCAATATCTGAAACAGAACTATTACAAATAAAAACGAAAATTGTTTCACGCGAGGGCGTTTTCCATGAACAAAACAACATCATTTAATTTTTAATAGTTCTGTTTCAGATATTGGGAGTGAAAACCCAGAAAAAACCTGAAAAATTACTTTTGTCTATTTTGCACTCATTTTGGTGCTGCATACAAGCAATGAGTATGAGTAACATGAGAAGATAAAATTAATAGAAGGATTACTGTTTCATATTGAATCCTTACATATATACGTAATGAAAATTATAAATATTAAAATTGAAATTAAATTAACTCCTGAATGTATCTCTAGTCGTTAATCTGGTGGTAATGATGCAACCTCTTACTCCCTATCTATTTATTCCAACTTTACAATTAAAATTGCTATTTACAAACACAAATTTAGGTACAATGAATCTGAGATCCGGGATTCGAAGAAGCACTTATCTTAATAGTAAGGATCCGGTGGTATGATCCTTCAAAATACAGGTATTATGCAGGTAGTCCAAATTCAAGAAATTCCATCCAGAGCAGAAGTCCAGAATTAAGATATTCCAGTAATAATTAGTTTCGGTATAACGGTAATCCAGTCATAATCAGCTCCAGCATTAAGATAATCCAGCAATGATTGCTCCCAGTTCCAAGATGATCCAGTTAAACTTTGCGTCCGGTAGTAGGATATTCAAATGGGCATTAGTCCCAGTAAAAAGATAATCCAGTAGTCGGTAGCTCGGTGAAAAGATGTTTCAGTGGGCGGTAGCCCCGGTACAAAGATCATGTAGTAGGCGGTAGCCCCGGTACAAAGATGATGTTGTAGGCGGTAGCCCCGGTACAAAGATGAAGCAGTAGGCGGTAGCCCATGTACAAAGACTGCAAATTTAAAAACTATAAGATAGTGCTTGTAACACGTGATCTCATTCCCAACGACTCTAGACGTTATTGAAACAATTTACAAGTTAATAAATACGAGATGAAATATCTAGAACTCAGGAATAAGAGCACGTTATTCGATAATGAGAATGAGACAAGAAATCAAATGCACAATATCATACAAAGGAAAATGTTAACTTGTGTAACCTGCATGGAATAAAATAAATCGGAAATCACAATTTGGCATTCACAAAAGCAAAAAATATTGGTCGGGATATACGTAGTACTTACCGCCTTTTGAATAGACGTCTTATAAGAAACAATAAAACTTCAAAATTCCACGATGTTAATGGATTACGAAGTTCGTTTATTCGTTAAACTCTAGCAAGGTGTTGAGTCCTCAACTCCTTACGTACCAAAAAGAAAGAACTTTCCATCGCCTGGACGGAGTTGAAAGGGTCGCGCATGCGAAACACACACTCAACTGTCAAAGCGAAGAGCGTTTTTTAGCGACCGATCATATGATTTCAGTAAGGCGTTTTTGCTTGCGATTGGAATTGAAATTATTAGTATGACGTATTTTCGCGATGGAAACTGAAATTGACAGTGGAGCGTTTTGTAACGTTACAAAATATAAAATAATAATATAATAAATATTATAATAATAATAAAACAATGATATAATAAATAATATAGACCGTTCTAGCATAATAAAACTCAATTCCAATCAATACTGTCAGTGATTTCAAGCATTTTTTCATTGCTCGACTATTACATGAAAGATTCATGGTAAATTTCTATGTAGCGTTTCTCCCGATGAAAAATACTAAACTCTTCAAACAAGCTTCGTGAGCAATATTTCGTAAAGTGTTTCATTGAAGTGGTCCAATTTGAAAAAATGCCTCATGTCCCTTGCGTAGGTCCGTTCACATAGGTACAACGATCTGAAATCGAATCATAGTTTTCTGTACATGACCAGAGTGCGAAATCCGTTTAAGAAGACCTCTGAAAGCAAAAAAATATCCGAAAAGGTTTCGAAGTGTTTCTCGAAGATAGAAAGGAGGAAAAATAAACTGGAAACGAACGATTAGCAATTAGCGAGCAATCAAGGCTGGTGTTTACGTATGAGGTAGCCAGGTCACAGAGGGCGCTGGCGGAGCGGAATAATACGCCCAGGGCCGCCGGACGCTGCAATTCCAGAACAACGTGTCTGTCATACGGAATAGCCCGCGTAAACCACTGGGGGATCCTGGATTTTCAGCCGACCAACCTCGTTTTTGATTTAATTGCCTGGCCGGTCATGACTGAAATAATTCATCTCCGGATGCCCGTTTGCACTATGATAGATCAAATATATTCAATCGTTAATAGCTGTCTTCCGGTTCTTTGTGAAAACAAGGCTTGCAGATAAGTTTTTTGAAAAAACAAAGAATTCTCAAGATGAGTAAATTCAGGAGTACGTATAATTCTTTCACTGATGTTTTAGTTGATTTTACTGGATATTCATACCCCAAGATGTTTTCATTTATCTATTCCCAGAAATCATCGGGAATATAAATCAGTGGACATAGAATTAATTGACTCAAATGTCCTCTACACCTGTCCTTCTACACTTCAAAAGCATTCGCCCTATCCGGACATATGCACACCGAGAGACGAAACAAGTTTTGACTGGATCCTATATCATCGTGATTATAAGGCGGATTTTACCCATTCACGAAATTACATTCGTAATTGAACTTCAAACCAGCTCTGAAAATAGCAAATCTCCAAGTCCTTTCTTCCAGAATTCTTCCGGCCTAACGTCAAATCGTGAACACACTGGGAATCAATTGAGATAATCGATATTTGTAGAGCTGGATCAATTATTTCAAAAAGTCCCATTCGCGAATTGGTAAAATCCACCTAATGATTTCACAGATATATCCATTCGAAATTTTATTTTGACATTTCCTAATGAAAACACTCAGTGAAACTTAATCGAGAATCCATTTACAATTGGTGCACTGTACATACGAGGTTTCCGGGAGTTTGATAAAATCCGCTTCGTCAGAAGAAACATCACTACTCAATATAATAGTTTGATATATGTTTGTTTGTTATTTCTCGTTTACTTATGAAATTTTCTGTTAGTATGTATTATTTTTTTCTTCTAATGTTTCGTTTTTGGAATGGGCTCAATGGAATTGTTTTCCTTATGTTCATTATTTATAAAATATGTTTTTTTTCGCGACTTTGCATCAACATTTCTGAAGAAACAAAAAATCAGGAATTGATAAATGCATCAATAAAGAAACTGATCGTTGTTGAGAAGTATTCTGGACTATATTTCACATTTCTCACCGGAGCTCACATTTTTCGATAAGTTCACGGTTTTTTCAAATAGGAATTGCTTTTTCTCGCAATTTATCTGGAAATTATAAATACTCATATGTGTTAAAATATTAGATTAATATTTATAATGATCATAAAATTAAAAGCAAGAACAGTGTTGTATGAAAGTGTAAATCACTGTTCCCAAGAATTTATGACATGTATGACAGACAGTGTTTCGGAAAATATAAATTAAAGCAGTTGGAGATTTATGAGTTTAAAAACCCCCACGTAAAAGTTATATAAAATAAAATCCTTAATATTTCATCAGCTTATGGGCCCAGATTAAGCCCTTAAGTGCTTTAAAAGTAAAAAAAAAAACGAATTTAAACAACCCAGAGAAGTTTTTCCCGACTGAGAACACGTTGACACGAGGTGGGAACGTCGAACAAATTTCTAATTCTAGAAATTATTCGATTCTACAAGTAGAAAACCATGTCGGAGGAAACAAACGGAAAAGGCTCAATTGAGAAGCTGGTGGATGACGAATCTTTTGAGATGTGGAATTTTCAGTTGACAGTTTATTTCAAGGCAAGTTGACTTTACGCTATAGTGACTGATCATGAAAAGTTTGAGGTTCTAACCGAGGAAAGAGATAAGAAGTCGTGGATATAAAGAGATGCAAAAGCACAGACAATTATTATCCCTTCAGTTGATAAAAAGGATCTTATACACATCTTTAATCGCCAAACGTCTGCAGAAATGTGCCAAAAATTGAAAACAATTTTCAGGAAGGACAACGAAGACCAAAAGTGTAGAATTTTACAGGAGTTTTTTGGTTTGTACGCTACAAAATTCAGCTTATAGCCTAAAATCTTCGAAACAAGAAATGAGCGAAGGAATGATGTGTTCTAAAATTCTAAGTACATTACCAAGAGAATAAAGATTCTTCAAGACTGCTTGGGAATCAACTCCAAATACTGAGAAAACACTGAGGAATCTAGATTCAAGATTGCTTTCAGAAGAAAGCACGAATTCCAGTGTTCTGGCCTTGATAAAACATGTTATATATGTGAAAAGGTAGGACACATTGCTCGGTTCTGTAGGAATAAAAATAAAAATTATGCATGCAATGTTAATAATCAGAATGCAAACCAAACTGGAAATAATAGTCGTATGGTGAATACAACACAGGAAGTGAAATATTGTAAAATATGAAGTGAGAATCACGTCCTTAGTTATTCATGCTGAGTGTTTTGACAGGAGCTAGGACAGGTGGTGAAGAACAAGACTAAGTTGAACTAAATGCCGACGTTCCGTCCGTATATTCGAACTTTGCCAAGGCTATATACAAGAAAGATACAAAAATTCATCAGTACAATACAATAAAACAATCAGAATGACAGCAAATAACAACGATAAAATGCATACATACAAAATGATGCAATCTAGACAAATTATTGTATAGAACAAATATCAATGAACAAACCTGATAAATAGACAATAGCACACATAATATACAACGATAATAAATTAAATTGGGTAAAACTGTGGTATACAAACTTACCAAGTTCCTTCAGTCTGACATAAAAGATGTTATTTCTACTGATAGTCGGAAAAATTGTAACCAAGCCAAGAGTTTGTCAATTTTCAATTTGAACTTTGAAATCTCTACTACCATTGAAACTTGTTGAATTAATTATCGAGAGAATCTGTTATCTCATGTAAACAATGAAGATATATGAATGACATTTATGCCGGAATACGGGAATCGCGATACAGGAATAATAAATTTGTGTTCATTTGACTTAGATCTTGGGTGTCAGTTCTGTGGTTTACAGTTGCGTTTAGTTTAATGTAAATCATTTCGCTGATGTTCCTTTTCCTCCAATTACTATCATAGTCGAGTATTTCGACATTGTCGAAATTGAAATGATGGCTTTCAGCAACTTTAGTTCAACTTAGTCTTGTTCTTCACCACCTGCCCTAGCTCCTGTCAAAACACTCAGCATTGTGAAATATGTAAGAAAAACAATCATTCAGAGAATAACGTAGGAATAACACTGAAACCGAACAACAAAGTGCTAATAAAGTTTCGTTTCTAAAAGAAAGCAGCAGTTCTAGAGAAATAAGTCGAAACATATTCGTCTAAGGCTCGAGCACTACAGCCCATATGGTAAACGATCATAAGTTATTGAAAAATCTTATGAAAAACAACAGCGAAATAAGTGTAGCCAAAGAAGGTACTAAAATCACAGCTAAGGGAATCGGAGAAATAGAAATGAAAGAATGTACACAGAAAATCATGGTCAAGTAATATTTGAAGATGACAAAGTATATGTTATGAAGGAAAATAAAAAAATAGAACGAGCAAAGTCTATTTATTATAGAACTCATAAAAAATAACTACTGCGGTGAAACTTCCCTTGTTACAACTGAAGAAGAAAAAGTAAAAAATTGGCACTGTATGTTGGGGCACATTAATATAAATTATATCAAGAAACTTACCGATAAACAAATGTTGACAGAAATGGACATTGAAACATCAGATTGTGATTGGAGTAGTCAACGCAACAATGAACAACAACAAGAATACGATATGGAAATACAGCAAGACATTGAATCAGAATGTATTTAACAACAAGAAAACTGTAAGGAACAACAAAATGAAACATCAATACAAGAAAATGAAATAGAATACATCAATGAAGAAGACTCAGATTAAGGTGAAGGAACTTTGAACTCGGGACAAGGGAATTCAACAGAAAGACCAGATACCAGAACCAGAAAAAAGAAAAATTAACAAACCAAAACACTATGAGGATTTTGTTTCGCTAATATACGATGAGGCAATGCAAAGTGAAGACAGAAACAGATGGAAGAAGGCAATAGAAGTTGAGAAAGAATCATTGAAGAAAAATCAGACATGGGAATCTATAGACAAGACGGAAGCTAATGGCATAAAAATACTTACAAATAAGTGGGTATTCAAAATTAAAGACGACGGCACCTATAAAGCAAGACTTGTTGTAAGAGGATGCCAACAACAAAAAGGTCTTGATTACACAGAAGTGTTTAGTTCAGTAGTAAATATTACGGCGCTACGAATGTTATTAGCCATATCAGTAAAAAAGAACTTAATATAAGAATATAGCAGATATATTTACTAAAGCTTTAAATAGTGTGAAGTTTATGAAGTATAAGTTTATTTTTTTGAAATTTTGTGATCATTAGAACAAGGTGTTAAAATATTTGATTAACATTTATAATGATCATAAAATTAAAAGCAAGAACAGTGTTGTATGAAAGTGTTAATCACTGTTTCCATGAATGTATGACATGTATGAGAGACAGTGTTTTGGAAAATATAAATTAAAACAGTTGGAGATTTATGAGTTTAAAAGCCCCCAAGTAAAAGTAACATAGAATGAAACCCTTAATATTTCATCAATACGATCCTCACGAGTTTTTGCATATATTTCCACATTGGTACTTCACAACTGCAAACAAAGATATAATTCAGTTAGATCAGTATTTCCAGAGTTATATTTCAGCCTACTTTAACTCCAAAACTGTTCGGATGATTTTGCACATTAACGAACTCAACTGAGATATTTAGGCTCCTAACCTACTCGGAAAATTTCTAGGTATTTTCCTACCAAGGTTAGAGTATACACCGACAGAACCCAATCGTTTGAGGCCATTTTGACCAAAAGTTTTAAAATTACCGACATTTGGGCAGACTGATTACGCAACTAGGAAGACTCAGTTGTAAGGCTGATTCACAAGAATATTCACTACTAAAACTGGTTGCCTAAGAAGATATTGTTAATGTCAATATGTTCAATGATTTGGTTATATGCTGCTCCTTTGACAATGGATGTTTTCAGCTCAGTTGGAAATATTCCCGTGAAAAAGGATGTGTTAACAAGTTTTGATAGGTGAAAATCGCAAGTGTCAACGGTTGCGCGCACGTTTTAGGGAAACAGCGTGCTATCGTTTTGTCCAAATGTCTGTAATTTTCGATGATTGAGCCGAAAATGGTCTCAAACGACTAGATTGGACTCACTGATGACGAATCCGGTGTCGAAATCAATTCTGTCCGGCCAGCCTAGGACACGATAACTGTCGAAGGGAGGGACCTAGCAACTTGAAACTTTCAGGGTAGGTCGCGCATTAGAGTGCCGCGGCTAAGTTCGTTAGTGGGCCAAATCGGTCGAACAGTTTCGGAGTTATAGCCACTTGAAAGTTTGAAGTTACTTATTTTTTATTTCAGAAACTGCTTGAGCGATTGAATTCAAACTTGGCAATTAGGTGGAGTATAACGACGCGCAAGTTTGAGCCAAATTTTGTCAGGATCAAATTGTCAGTAAATTAAAAAAAATTTTTTTTTCAAAATATTTTTCGAGGATTTTTTTCTTGGTATCGTTTTTTTTGGTATAACTCGAGAAAAACTGATTCAATCCTGATAAAACTTTGCAGCTAGATTGAAGATGCTGGAAGACAACTATATGCAAAATTTCGTGATGATGGTGTCATTAGAACAATTTGAAAAAAACTCGATATTTGTAGAGAAGGTTTGGACCTTAATTACGAAGGCCGAGTTCGTGAAGGGGTGAAATCCACCCAATGATGATTCTGCAGATATACCCATTCAAAATTTTATTTTCCCAATATTTCCAAAAATACAGATCAGATCGAATTGAAATCCAGTAACTTTTCGAAAAAATCTAGAAAAGCACTGCCGTGAAGGCAGCAGCTTTCGCGCGCAAGTTCAAATTCGTTGCCGAAGCGGTCATCTACCTTGAACATGCGCGCAAAAGCTGCTGCCTTCACGGCAGTGCTTTTCTAGATTTTTTTTTCCGATAAGTTGCTGGATTTCGATTCGATCTAATCTGTATCTTTGGAAATATTGGAAAAATAAAATTTTGAAGTTTTCAAGGTTCCTTCATTTCTTGGAGATGATTGGCAGACTATTCCTCATGATTATTTATGTTACCTATCTGTTTTATCACCTGAACTCGATAGGAAATATTCATTGAAACAGTTAGCAATATCAATTTTTGATCTAACAAATACTACTCTATCACTAAATTAAAATTTTATGACTTGACTTGTAACTGCAAGATTTTCATTTCGAACCAACTGTTTTGGCGTTCTCCACATTTGTTCAGAATTTCCAGTATGGGAATCAATTACATTTTCGTAGTTATGTTTACTCTTGAATCAAAGACTGTTATTAACTTTATTTTAAATGGACTCTTCCACAGTTCCAAGGTAGGCCATTTTCGAATGTTTTTACTAGGCAAATTTCATCAACAACCCTTTTGAAATTTTTTGATATATCATCGAAAATGGTGCTCACATCTATGCAATCAGTTGACCAACTGCAATCAACCAATCTCGAATTCATCATGTGAAAATGATCCTTAATATATTTTCTGTACACTTTTGAAATAACATTTACTGGTCGGTTGTTACTCATAATGTTGAAACATTAAGTATTAGTTATTGTATCGTGATCAATAATTTTTGGAACGTTGTGCACTATGGCAGAGATATTTGGGTCATTGGTAATCACTTATTCGATCAGCGTTTTACTTGTTGGTGTACATCTTGTTGGTTTATGCATGATTTGTTCCAGACCATATTTCATCATTGCTTCTCCAATTTCATCTCTATAAAAGTTATCGCCCAAATAATTAAAATTGACGGCACCCACAAAAACTAAACGTTGGCTTTTTGTGGTAATCTTATTACATATCTCTTCGAAATCATCAATTAATTTTCCAACGTCACCACATAGAGAATGATACACAACGCCTAGGTTAATTTTGCCACTACCCAACTGTACCCTAGCAAACTAACACCAATACTCATATTCCTCAATAGTTATTTTAGTGTTCGTTATTACGACAATACTCTGTCTTACATACACTAGCACTCCACCTGCATGAAGGCTATTGAAATCACATCTTATTACGTTGTAATCCCTCATATTAAGTTCAACTTCCTCAAAATCATCCCTTGTCCGGGTTTCACTCAAGAGTAGTGTTTTTGGAATATAACCGATAAGTTCTTCAATAATGATCCTTATAAGCAGTAAAACTCTGTGCATTAATGTATACAGGCTGTAACAGAGTTGATGTAAAATATTCAAGGAGGTGATAGTACAGATCATTTCCAACAAAAATGTGCCCATTACTTTTTCTTCAAACCCCCCGGTTCTACAGATATCAATTCTTTCGTTTTTCTGGAAACTTTCATACCTTGCTTCAGAAAAGAGAATATATCTCTGGAACGCCAAGACCTACGGCAATAAAAGTGCCCTTATTGGAATAAGGGAAGAAAAGATGCTTCATTCACCGTATTCAGTTTCGCTTGAGCAAATTCAACAGGAATCGAAAGAACACTGGTTCAATGAGAAATTTAGACCAGTAAGGAAACTAATATAAAATTTCATCCGCTGTTTTCTCGACAAAATGCTCGAAGTGAGGTATTGATTTTGTAATTGTGAAAACTATCCGCTAGTCTCAGCTTTCTAAATATGTGGAATATTCCCCAAGAGAAAAACGCTAACGTAGGAAAAATGAATCAAATCTGCCTACCGATTTTCTAATGAACACCTGTTGGTTTCCAACATTCGATATAAGTGAGTATTTATTTCTTGGTAAGAATTGAAAGAATTTACGAAAATTAAAAATGATCCAGAAATGTATAATAGTGAGAATCGAAATATAAGAGAGTGTTAGGGTAACAACACTTCTTTCACTCAAAGGTACTTCTCAATGTGCCTTCCACCGTGTTGAGTTAATCACGCGCTGCAGTTCATGTGGATTTCCGCAGACTGTAACGCCGGCTTCTTCAATTTATATCTTCTTACCACACAACTGTACCTTTATAAACTTCAGACTTCAGCCTGCTCCACATAAAAATCTAAAGGAGTGAAGTCCAGACTCCTTGCTGGGTAATATATCGGACCAATCCTTCCAGTTCATCTTCCAGGATATGCTGCGTTCATATAATCTAATACCATGCGCCCATTATGAGCAGGACAACCATCCATTTGAAACCATATATTCTCCCTTATATTTAATAGTATTTCCTCCATGGCGTCACTGATGTTGTTTTGTAGAGAATTTAGAAATGATTCCAAATTCAATCAAGGTGGAAGGAATACTGGTCCAAGTAAATGAGGCTCAATTTGTCGCATCCACACATTAATTCTGAAGTCGTGCTGGAAGTGACTGACCAATATGGCATGTGGGTTCTCACGGCTATAAACATGCGAGTTTCTTAGATTGATAATACCACATCTAGTAAAAGTAGACTCGTCTGTCCATAAAATTTTATTTCCATAAAATGTGTCCAGTCGAATTTGGTCAACATAGCATTGGCAAAATTCAACCCTCTGCTGGTAGTCAGGCTCCAACAAATTTTGCGCTTTTGTCAAATGGTATGGGTGAATACTTTCTTTCCTGATAGTTCGCTTCACCGTCATGTGGGATACTTCCATCCTTAAAGCTATGCGCCGGGTACTCAAAGTTGGTTCATCATCGACTGATCTTAAAATTGCACCATATTGGAAAGTGGGTACAGGACCAACAGGAACAGGAAAAGTTTGAGGATGTGGGATTCGGCGTCCCGGAAAGAGAAACTCGTATTCTCGAACAGCAGCCAAGGTATTGCCATCTGCCAACCCGTACATGTAGAGCATATCAGCATACTCAATATTGCTATAATCAAGAGCCATTATACGCAAATCAGATTTGCCGACGAAATACGAGAATTAAACTATGGATACTAAATCGCTAATTCAGTCCTTTTTCTACTGTCAAGCTCTTTATGTAGATGAGAAAATTCATGGAAGATTGTTGCTTCTACATATCTAACCACAACCTTACTTCGGTGTTTTTTCTACTACGGCGCTAACGATTTCTGATAGACTTACCTCATTATTTCGTCGTCAGCGTCTTTTTCTTGATGAACGTGCCACATATTTGAGAAGCGGATACTTGAAGGAAGTTTTCACAATCATAAAATCAATACCTTACCTCGAGCGTTTCTCGAGAAAATGGCATCTTGATTTTCTCATTGGAATGCATTTCTCATTGAACCTGTGTTTTTTTGGTTCCTGCTGAATTTGCTCGAGCAGAACTGAATATGACGAATGTAGCATCTTGTTCTCTTTCGATTACGGGCACATTTATTGCCGTATGTCTTGTAGTTCCGGAGGTATACTCTGTTTTCTTTTTCCACGTATTCTGAGTGCTCCGTTTTCTTCACTCAGTGTCTTTAGATTATTAACTGTCTCCGCACTTATCTTGTTTTGTCGTTCGAGTCCATTCTTCAAAGATTCAACACTTGCTTTTCGTTCACGCATCTCGCCCTCCCAATCACGTTTTATGGGACCAAAAAACTCTTTCAGCACTGTTTTCAGCATATTTTCCACCGTGCTTTCCTCCCCGAATAATATTTCACATGCTTTTGGTGAAGATCAGCTGGGAACTTCGAGCATGTAGCGGCCAGCCATAAATGAACATAAGGGTCTTCTTGAAAGAAAAATAAATAGAAAAATAGAATTGTCGGATTAGACGCACATGTCGTTCGAGTCCATTATTCAAAGATTCAACACTTGCTTTTAGTTCACGCATCTCGCCCTCCCAATCACGTTTTATGGGACCAAAAAACTCTTTCAGCACTGTTTTCAGCCTATTTTTCACCGTGCTTTCCTTCCCAAATAATATTTCACATGCTTTTGGTGAAGATCAGCTGGGAACTTCGAGCATGTAGCGGCCAGCCATAAATGAACATAAGGGTCTTCTTGAAAGAAAAATAAATAGAAAAATAGAATTGTCGGATTAGACGCACATAAAGAGGCAAGGGAGAAAATTAATCTCAAGAACATCAAATTAGGAAACTTTGTTACATCAGTCATCTGTCCTTCGAAATTCAAGCGTTGGACTGCATACAAATGTGTCAAAGCTCTGCCCACAATTCAGCAAACCCGTTTCTAATGGATACCAATGAACGTTGATATTTCCGTTTTTTTGATGCCTGCGATTTTTGATGAATTTTTTGATTTCATGTTATAATTTTCAATTTTTTTTTCTCCAGCTATTGATCTTCGGGGAAAAAATAACCTTGAAGAAATATTGAATAAATTTCAATCATCAAGATGTCAGTGTGTAGTATTTCCGTAAAAAAAATCGAGACTGCAATATTATATGTTTATATTCACATATAAAGAAGACCCATTAAATTCAACCTTCAGCATGAATAGATATGAACAAGAATTAATAATATATTTTTCTTCAAAAATAAACAAAAATAAAAAAGTTTTCGTTCTTAATGTGATGGTGGTCTAGAAGAACCCACGTCGGGGCTTAAGGTACTAAAATAATACCTGGGTACTTAAAGGTTAACCTCACTTTTAGCACGCTGTCTGCAACAAACAATTTCTCAACCTGCGTTTGACTGCACCCCACAACTAGAATGAAATTATGCCTGACAGACAATGCAAGTTTCAGAATTTTTCACTTTCATTCTACAGTATTAGTTTACGATACTTTTTAAGCTGCACAAATTTTGACGTTGTACTTCCAGTCGCGATATTAAGGAATCATTCTCAAAATTTCAATTTGACATATTTTTTTCTGATATTCTCGAAAATAAATGTCAGATCGAACTGGAATTTGTAACACTGTTGTAAAATAATAACTACAAGGTCTGTCTAAAATCGATTGAAATCTGCTGGTTAGTTCTCGAAAAATATTATTCTCAAGTAGAATATATAGATAAAGATATAGATATAGAAGTCGAAACATTTTCGAGAACTTTTTTAACGAACCGATACTCAGATATTAAGGATACAACCTCAAAATTTTAAATAACAACCAAATTTGACATATTTCTTCAGCGAAACCAAACTTAAATTCGAAACTCTGTTGCTAAATATTGGCTTTAAGGTTTGTGCCAAATTTCACCGAATCTGATCTGATCAATAGTGTCCGACAAAAAAATATTTTCAAGTGAAAGTTGAATTTTTTTTTTATTTTATGATGATTCGATCCCCCTAAATTTTGCATAATATTGCTTGCTAGTATTCCTTCATTTATTACGCAGTTTCAATCTGATTGCATCGGTACCCACTTCTTGAGTTATTGACCACAAAGTTTCCAATGGGTATAACTATGAAACCATTTGGCCCATTTCTCCCATAAGCAAAAGCAGCCGAGATATTGAGACAACGAACGTATTCTGAAAATTTCGAAGCTCCAGGTCTGAGAAAGTTAGAACACCTACGGCCGGACAGAATAATCTGTGACCACTTCGTCGACAAGGGAAGCAAATTAAGAGCTCTGGCAAGTAAGATATGAAAATGGATTCCCAGGTGAATCCCTTTCTGACGAAACCTTCAATGAATCGGACGAGTTCTGTGCGAATTCAAAATCGAGGTATCTTGAGTACCTTGACAAGCACGAAAGTTTATTTTCAGACATTCATAACCTTCATAATATAGGTATGATTATTGCTGGCACCATAATGATGAAATATAACTTGCATCGTATACAAACCGCGAGAATTGCCGGCGAAATTCCATCAGGGCCAGGAACAGAAGGAATATCCAACCTAAAGTGATGATTCTCAGCCATGAAGCTTCTAACTGACACACTGACTAGAAAATCACTATTGATAAGATAGTCGATTTTAGTCATGGAATCGTCTGGGTGGATTGTGCAGGATGATGAAGGTTCCCTGTGCAACAATACCAGAGGGCAGTTTTCTAAGCTATAATCAATCCGGAACTAGATATAATATGGCTTATGCCAAGTTTCAACTCTGAAGTCATATTTTATTTCGAAGGTATTCTTGATATTACCTGTCTCTGATTATTCTGTATAAGGGGGTGTCAGATGAACAGAATGAAATATATTCAATTTCTGTTTATTTGTGACTAAAGCAGAATCTTTTTAGACCAATTTAGTACGGTTCGAATAACACAGTTGCATGGACGGAATGGAAACTCACCGAAACCAACGTGCAAATAATACTATTCTGTTCAAACTAACCGGAGTTAAAGTGACGAATCCAAACAAAAGTTGAATTTCTATGTCGAAGGTACCTTCCACGGAGATTCATGTAACTTAAAGAAATAATTCCGTGATAACTTGGCCTGAAAAGCCAATATGTTTGTGTTCCACGAGCTAGTTTTCCCATGAAGTAGGCAGTGAAGCTCATGTATGAATAAAGCCACAATTTCAGCTATAGGAGAATTTAGTGATAACCGAATGCCAAGTTTCTTCCTTCACTCGGCTTATTCAATAAAAGTCCCAGCCGGAAACGAATATTATTTTGTTCTGTGATTCCGTGCCGAAGAAAAGGATCGAAAGTCACTAGACATAAATTTTCCACGCTTTGTCCCGGACTTGAAATAAAGCACCGAATCGAATAAATTTCCGCTCGTGACGCTAATTAATAACCCCAAGCTGCTTTCTTCTCCTTCGCTGCCGTGGCCTCATCCCCACTATCCGGCCCCGCACGGGGATGGTACGGCACAGGACTAAAAACTACTATTAGCATCAGTCAATGCATCATGTTAATTAGAGACGGAGCCTTTTCTTCTTTCCTTCGCCCCCTCCCCCCTAAGCCCTGTATCGTATTTCTGTGTATCTCTTGTTCCGGTTTATAACTTACTCAAACATCCCAGTAAACCTGAAAACTCGTTATTCTGTTAATCGTTTTTCGGATGTTTATTAGCTAGCGGCTGTTTGCGTGTTGAAATTCACGAATGAACTGCTTAATTCAGGGAGATTGAAGTCTGGAAACAATATACCCAAATTCCTAAACTTTATCGTGGAAATCGAAGCACGTAATTCCGCAAATATTCTATTTCAGAAATTTAACCAGCTCACCTACGTGGAATTAATATTATAAATATTGTTGTTTTCTGTTAATTCCCAAGAACTGCAGTAGCCCATTTCATTTCGAAGATGATTTTCTTCAAACATCGTAGTGATTAGTAAAGTAAATGTATATGAAATAACAACGGATTCTTTGGTACACATAATTTGGATATTGATATTTGGGAAGGTATCACATTGATTAAGCACAATATCTACCGAAAAAACAATTTATAAAGTCGAAACTTCAGGGGCAGGTTTGTAGCTTAATGAGCTATTCGCCATTCGAAATGTTATGTTCTCAATATGCCCGAAAATACATATCCAATCAGACTGGATGGAATACACGGTTTCAAAATGCCTGCTTGAAGTTATATACAGGGTCTCATCAGAATTGGACTGATATTTTCTGAAATATAAAAATTTTTACACCCAAATTTTTTACTTTCTGAAAACTTTTCGTTTTCAATTTGTTTAACGAAGCGATCCTTGCAAGATACTGCGCAAGTTTATACATCAGAATTTCAATATGCTTGGATCAATTTTGTGAAGGAATCGAGAAAATGACGTCAAAATTTCGAAGGTGAATAACTCTAAAAAGTTTGTGTTGAATTGGTCCATCAAAATTAAAACAATTTCAGCAGAATGATAATGCTGTCGATTCCTGAATCAAGCACTTAGCAACCTTTTTATGTGTTATATAAATAATATTCAAAAAGCAGTAACTCATTTATTCATATGTCAGGAGTATACTTTGCTCCAAATTGTAGTTGGTTGTTTCCGTAGAATCTAGTTGAGTGCAACGATAATACACAAAAAAGGTGGCTGGGAGTGGGGAAACATAGTAGACTCGTAACAACAAAGGGTCAAAAACTAGAGGGTAGTAATTAGTAAACCTCATTAGGATGAACGATGCAGTTTAGAGAAGATAGGACAACCGAGACTATCTCAGAACCTTGCACAGGCTTATCGAGCATAACGGAAACACACAAGGATTTACTCTGTGAATCATAAATGAAGAACATAGGGAGTAAGCTCTCTCGGTAGCCTAGTCGGCTGAAGAGGTGGACTAGGATACTGGAGGTACTGGGTTCGAATCCCAGCGAGGTCATGGATGTTGTGTGAGTCTGGGATGAAGGTATATGTTTGTGTGTCTGATAATAAAAATGTCTCTGATATGGTATGAAATTAGTCTCATAGATCAACTGGCACATGGATCATGGAACAATTACCTGCAGGAAGAAAAGCTATTCCTTCTAAGGGGGTTTATAAAATCAAAAGAAACACAGATGGCACAACTGATAAGCTAAAAGCAAGATTGGTGATAAAAGGATTCTCACAAAAATCAGGTGACCATACTTTCAGTCCAGTTGCGAAGATGTCTTCTATTACAGCTGTTGTTAGCATACCTGCTAGTGAGAAAATGACATTAACTGAGTTTGATGTATCCACTGCATTTTTTATGGAACCTTAGGAAATGGAATATTCATGAAGCAACCAGAAGGCTTTGAAGATGGTACAAACAGAGTTTGTCTTTTAAACAAAAGCCTTTATGGACTGAAACAAGCGCCACGTTGTTGGAATAAGCGCATTGTTGATGTCATTTTCAAAACGGGATTCACAAAAATTAATGCACATCCTTGTTTATTCATAAATGAACGAGAAATGGTAACGGAGTGCTTATTTTGTGTCCATATGTAGACGACGGAGTTTAAGCTTCCAATAATGAAAATATGAAGAATGATTTTCTGAAAGATATACAAAAATAATTCTAGATATAACCAGAATGTTACTTTTTGGGACTAGAAATTAAAGGAAACTCAGACGACTCAATCAAAATTTGTCAGAAGTCATATGCTAAGAAATTTTGGAACGATTCGAAATGCAAAATTGTAATCCCGTATCTACGCCAATTATTAAAGAAATACTTGAATCAGGGTCATGCTGATCATGGAGGTGATATACGTACTGGTCGTTCCACATCTGCAGTCCTTTTTAGGTATATTTGTGGAGCAGTCTCTTGGAGTGGTCAATGACTACTGCAAATTCAAATACTGAGGCAGAAATTGTGGCAGTAAGTAAATGTTCAAAGAAGTTGATTTGGTTGAAGACTCCTTGTAATGGAATAATACAATTGAAAGATTTACCTCCCAATAAACACACTAACGTTGAAAATACGTTTATTTGTAGTTGCTCCCGTTGATTAAACGTTACTCGTTGATTGCGTAACGTTATTTTTGAAACCTCAATTCAACCAAACGTAGATTTAACGTATAGTTAAAACGAATACAATTCAACTCGTTGTAACAGCAACCATAAAGCAACGTATACACTTCGTACCTTCTACACGTATTTCGAACTACGACTAAAAAACATCATATCAACGTTGACCACGACACGATTAAGCAACTCGAAACCTATAAGCAACCTCCAATTTACTCTTGATAAACTCTTTTTTTGAGTATATTCAACGTCATGAGATAAAGCTACTTTTGCGTGGTATGGATTTCTTGAGGATTAACTCGCTACTGTTGTCATCATAATAAAACGTTTACTCATCGTGAGTTCTTCACGTTTATTCAATTAGATCTGAGAAACATTACATAAACGTTGAATGCAACACTATTTATAAACTCATTTTTTTCGAAATGTGTTGATAAGATTGGGAAGGATAGCTGTACAAACCTTGAAATGACTATTTCACAACAGCGTTTCAAATTTCAGTTTGATCCAATTATAATTTTTGAAGCAAATTTTCGGTTTTTTCTCAGTATCGTTGTTTTTCCCGGAATAACTCAAAAAATACTATTCCAATCATGATTAAACTTGGTAACTAGATAAAAAATGCTGATGCATATATTTTCGCGATATTGCGTGATAATAGTTGGAAAAGATTCTCTTCTGCGATCTTACGACCCTAATATCCTCACGAAATTCTGCAGGAACCATCAAGCTTTTATTTTTTTGAACAAGTAATGCTAAGTGTTCACCTGAGAGAGACTTCATGTGATCTCGATATTACTCTCTGAAATAGACTACATGTGCCCTCGAGGCACATGCTGTTTATGAGGGTAGTAGTATTGACTTGAAAGTGTCCATTAATGAGTGCTTTCGAGACTCATCCGTCACAGATGGATACTTAGCATAAGGGATATCTATCTCCACAGCCAAATTCGAATTTGTAGTTGATGAAATGAATGCATTAGGAAATTCCATTAAGGTTTAGTCTGCCTTAATGCAAGACTTATCTGAGGCATTAGCTTCCAGAACAACAGTAGTTTGAACCATAAAATATGGAGTGCCGTAGGGAAGGAACTTGGGACCAATATTTTTCATCAAGATAAACCACGAACTAGTAACATAATACGCTCTGATCAAAACACAAAGGCAGCTGATCCGAGTTTCATGTAAAAACCATCTTCCTAAGAATTATGTTTATATGCAGAGAAAATATGTATGGTTATTATAGTAAAATAACAGATTGCAATATTCGACAACGTCTCGTATCCAGCTCAACCACAACCAACTCGATGTTCATACCTTAGGATTTCCTATAGATGAAAATTTGAACTCGAAAGAAATTATTTCGAACCTGTATACAGAATTGGTATTTCAATTGATCCTCTGTGAGAATTATTTACGAAAAATTTTCGTATTTAAGATAAGAACGTGCAGCAAATTAGTGAGAAAAGCACTGACGTGAGGTCAGGTAGCATATGCGCGCTTGTTCCGTTGCTGGAGCGGTTATCTTTACACATATCGACTTCTACAAACGCAGATCTTTTTTCAGACGGTCTTCACGAAATTTCGCATGAACCTCGAGCTACAATTTTTGATCAAGTACTAGATTGCAATTCGATCCAAAATTCTGAATGGGTATAACTATCTAATGAATAACTGGCGAATACAACCCATTTAAGCATCCAAACTTCCAAGTTAAACTGAAAAACTACTCTACAAATATATTCTTTATGTCGATTCTTCCTAAAGCTGAAAAAAATAACTTCCGAAGGAATAGTCTTAGTATAATGGTACAGTAAGTTCGGAGTTTAATTACGAAGGTTGAATTGGCGAATTCGTGAAAACCATCCGATGATGCCACAGATAAACCATTTTTAAATTTCATGGTCCGGATGTTTTCAAAAACATATATCGAACCTAATTAAAATCCGGCCCTTGAAGTTACATGCGGAATCTCGTGAGGAATATATAAGTAGTAGATCGCCATATTTACTTTCACATACACTGTGTCCGTAAAGTATAGAACAAATTCATTTTTAGCTAAACAGATCATTTTAAGAAATAATACTGAAACACGTCGATTTTTGATTTTAATTTACCGTATTTTAAAATAATAATCTAATATACAGGGTGAATTACGTTCGAGTAATGACGTCACCGTCATTTTTTTCAAATAGAACACCCCCCATTTTGTCTCAATATTCGGATTACTTTAGCTGAGCTGATTCCAAAAATGTATCACATGTTGATTCCAATTGGTACAAGGTGGACAAAATTACAATAGTTTTGTGTTTGCTCATAAAGTAACGCGTAACATTTTTTATTAGGTAAATTAACAATCTAATCAAAAATATTTATTCAGGTCAATTCTGATGTTTTCATATTGCTATGAACGTTGCTATTCTAGTCATATTGCTATCTTTCTAATTTAGAGCAATATGGCCATGATGTTACGTATTCTGTTTCGAGTGTTATCGCAATGTTTGTTATGAATTTTGTCATAACCATATTGCTATCATAGACTTCCATAATTGGTGATTTTAGAGCTGACAACACTGTATTTTGTGACTTTAGAACTACAAGGAAGAAGAAAATAACCCTAATTCGTGAGTTTTCTTCATGGTTTCCCATACATAACCTCTATCTACGGCTTTCTTTATTTATGCAAACATCGACATAAAAAATGTTAGGAAACGAAACGAGTCAAATTGACCAATAACCAATTTCCTGGATACCAATAAAATATTGGTTATCAGAAATCGAATGCAGCAATTTTATTCGGGCGTTAATAATTCGAAATTCGATAAACTTTTTCGTTGGCACTTCAAAGGGATTGCTGTTGTTGAGATGATTAGAATAATCATCTCAGCTGTTGCCTATGCCTGTATCTTAGTCTTAGAGTTTTCCTTGAAATTAAATACTATTCCAGAGAACCTTGAACACATTTCCATTAGCATATACTTTTTTTTATTCATGTAAACATCGACTTATTCGAAAATTCTATGAAACAGGCAAACCAATTAAAGTCAAATTGACTTATTTCCTGGATACCGATAGAATTTTGGTTTCCAGAAATCAAATGTAGCAATTTTATGTAGACGATAATAATTCGAAATTCCATGAACCTTTCTGATAGGGGAATTCTAAGGAATGGCTGTTGTTGAGATCATTAGAATAATCAGGTCAGCTGTTGCTTACTATGCCGGTGTTTTAGTCTGTGAATAATTAAAATTAAATATTCTAGAGAACCTGGAACACATTTCTATTAGCACATTCTTCCCTATCTTCAATATTTTCGAATTCTCGGAAGAAATAATACTGAAACAAATGGATCTCTGAGAGATTCCTTTTCTTCCTTTTCTCAAAATCGCTGATCAGAATACCAATAATTACAATCTTGTTATGATAGCAATATTTTTTTTCTAGCAATATTGCTATTTGCAAACAGAATCGACCTGATTGTGTAGCGGGCAGAATATGCTGGAATACATGACTTTATAAATGTTCGAACTGCAGACCTTGCTGTATTTGACAGTAACCCAAACGGTGTACAAATTCTTGTTGAACCTTGTGTATGGTTTCTTGCGTAATATTGTTCATTTCTGTTCGAATTTTCTCTTGTTCATGTTCAATATTTGCCGGTTCCGTTTTATAAATAACATTCTTCAGATGGCCCCACAGAAAATAATCCAAAGTATTTAAATCTGGTGACCTCGCTGGCCATTCAGTGGTTCCACGTCTACCAATCCACCTGTTCGGAAAAATTTCATCTAGGTACCTTCTAACATCTACAGCATAATGTGGAGGTGCACCATCCTGTTGAAACCATAAACTTTCATCAAAACCTCCAGGATTACGTCTGCTGGGAAACAAATTACGTAAAGTAGGTACGAGATACCCCCTTGAAAACTCAAGGTACTTTGCCCCGTTCAAATTACCTTCGATAAAGTAGGGTCCAATGATTCGATTTCGTACAATTCCAGCCCATGAATTTACCTTTTGAGGGTATTTTGTATGATGCTCACGCATCCAGTGGGGTTTTTTTTGCCCAGTATCTACAACTCCGACGGTTAACCTCACTATTTAACGTGAAAGTGGACTCATCAGAAAAAATAATGTTTTGTATCAAGGGAGGGTCTCGGTAACATTTATCCATCATTTCTTCGCAAAATTGGAGTCTTTTATCGGGATCATCTTCGTTTAATTCTTGCACAAGTTTGATTTTATAAGGATGCCATTTTTCAAGCTTCGATAGTTTGTGTACCGTTGTTTTGCTAACACCGATATCACGACCAACTTTACGAACAGAAGTGTGCGCATCTTCTTCAAAACTCAGTGAAACATCTAAAGCTGTATCAGCATTTGCAGGGGGACGACCTCATTTGCGTACATTTTCAACCGTACCAGTTTCTCGAAATTTCGTTTCAATTTTACTGACTGTTGAACGCGTTACAGGTCTTTCTGGATATTTATCAGTAAACAAATTGCAAACTTCCATCTGAGTTCATGATCTGTCTCCATACCCAATCATCATAAGTATTTCAATTCTTTGTGTTACACTTAACTCCATTTCTACTTCCAATTAAATCTAAGCAATCATTCGAATATTCACGAATACCAAAAATACTGTAGTACTAAACTGTCACTGAACATCGATAAATTACTAAACAAATAATGACATTTCACAAGAAACTAGACGACTATGTTTTTTATAAATAGATAAGAAATAATTTCTTTCATACTCTGTCTGCTAGACCACAAGTACCAAACATGTTCGGAAACAGCTCATTTTTATTACTCTAAACATGTAGCGAACTACGGGGTGTTACATTTAAACCAATTGCCGCTAGACAATAAGTATTTTTGATAATATTGTTAATTTACCTAATAAAGAATGTTACGCGTTACTTTATGGACACACACAAACCTATTGTATTTTTGTCCACCCTGTACCAATTGGAACCAACATGTGATACATTTTTGGAATCAGCTCAGCTAGAGTTATCCGAATATTGAGACAAAATAGGGATGTTCCATTCGAAAAAAATGACCCTGTATATTAGATTATTATTTTAAAATGTAATGTCCAAGTTAGATGATATGGACAAGAAATACAATGCACTCTTCATAGGGTACAACGAGCAAATCGAAATTAATAAATCTCTTCAGTTAGAAGTGGCTGAAATAAAGAAGATACTCAATGAACGAGAACAAAGAGATTTAGAGAATACTCTCATAGTTCACGGCGTACCCAGGGAGAATGATGAAAATGTTCAAGATATCGTCGAGAACCTGGTAACAAAATTGGAGGTGAAAATTCAGGGAAAAGTTATGAGCGCCTATAGAGTTGGAAAAACTACTGGAAGAGCGGTACCGATCCGAATTAGTATGGAAAACAAGTCAGATAAGATAAATATGATTAAAAGCTGTAATAAAATCAAACTTACGGCAAAAGCTCTAGGATACAAATCAGATGAAAAAATATTCCTGAACCATGATTTGACTAAGGCAAATCGACAACTTTACAAGGAAGCTCGTGATTTCAAATACCAGAACGGATATAAATATCTGTGGATTAAGGAAGGTAATATTTTCCTTCGAAAGGATGATAACTCTAAAATACTACTGGTTCGAGATTCAAATGATCTGGAAAACTAATAAAGAACCCTAAACTAAAAGTTATATATATGAACTCTCAAAGCGTTGTGATCAACTTTCCAGATGTTATAAAAAAAAAACTAAAACTGTGGCTGAGTGGTCCCGCACTTCAGTGGAGAGGGGGGTAGGTTCTTTGAGGATGTAGAAAAGGGCGCCACGTGATTTAAACTCCACTCAGTAGGAATAAATTATCATTAAAATCACGAAAATGATATTAGTGTTTTTAATCTTCGGCAAACTGGTAATACTACTTCTGATTTTCTCCGTATATAGGCCTATATATGGCGCACAATGTATATAAATATATGTACACAATATAGCAGATGCTCATTTACATCATTTCATGAATTCTTCAAAATCACAAACGGCAATGTCACTTAATAATGTCACACAAATTAGCTTGAGAGAAAGGAACGAGACAGAAGGGAATGTAGGAAAAGGAATGATCAGGAAAAGGGTTAGAAAATTAACAGGACAAAAAATAAAAGTTTTCACCACTTCCTGTTGTCGGCAATACTGAAAAACGAATCCTATTTCGACCAGCGGTTAAGCAGGGCAGCTTCAACGAAATACTGGTGGGGTTGAATTTCTACCAGTATTTGTAAGTGGAAGGTTGCATACAGGGTAGATTCCAGGATTATATGGTTCCTGATATAATAGTATTAGCAGTGTAGGGGGGTATTACGAGCACCCTGAAAGAAATGCGAGAAAGAAACCAGAATGAAAATGGAGTTCTTGTCACAATCAAGTATTCAAACTAATCTGAAATATGGTTAGTTACCTCTTTATGATGGAAGAGAGGGTAAAATAAGCTCCAGTGGTCCCTCACGGAAAATAATGCTTATGGTTCAATCCGGGGTAGTATGGATATGGACACTTTCCTTCTGATTTCACTGTCCAAGTTGGTAAAATTATAGAACGAAGTCAATAAATCCGTCTGATGACGTTGGAGATCTCAAATACGATACAGAAATCGGTAATATTCGAGGAACTCCAAAATTTCCAATGAAAATAATCCCAAAATATGGAAAGAATACTCAAATTCCTCAATTTTTCACTCAGGAAAATCAAAGTCGCCTTCATTCACGAATTTCACCATTAGAAGATGGAGTCAAGACCAGTTTTTTGTGCCGATAATTCAAATCAATCAGAATACGTTAATTCAAAACTTCAGATTAGCCAACACAATTAAATACCCTAAGTATTATTTGTCTCATTTTCTATCATGATAATCTACATATTTCCATCTTATTCGTCGCAGATACAACAAAGGGAAATGTGATGCTCTGAGACTACCACACCTGGACGAGAACATAGGCGGAGACGGCGTCTGGGTTTGAAATTGTTGCGTGATGAAAATCAACACGTAACAACTCCCCCCTTACCAAGAGAAAAAAAAACGAAAACAAAAAAAAAACGATAGAAACCACACTTGTCTGCCGAATTTCCATTCACCTATCAATTCAATTCATTTATTATTTTTTTTTTTTTTTTTTACTTTTTTTTTTCTTTGTTTAAGAATAAAATCCCTATGTATCAGGGGGATGAGCCTTGAGATCTTGGGCATGCCAGATACCAACGGATGTCCCCGAACTATCCATGAGCTCATATGTCCATGGAGAAACTATTCTCTTTATGTCGAAAGGACCTATGAATTTAGGCGCTAACTTCGCGGTAAATCGTTTTGACGCGTCAGACAAAGCAAAATTGCGCCTCCACACTCTTTGATTCAACAAAAATTTATCGTTACGTCTACGAAGGTCATAATATCTCTTACTTTTAATGTAAGCATCAGTAAGGTGAGTTCTCACTTCTTTAAAAACTTTCAGAAGGCCGCTAGCACGCTTATGAGGATCAGTGGACCTATCAATACGAATTTTCTCCGTATCCAAAGTATTGTCTACTGCTGGACAGAGGTTAAGCTCTCGGCCAAACACGATAAAATTCGGGGTAAATCCGGTAGATTCGTGCTTACTAGATCGCAAAGCAGCGGAAACCTTTGGGAGAAAAAGATCCCAGTTAGTTTGATGATCGGAAACGTACGCAGATAACATTGTCTTAGTAACACGGTTAACTCTCTCTGTGGGGTTAGTCTGGGGATGATAATTGGCATTGAACGCCAGTCGTATTTTATATTGTTCCGCAAAGTTTCTTAAAACTTTGCCTTTAAATTGCGGACCATTGTCACAAATAATAGCAGACGGAACACCGTACACGAGAACGACATCATTCTCTAAATGCTTCACAACATTCTCTGCAGACGATTTTCGCAAGGGAAAGAGAAGCGTGAACTTACTGAAAGAATCGGAAACCGAAAGGATATATTGATTTCCCCTGGATGTTCTTGGGAGTGGACCCATGAGATCCGTACTAATTAATTGCCATGGTTCTGTTACTGATGGAGTTTTACTAAGCATATAACCCATAGGTTTCTTTTGCTCAGGTTTTGTCTGTATACAAACAACACAGCGACGTACATAAGATGCGACATCTGACCTCATCTTTGGCCAATAGTAATTATCTGCCACTCTTGCCAGCGTTTTTGTGACTCCACCATGACCACATACAGGACGGTCATGACATAATCGGAGGATTTCCATCCGTTTTTCCTTGGGAACCACTAGCTTCCAAGGAGAACTTTCTGATGCTAGCTCTGGAAAACGAGGACGCACATATTTGAAAATAGCATCGTTCTCCAATCTCCACTGAGAATATTTTAGAGGACGCTTCCGAATCAAATCAATCATTTTCAGATACCAAGTATCTTTGATTTCTGTGTCGAGGGGGGGATCAAAAATACGAACTCCCTCAATCGCTGGGACACTTCTCGATAGAGTGTCAGGAACGACATTGTCTTTTCCTTTTCTATGAACAACATCAAAGGAATACTGTTGTAAGCGAACAGCCCACCGTGCAATTCTTCCTACGGGGTCTTTAATATTGTTTATCCACTTTAAACTATAATGGTCAGTGACAACCGTAAAATGAACCCCCTCTAAATATGGACGAAGCTTTTCAATCGCGAATAATACCGCTAAACACTCTTTTTCAGTCGTGCTATATTTTCGCTCGTTTTTGTCTAACGACCTACTGAGATAGCTTATAACTCTCTCACCTAATTCGGGATGAATTTGATACAAAACTGCACCCAAACCAAAATCAGAGGCATCAGTTTGTACATAAAATGGAAGGGAGTAATCCGGACACGATAAAACAGGAGCCGATACGAGATATTCTTTTATAGTATTCAATGCCTTTGTACAATCATTAGACCATTCAAATTTTTTATTTTTGTGTAAGAGCCTGGTAAGAGGTCCTACTACGGAAGAGAAATTTGGTACGAAACGACGATACCACGAAGCTAAACCCAAGATTCGGCGAACGTCAGATACTGTCTTTGGAGTGGGGATATTAAGTATGGCTTGAACTTTTTCAGGATCAACGTGTAAACCATTCCTGCCTACGACATAACCCAAATATTTCAATTCCGATCTACAGAACTGACACTTACTTTGACTCAACGTTAGTCCCGCCTTCTGAAGTCGTCGAAAAACTTCTTTGAGAATTTCTAAATGTTTCTCAAAAGTATCAGCAATAATGATTATATCATCTAAGTATACAAAAACGTAGGGTTCGAGTGAAGAATCTATAATGCTATCAATTAGCCTTTGGAACGTAGCTGGTGAATTCGAAAGACCCATAGGTAGTCGTTTGAAGTGGAATAGCCCCCGGTTCGGAACACAGAAGGCAGTTAACGGTCGCGACATTTTAGCCACCGGAACTTGATAGTAAGCCGATTTTATATCCAAGGAAGACAGGTACTTAGCATTTCTGAGCTTATCTAACGTAGCTGATACGAATGGAATCGGATAAGCATCTTTAACCGTTACTTTATTTAACTTACGGTAATCCACGCAAAAACGATATGTATTATCCTTCTTCTTTACCAATAATATCGGGGATGACCATGGGCTTTGGGAAGGTTCTACAACATCATCAGATAATAATTTATCCAACTCTTTGTCAATATGAGCCTGCATGACAGGATTTACCGGATAATGCCTTTGTTTTATCGGCGCAGAGTCTGTCTCAATGACATGCTCAACTAAATCAGTGCAGCCCAAACCATTACCCATCTTTTCGAAGGCTTCCGAAACAACAGACTGAAGTAGACTCGCCTGTTCTTCGGACAAATCGGATCCTGACTGCAGAGCAGCTATAGGTGCCAAAACCGGATCACATTCCTCGGAAAAATGCCATCCACCTCCTCGGAGATCTGGAACAATACCCATCAACTTCCAAAAATCGGCTCCCAATATTAATGTATGGGGCAAAGATGGAACAACAAGAACATTCAATAACCGCACTCGCCCTTCGAGTTCAAAAGGAACACTTATAGACCTTCGGGAGAGACATTTTTCACCGTTAGCGACCGTACAAGAAGTAGGTTTTTCGCCAGTCCACGGAAGACCCAAACCTTTGAGGACATTCCATCCCTTACCACCCACAATGGTACGAGAGGCACCAGAATCCAATAGTCCCAACATTCTCAGATGCAATATAGTCACCTTCAAGTATGGACGTTCGTCCCCTAACGTACTAGATAAAACAAAATCCAAAATAGCCTTCTGCCTATCGCCTAACTCATTATCAATCGGGTGAAAAAAGTTTGATTTCGAGGAAGGTAGCCGATTATCTACTTCCTCCGCTGTTCGTTTCCCTGTTTTTTGTTACAACTAGGACAATTCTTTACGGTATAGCCTGCACTACCGCAACGATAACAGTACGAACCACTTGGCGCATTCGGACAATTTGATCTCAAATGACCAATCTTTCGACAATTCCAACACGTTGGAGCCGAAGCATTGTCATATTCCGACTCAGCAAAGCTACAAGAAGGCTGAACTTCCGCGACATAAGCTAGACCGGGCTCTATCCATTTCTTATTTCTCGGAGGCGGCGTATATTTATCTATTGCTTCTTTTCGCATCTCAAGCTTTCGACACAAACATAGCAATTCCTTTACTGAATCGACCGACACCAAACCTAACTGGTTTTGAAAGAAAGGGAAAATATTTTTCATCAACACTCGTAGTCTCACTTTTTCTTTAACCGGAACCGTGAGCTTATCAAACATGTTTTGCATTTTAGCAATATAAATTCCTATCGGTTCATCCGCACCTTGTGTTCTATGTTTAATCTCTTCAAACAACTCTTCATCATAAAACGGGGATTGAAACTGTTCCCTTAAACCCTTAACTAAATCTGACCACGATTTAATTTCCTTCCTCACTGACAAATACCACTGGTGGGCATCATCAACGAACAAATCTCCTGCAGAATTCAGAAGTTCCGACCTTGACACGTTCCGAGAAATGCATAACTCATCAACTTTGTCCAGAAATGCACTTAACGACATACCGCTCCTTTTGCCACTAAACTGTAGGTTCCATTTATAAACAGGAACTGACTTAGTATTTGTTTGTTTGGCGGTTGAATTACCAATAGTACGTGAGCTGGGAGTATTAAAATTATCATCCTCTTCTGAGTCCGAGGACCCTGATTCACTTGAAGAGTTTGATTCTAATGTTAACAAGGATATATCTCCTACAGCAGAACTTTGTCTTCTATGATACTTCCTAGCTTTCCTGGTCAAATCAGCCTGCATATTTATAAGATGTGCTATCACATTAGATTTCTTTGTAGAGTGTTCAGGAGTTACCGGTAGAGACCTATTAATCCTACACAAACAGTGGACTATTTTCGTAACAAGTTTGCGAAATATAGAACTTTCTTTATCACCATCAAAATCCTCAATAATACTTTTCATGTAATTAATTTTAACCTCTAAGTAAGCACAATCTTCCTCAAATGTAAAGGGGTAGGTCGGATAACTGAGAGACGAGCCTTTCTTTTCATATCTGAGGATGTTTCGGAGGGTTTTCCTCATATCAGATACGGTCTTAGGGTCAGTAATTCCACGAAATCCTAACTCATAAATAAGCTCATCTTTATCCAGTCTATTAATTTCCATTTTATCATCCATAGTCAGAGTAAAAAAAAATATATACGCCGGTAAATTAGAGAGAGAGAAGGAAAAAAAACCGAAAATCGACGGGATATGCACGATATTGGAATATGAACTAAAAAAAAATGTCAATATTCCTCAACAGAAATACTAAAAAAGAAAAACTGAATTTGGAGAAACCAAACTAGAATGCACCTATTTAAACCATATGGGCCCCACGTTGGGCGCCAAAATTTGTGATCAACTTTCCAGATGTTATAAAAAAAAAACTAAAACTGTGGCTGAGTGGTCCCGCACTTCAGTGGAGAGGGGGGTAGGTTCTTTGAGGATGTAGAAAAGGGCGCCACGTGATTTAAACTCCACTCAGTAGGAATAAATTATCATTAAAATCACGAAAATGATATTAGTGTTTTTAATCTTCGGCAAACTGGTAATACTACTTCTGATTTTCTCCGTATATAGGCCTATATATGGCGCACAATGTATATAAATATATGTACACAATATAGCAGATGCTCATTTACATCATTTCATGAATTCTTCAAAATCACAAACGGCAATGTCACTTAATAATGTCACACAAATTAGCTTGAGAGAAAGGAACGAGACAGAAGGGAATGTAGGAAAAGGAATGATCAGGAAAAGGGTTAGAAAATTAACAGGACAAAAAATAAAAGTTTTCACCACTTCCTGTTGTCGGCAATACTGAAAAACGAATCCTATTTCGACCAGCGGTTAAGCAGGGCAGCTTCAACGAAATACTGGTGGGGTTGAATTTCTACCAGTATTTGTAAGTGGAAGGTTGCATACAGGGTAGATTCCAGGATTATATGGTTCCTGATATAATAGTATTAGCAGTGTAGGGGGGTATTACGAGCACCCTGAAAGAAATGCGAGAAAGAAACCAGAATGAAAATGGAGTTCTTGTCACAATCAATTATTCAAACTAATCTGAAATATGGTTAGTTACCTCTTTATGATGGAAGAGAGGGTAAAATAAGCTCCAGTGGTCCCTCACGGAAAATAATGCTTATGGTTCAATCCGGGGTAGTATGGATATGGACACTTTCCTTCTGATTTCACTGTCCAAGTTGGTAAAATTATAGAACGAAGTCAATAAATCCGTCTGATGACGTTGGAGATCTCAAATACGATACAGAAATCGGTAATATTCGAGGAACTCCAAAATTTCCAATGAAAATAATCCCAAAATATGGAAAGAATACTCAAATTCCTCAATTTTTCACTCAGGAAAATCAAAGTCGCCTTCATTCACGAATTTCACCATTAGAAGATGGAGTCAAGACCAGTTTTTTGTGCCGATAATTCAAATCAATCAGAATACGTTAATTCAAAACTTCAGATTAGCCAACACAATTAAATACCCTAAGTATTATTTGTCTCATTTTCTATCATGATAATCTACATATTTCCATCTTATTCGTCGCAGATACAACAAAGGGAAATGTGATGCTCTGAGACTACCACACCTGGACGAGAACATAGGCGGAGACGGCGTCTGGGTTTGAAATTGTTGCGTGATGAAAATCAACACGTAACAGCGTGAGGAATAAATGGGACGAAATAACTTGCTTTGTGAAGTGCTATTATTGCGATATTTTGGTCTTAGTTGAAACCTGGCTGAATGAAACCGAGACGTCTTTCTACCAACTGGAAGGGTTCAAAGGAGTTCATACTTGTAGAAACAAAATAGGGGGAGGTGCATCAATATTTGTTAGAGACCATATTAATTTCTCTATGATAGAAAAATCAGAGTTAAATGAAGACATCAGCTGGCTGTGTGTGGAAGTGGGTGAACACAATTTAAAAGTGAGTGCACTGTATAAACCTCCATCTTATAGTGACAGTGACTTTCTGGAGTATTTGGAGGACATAATGGTAAAGTACCAGAAAAAACATGTTAT
Organism: Myrrha octodecimguttata; assembly: GCA_958510865.1. Taxonomy (NCBI): domain Eukaryota; kingdom Metazoa; phylum Arthropoda; class Insecta; order Coleoptera; family Coccinellidae; genus Myrrha; species Myrrha octodecimguttata. The sequence goes on from OY294060.1 coordinate 14,226,901, forward strand.
AGTAGGTGATATTAATGTTGACTTATTGAATCCTAGTTCGCAGATTTGCAAGAGATATCTCGATGTATTAAAATTGAATAACTTTCGTATTGGTAATGTAATTTCCGAAGCAATGGCAACTCGGATAACATCACACTCGAAAACTCTATTGGACCATGTTATTTTAGATCAAAACACTGTTTTATTGGACTCAGTTGAGGTTCAGAGCAATTCACGTTCTGATCACAAATACTTAACATTTAATATCAACGAATGTTTTAAAATATACCGGCCCAAAAACGTTTTTGAAAAGAGAACGGTTGATTACATAAAATTTAAGGCATTATTCAAAGAAAAATCACAACAGTACAATATTGATACATTTGCAAAACTAATTGATTTGATAACTGGGTGCAGGAGAGAGTGTGAATGTACGAGGAAAATTAAATGTCATTCTAATAATATGTGGGTAAACAATGAATTAATCGAACTCATTAAGAAACGTGATAAATTATATAGAAAAAAGTCTAAGCATCCTCATTTAGAAAAACAATTTAAGAGCTTAAAGAACGATGTAAACAATAAAATCGGATCCTTGAAAAATCGGTATTTCAGATTGGAATGGGAGAAAGCTGGCAACGATGTAAAGAAACAATGGAGATACATAAACAATCTGCTTTCGAGGAAAAAGAAAAACATTCCGGGTATAAAAAAGTTATCGGTTGGCCACGATATCATAACAGATCGGGAAACTATACTTGACAATTTTAACAATTATTTCGCAAAGGTGGGAGAAAATATTGTCGGGGAGGTGGAAAATGAAATCGTTAGTAATGAACCGGTTTTAAATGTTGAAGAGATCGATAATTTGAATTCATTTGTTCTCACTCCAGTAACCGAGAAGGAAATCAATGATATTTTACTCAATTTGAAAAAGAATTCTGCACCTGGTCACGATAAAATATCTGTCAGAGATATATTGAATTTAAAGGATGACTTATTGCCAATTTTAACAAGGCTAGTTAATGCAATTCTTTCAAGTGGTGACTATCCTAGCGAATTGAAGATCAGTAAAATAACACCCATACATAAATCCGGAAAAACTGATGACTTAAATAATTACAGACCCATATCCGTTATCAGTACGTTCTCTAAAGTTTGTGAAACGGCCATAAAAAATAGAATGTTATCTTTTATTAAAAAGTATGTTGTGGTCGATCAATACCAGTATGGATTTACAAAAAACAGTAATACCCTCAGTGCGACAGTTGATTTGATTAATGAAATTTCATCAGCTCTAGACAATGGCAAGATAGCCGTGGCTATACTGGTCGACTTGAGAAAGGCTTTTGACGTGGTTAGCAGAGATATTCTTCTTAATAAGCTCCAACGAATGGGATTCAGAGGAAAAATATATAAGTTGATTAAGTCCTATTTAACCGATCGCCGTCAATATGTGTGTATAGATGATAGCAAAAGTGACTGGACTTCCAATTCGTTTGGTATTCCCCAAGGGTCGGTTTTGGGTCCCCTTCTTTATTCATTATACGTGCTTAACTTGAGCAAGTCAAACATCCGGGCCAGGTATTTCGCTTTTGCAGACGACACTGTCTTGATATATACAGGTAATAACATAGAAGAGTTGAATGAACAAATTAATGAAGATCTACAACGGTATTTACATTGGCTTTGGAACAATAAATTGAAAATTAATATAAATAAAACTAAGTATATGGTATTCAAGCAAAAGAACAAAAAAGTTACGAGTCTAAAGTTAAGCATAAATGATGTTGAACTTCAAGAAGTCTGTGAGGCGAGGTACTTGGGTCTGATGTTGGATACAAATTTGAGCTGGAAAAGCCACGTTGACTCCATAATCGAGAAGATAATACCGATGGTTTCGGCTTTATATGGGGTTCGATCTTATTTATCAAAAAAAAGTAAATATCAGGTTTACAATGCGTTTTTTATGTCACATATAAGATACTTAATACCGATTTGGGGAACCTGTGGAAAAACATGCTTCAAAAAAATACAAACGTTACAAAATAAATTTGTTAAAGTGTTGTTTAATTATGATCGATTAACGAATACTACACAACTTTACTCTGATTTGCAAATACCAAATTTGAAGAAAATATTAGAGTTAGAACAATGTAAATTAATTTTTAAAATCATAAATAAAATACAAAAGTGCAATACAGAGTATAAATTTACGAAAGATATTCATAGTTATGAAACAAGAACACATCAAAACTTATATCAGACAAAAGTAAAAAGTCAAAAAGGGCTGAATAACCCAATAGCACAAGCTTCAAAAATATTTAATCAATTACCTACTTCCATAAAATCTGTCAGTTCAATTGGTAAATTTTCTGATCAAATAAAGGAATACTTAGAGTTGGTGTAATGTGGTTTTGTCCGCTTTTTCAATAGAATGTTAAGTTGGCATTTTTGAGGTTTGTCTTGATGTGGAACTGCGATTCCTCAAGCATCGGGTGTGTATGTACGAGATAAGATTTTATTTGCTAACAAAGGCACTGGTTAATTTCAATGGAATTCTGTATCTACTATCCTCGATACCAGTTTAGGGTACTGTTTAGAGGATTGTGAATGTAAATTTTTTGTATTTGTATATTTTATTCAATAAATCATTTAAAAAAAATAAGGTAAATTAAAATCAAAAATCGACGTGTTTCAGGATTATTTCTTGAAATGACCTGTTTAGCTAAAACTGAATTTGTTCAATACTCAGCCTAACGGCCGACTGCGTAAACACAATAACTTCCGAAAGAAACAACTTAGAAACTCGAAATTCGTAGAGAAGGTTCGGACCTTAATTACGAAGGCCGAATTCGTGAATGGGTGAAATCCACCCAATGATTCCGTAGATATACCCAATCAAAATTTTATTTTTCCGATATTTCCAAAAATACAGATCAGATCGAATTAAAATCCAGTACTTCATCGAAAAATAACAGTTCGAAGTTTCAGACAGATTTTAATGAGGATGATATGATAAGAAAATCATAGAATTTTTTTTTCCAATTTTGTTCTTATGACACGATTATCACAAAATTTCTCATAAAGTTGTCTTTCAGCATCTCAAAACTAGCTGTGAAGTTGTATCAGGACTGAATCAGTATTTCTTGAGTTATACCGAAAAAATCAACGATATCGAGAAGAAAACCTCGAAATTTGCCATATTTTTTCCCGATATCTCCAAAACTTATAATCGTATCGAACTGAAATTTGGTACACTGCTGTGAAATATAAAGCTCAAAGTGTGAGTGGATTTTTTTTGGGGTATGATGAATGGTTTCCGGAAAAAAAAAATTTTTGGAAAAAAATTTCGAAAAAATTTTTTTTTTAATTGACTGACAATATGATCCTGACGAAATTTGGCTAAAAGTTGCGCGTCGTTATACTCCACCTAACTGCCAATTTTGAATCTAATCGCTTGAGTAGTTTCTGAAATAAGAAATAAATAACTTCAAAATTTCAAGTGCCTATAACTCGGAAACTATTCGACCGATTTGGCCCATTAACGAACTTAACTGCGGCATTCTGATGCGTAACCTATTCTGAAAGTTTCAAGTTGCTAGCTTGCTTTTGTCGACAGTTATTGTGTCTACGGCCGGACGGACGGCCGGCCGGCCGGACAGAATCGATTTTGACACCGGATTCGTAATCAGTGAGTCCAACCTAGTCGATTGAGATCATTTTCGGCTCAATCGTTCAAAATTACAGACATTTGGACAAAACGATAGCACGCTGTTCCCCTAGAACATGCGCGCAAAAACGCACCCATTCAGGTACAAGCTTCATGAAAACAAGAATAATTATGTAGTTTCAAATATGAGAGTGGGCGAGGATGTGATTGTGTATAATTTCATAGTGGAATGAAATCCAATATCTCAAGAATATCGAGTGCAAAATTACTGTTACAATAGTCCAGTTAAGTGAAATGTTTACCTTGCGATAAAATCGCAAAAAGCACCGCAAATCATAAGAATTAAGTGAGCAAATGAGTTTTCAATCATTTTTTTTTATTTCAAACATTGGATTGGTTATTCTGTCAAAGAGATCACATTGAGAGATATCTGTGGTAAACTTGCAAAGAAAGTGCAGTCGTGTATTAGCACATTGAGAAATATTGTAATGCTTATACCTGGTTTCCTGAGCCGAATCTGGAAAAATGGCAAAGGAAAAAAGTTTTTATCTGATCAGAGGAATCTATGGTTAAAATGAATGTACAACTTAGGGACTCACCCTGTATACCTAATAAAATAAATATTGGGTCATTATAAATGTCAAGGTCAATCTGGATGTAGGTGTGACTCACTATGTTTAATGAATAGAATACTTTTGTGTGTGCTATTGTGCATTTGACGATTAAAGGTGTGAGAATCCTTTTTTGTTATATTTATACATCCGATGTGTAACATTTCTCAAGAAAACCAAGGATTATAATGTTCCATCCTTACAGCAGGTCCACCGTGTAGGTACCTACAAAAAATCTACCTCCAGGAGGGGGGAAAGCAGGCTTCGCGAATAACTGAACAACCGAAGCTGTTTGACGATATTGGTACAAAGAGGTACTTAGATAGTAAATGTTTCGAAACAAAGGCATAATATTAAATTTGCAGATTCTGTTGGCCTCATTTCGTGGATTTCTTTTCCGGATAGGAAGGAAACAACTGGGGTCTGCACTTAAAACATTAGAGAGTTATCGAGACCCAAATAGAGGCGTGCCTTAAATAAAGTTTCCTTTATTTCGACATATACGCATGCGTACTCATAAAACATTTCAGGGTGGCCTTTAATGAAATACGAGCCTCCTAAGCTTTACCTCAAATAAAAGACAAGCTTACTCAAACAAAATATCCCTTATTTGACATTTATCCTGTTATTGGTTCTAATTCTGCGATGACTGAACGTTGGAGCTGATTCTTTCTTTATAAATTTTAAGTGCCGTTTAATGTTGTTGTATTTGATTCGATATTTCTGATAGTAAAACGTTGTTCAACAATGGCATAAATTAAAAATATTCAGAGAAGCGCATACGTGAGGTCAGGAGCTTTTACGCGCTCGTTTGAATTCATTCTATTCACGTATTCAGAATAACAACGAAGTTTCATATATTCCTGTCACATCTCCGAAAATAAATATCGGATCAAGTTGACAGTTGGAACACTGTTGTCGAATATTTTGAGTTCTGTGCCAAGTTTCATAGTAATCTGATAAATAGTTGATTTTGTTCAACCAGTAACAAAATTCAATAAAGATAAGCCATAATATTGTGGAATTTCATTATTACATCTGATGCCTTTTTACGGAGAAACATCTATATTATATGTTTATGACAATAACCACATATTAAATGTCATATTGAAGTTGAGAGGAAACAAGTCCTTTCGATAGTCAATTATCGAACCAACGATAAGGGATCTTTTATTACAGGATCCTTCAACAACGTCGGGCTCGTATTCGGGTTTCGATAACTCCCTATTAATCAGTTATCTCTATTCTTATCCAATAGTTTCCTAATAAGAAGAATTGCATCTAGGACTATATGTGCATAATGAAATAGATGAAGTTAACACCTGATTGTGATCAGATAATATGAACCCGAATGATTGCCGACCCATCTGATGTCATGGTTTTCAACAGTCGGGTCATTTTAGCCTATTGTGTTCTACTCCCTTTTAAACCGGTAATTAATAAACTACGGACTCCACGCCCTTATCAGATTTCAAACTCGAACTCCCAGGACTTGCCGCTTTACGAACACTGGCGTGTTTTAACCACTAGTTCGAAATTGTTCGTCCGGAATAATTTTCCATTGCATCTATATCGTTTGACTCAGCATTACTTGTCTCCTGGAAATTCAGACCTAATTTAGTGAATCGAGAAATAGGACGACTATGCGTACATTCATATAATAACTGTATCTTTTATCGATAAATCAACGTAAATTTAAATGTACGTTAATATGATAAATGAAATAAATTTGTTTATAAATCAGAATGTTTCCGAATCTATTTGCGTTAAAAAATTGATTACCCGTTACCTTAACATATCCCTTCAATATGCGCTGCGCAGAAATCATATCGACAGATGGCAATGATGGTTTGGAAAGGGAACGTGAGCAGAAAAGACACAGTGCACTGTTATATTCATTTACATCTTATAATATTTCAAGGGAAGGATACAGGTAGATTATGGAACATAAAGTGAGAATCAATCTTTAGTCGAATTCAATCAAGAAAGTAAACTGCCGTGAAAAAAACTGACTTTGAATCAACAGTTTTAGCACTCTTGGCCATATCATTCGAATACCTACTATTCAACCTTTTCTGAACTATTAAATAAAAAATCTCGGATGATTTCTAATAGAACAAAACTATTGGAAGCCAGCTGTTGGGTCATTATGAGAATTATAAATGAATGAATGAAGTTCGAGTGTTTGCTAAATATCGTCACCTAACGCGTGGACTATGTCAGCATGGGTGGCTTCGCCGTTTGCCCGTAAGAACATGTGTTTTCTTTCATTTATCTCTTTTGTGGACATATAGATAATGGATTCCGAGTTGGAAAGGTGGATACTCCGCCATTTCGAGAACTGAGTTAATTTGATTTTCCGCATTATTTTCTTCAAAACGAAAATTGACACGCAGGCACTATAGTTTCTTTCGATATTTTCGCTTTCGCACTTAGTTTGTGTTGTTTCAACACCGGTCCTGAAAAAGACCGAAAGTTGGAGCTGATCTCCAGCAGCCAAGGGTCCCTGAAAGAGTTGGGAATCATACGGAGACGCCGTTCATTCCACTGCGAGGGCTTTCGGTTAACTCATCACCTCATTTTATTATTTTTTAGTATATCATGAAAGTATAATTCTCTCTCGCTTCAGCTCATAACGCCAGAAACACAGTATTTTACTCACCACATAAACTGAGCTATCGGAAGTAGCATTAGTCCTATCGAGGCCGAATATTGTAAACTTTGAATTTCGCTTCCTTGGTTTATTCTGATTCATTGATTGAATTCCTAGTTCCTCGCATTTTTGTTTGGAATTAACATCGCTGAGAGTGTAGCTTATCGCACTATACATATTTTGCCTTTCTTGTAACTCATTTGGAGTGACTATGTTTATGCACATTCTTCGTAAATCGTAATTTTCCCGATCGGTTAATTATTGGAAAAATATTCTCGTATTTTTTCTATTATTTTTGTATTTTGTATTTGTATTTTTTCCGAATATCCTAGGCTTCAACCAAATCCCTCAGAAGCTTAAAGCTTGTGCGAGTTAGGATACCGGGTGTGTTCTGTGTAGGCTTTGTTACTAATTCCTTGCGCCACGTTAGGAACAGCACTGTTAATTGTTTACCCAACAGCGAATGGTTGGAGGATCCCCTAAAAACCGGAAAAGTTATTTCCCGGCCAAGGGCTTGAACCCCAGACCTTACGATCATGGGGCTTGCGCTCTAACCACTGAGCTGCTTTCGCTATTGATTATTATTAATTATTTCACCCTTCTTACCATTTTAAGTGTGCGCTTATATCTGAACATGACAGACTTTAAATTGAAAATAGCTAAATTGATTAGAACTTGATGTATTAGTGAATTAGCTCGACTTTTGGATCTGACTAATAGAGCCATAACAGATTCCTCCCTTGATCCTCCGATGCTGTTGTCCACAGAAAATCCATGGCTCACAGAAATTGAAAGGTGAGCCGATTTTCCAATGATAGGTTGAAAGCGCATGCTCATTTGAACGCAATCGAAAACTCGCCTAGAATTAACTGCAACAATCAGATCGTACTTCGTTATGTCCTGAATATATTTACTGAGAATTTGGCTGCTCTCAAAAATATAAATTTTTCTGTCGAAGATTGGGATTTTGTTATGTTTATGCTTTTGATGAAACGCTTGGATTATGCAACCGTAGTGCCTTTTGAACTAGAAGATGGTTCATCTTCAATACCAGAATTCAAAACACTTGTTGAATTTCTAGATGAATACTGCATTTCGATGGACACTTTAGGAACATCTCATAACTCAAGTAATAAAACTAGATTCTCTGAGCAAACCAAATCTTAATCTGATGTGAAATCACGAATCATGAGGAATTAAATCTAGGGATGAAAATATGATTGCATTAATGCTCTTTAATGTATCGAAGATTCACGAATCACCTGATCAAGATAAGAAAAAATGGAATACAAATTTTGATGTATTCTTTCACTTCATTTGCCGTTTCTCAAACTGAACGTGGATACATAATTCTTCATCACGATGCACTCACAAATTGTATCGAGCTCTCCATTGAGTAAGGAAAGAATATAATCATCAAAGCCTCAATGCTTGGTTGGATGTATTTATCTTATCGATCTCCGAGTACGATTGATTCCAATAATTGGAAGTTTTGCAATTAAATTCTATTCAATATGGAAACGTTCTGCGGAAATTCATCAACTTTCAGCTAATGAAAAAAAAACATGATCACATTATGACTGGAATGAAGAGGCACCTTACGAGACTTCCGGGACCTCCGAAACTCTCGTACGAGACTCGAGACGAGACTTAATCGAAGTCTCATCTTGTCTCGTATGAAAAATTCACGGTCTCGTCCAGAGTTTTTTCTCGTTTTCGAGACGAGACGACACGAGACTCTCGAAACCGAGACTCTCAAAATTGTGAAACCAAAATCAGAGTCGTAGTCAATGCGTCTACTGAATCTCCTAATCCAGAGGAGGGCTCTCTAAATGATAATCTTCTCACCAGGAAGAAACTTCAAAATGATATTATTTCTCCCGCCTGCATGAGTCCAAGGTGTGTGCTGATATTAGACGAATTTTTTGTATGGTTTACATAAAATCAAACCACGCCAGTTACCAGCGCAGTATTTGGAATTTTTCTGTGAACAAGGTTCCCCAAGATTTTAGTTTGCTCACAGTCACCAACGGTGTTAATAGTTCTCCATTTCTCCTCAGTTGACTGAAGACGAAGGAGCAAATTATTCTCTTGAATCGATGGCCTTGCTTGAGGACATGTATGATGATGATGTTTTAAGTGGAAGGTTTACATCCGAAGGATCCAATAGATGACTTTAGGAATAGATTTATCTACTAAAAGGAGGAAAATTTTAACTCAGAAAATGTTGTCTAATATTCCTTTCAATTTATCAGGACTACGAGCGGATGGGAGCTCGAAAAAAAATAGCATTTTGTTGTTTGGGCTGAAAATCTCAAGGGAAATTTCAGTTTCCTGTATTACGAAAAAATACAAAGCGCTTTTGGATGCCGATATTGTGGAGGATGATCTGAAAAATCTATACTGCCTGAATAAATCCGAAAATTCTCCCATTAAGATCCAATTCATATCGTACCTAAAAAAGGAGGAAATTCGTAAACAGTGCAAGAAATTGAAGGGGACTGGAATCACACTTTCACATGATCTGACCCCAGAAGAGAAACGTGAACAAAAAGTTTTGAGAGAACGTCTGGTTGAGGCAGGAGAAAATCCCAAAAATCACTCTTATATTAAGGGAAATGAATTATATATCAACAATTAACCCTACACAGTGGAAAAACTGCAGATGCAGATGGAACACAATTCAGAGGAATGTAAGGCGAACAGCGCACCAGCAACACCTCGTGAAAGTGAGCAAAAAAGATCATATCCAGGAAACGGCAGGTTAAGAGAAGACTGGAAAATCTTCTGAGGAGCCGGAAGGAAAAATCCACACCATTACTCCCAAAGAAGGCCACTCCAGAGGAACCGTGAAGGTGACAACTGCTTCTGTGAGGAAAAGAACAAGAAGTTATCGCCAAAATAAATAGATCTTTTGGCTACTGTGGTTTTGTGAGTTTTTTGTCCGTTCGGGTGTTCTTTTTGATTTGTGATTTTTGTTGTATTGTTGTCTTGAACGATAGTTTTCTTTTTTTCATTATGGATGATGTTGCTTCTGCAACGTGAAAGTCTGAATTCTTTTGGTTCCCAGGAATATGCCCGAAATTCAATATTTTTGATTTGAATCAATTGACACCGGCTGTAGGAGCATTTTATTTCATACCAACAATAAAGTATAATTTTGCATGACATAAAACACTCAGATAAAATTCAAGCTCTTAGCATTCCAGGAATCGGAGCTTGATGGGTGGCATACTTCGGTTATTCGAAGAATTCAGACACCACATGTGACAGTTTATAGAATTTATCATCGTAGACCATTTAGGAAAATTTCCTTCACACATTTGTGCTCTCTTTTTCACACCAGCCAATCCGAAGTGTTTATTCGGATTTTAGAAGGGCATCGCTTAATTCAAAAAATCAATCAATATTTATATTCTCCCTCCAAAATGTGAAGAAGGGAATTTTCTTAATTTGGGTTTAGTTAGTTTTTAGACACTCTCCATTTGACCGTTGTATAGTGAACAATTCGCTTTCGAATTTACAAACATGACTTATACGTTAATATTTGTATTGTAAAAATCGTAACTTCTCAGTTGAAAGTCGCTTCGACCTTGCTATCGAATAAGATATAGAAGGAAGATTCTATTGTGCAAATCACTTGTATACCATTTCGGTCTTGTTATCTAATACAGATACAAGAAAATACATTTTCGTTACTTGTTAAAATTGCGTTTTTAATACACCTCAACAACATCTTCGTGTCATGAGTGCAACGATATTGATCAACTAGTCAATAAGTTCTTCAATTATCTGCTTATTTTAGAAGCATCAATATTTCTGATAAAGATCAGAAAATATTCGTCGGTCATGTCTTCATTCTGATAACGACAGAATTAATCAATTGCGATTAATTCACCCACACGGAGTCTCTATTATTGAAACCCCCAAAACACCTGAATAAACCAATTCAGGTCAAAACAGATGATTTCAATAAATACTCTGTTCACAGCCCAGTGAACACTATTGAATTTAACAACATGATATATCTGAATAACGGCATAATTGATAGGGAGGCAGGTAAACGCCTTTTGAGAATTTTTCATTTGAATAAAGAACAAATTTTGATGAGCTCAATATGTTTCTGACTCAGATAACAGTTGACTTCGACCTGCTTGTTTTAACGGAGACCTTTGATATCTGACTGTGGAGGCATGTTCAGGATCGACGATTATCAGATGTTGTACAGCGAGGGTTATCACAATAAGAATGATGGCAGTGCTGTATTTATTAAAGAGCAGATCGAATGGACTCACAAGTTGGTGAATATAAAGGGTCTTTCAATAGGGACGGGTCGATGTTGGCAGCCTGTGGCGGCCATGTTGTTTTAACGTCGTCTTTCTAACCTATATTTTTTTATTCAGTTAGTAATGCCAAATCACCATGGCAAGTTACACGGTTGAGCAACACGTCCAAATGTTAAAAATGTATTACCAAAATGAGTGTTCGTTAGTGCAAACGTTACGTGCATTGCGCCCATTTTACGGCAGACGAGGTGGTCCTTCAAAGTCGACTCTCCAACGTTTGGTGGCCAAATTCGAATCGACCGGTTCAATAAACAATCTGCCAACACCCGTACGTGCAAAGACCGCCAGATCGGCCGAGAACATCGCTGCTGTCCGTGATAGTGTGCAGGAGAACCCGAGGCCAGTCAATTCATCGACGTTCACAAGAACTCGGTCTTTCACAAACATCAACGTGGCGCATTTTGCGTCAGGACTTAGGGCTGCACCCGTACAAGATTCAACTCACTCAGGAGCTCAAAGTTACTGACCATAGGCAACGCCGTTCGTTCGCTGATTGGGCTACAGTGTGTTTGGCAGAGGACCCCAACTTTGGCAGAAAAATAATTTTTTCCGACGAAGCGCATTTCTGGATGAATGGCTATGTGAACAAGCAGAATTGCCGTATATGGGATGACAACAACCCACACGAAGTTCACCAAGTAGCCATGCATCCACAAAAAGTGACCGTATGGTGCGGATTTTGGGCCGGCGGTGTTATTGGTCCGTACTTTTTTGAAAACGATGTTGGTGAGGCCATTACCGTCACAGGCGAACGGTACAGAAGGATGATCACCGATTTCTTTTGGCCCAAATTGGACGATCTACACTTGTGGTTCCAGCAGGATGGCGCTACGAGCCATACAGCGGATGCCACCATGGATCTTCTGCATGAACGCTTTGAGGGCATGGTTATCTCTAGCAGAGGTGACGTGAATTGGCCACCGAGATCCTGCGACTTATCACCTTTAGACTTTTTTTTGTGGGGTTTTCTTAAGTCGCAGGTCTATACCAATAAGCCACAATCGACCGATGCCCTTAAAGTCAACATAGCTCAGGCTATCGCTGAAATTCAACCCGAACTATGCGGCAGAGTTGTTGAACATTGGACAACTCGAATTCGTGCCACCGTGAGAAGCCGCGGCGGACATTTAAACGATGTGATTTTCCACACATAATGGCATATATAGCTCTTTCAAATAAAAAAAAAAAATCGTTAAAATCTCACACACGGCCTTTTTTATTTCATGTCAAAATCGACCCGTCCTTATTGAAAGACCCTTTAGTTGAATATAAGTGAATATAATTTTGTGTCCATACTCGGGTGCAGGGTGGATCAAAATCATGCATTGATCATATATTCCTGAGATCTAGGAAGAATATACATGAAGAATGTATTGCTGCAGTATTTGAAACAGTTAACAGATCACAAATGCACTGTATTATGAATACCCGTTGAATCAGGAAAAAGAACTCCTTACATAGAGAATATAAAAAGGACCCTGAGAATGAATCCAAAAAAATAACACATATTAATTACAGAGCTTATACGAACAGAGTGATAAGAGAAGAAAAACAGGGTAAAGTTGGAAATAGTCAGAAGAAGTCCAGACAACTTTGGAAGATTGTGAATGAGATAAATGTTTTTGAGAAAACCACTTCGATAGGCCAAATTTCTTGTGAAGATTGAACAACAACCAACGATGACAAAAAGGGCAAACCTATTTAATTCATTTTTTGCAAGTATAGGAAGAATTTACGCTGAAAAAATAATCAAGCCTCCTACTGCGCGTTCTCATCAAACCATCAATAAAAACTCCTTCTTTTTGAGCCCAGTCGAAGAAAAGGAAATTGCGGGTATAATGGACTCGCTCAGATGTGAAAAATCTCCTGGATTTGACGGAATCAGGGCTGAGCATCTCAAGAAAATTTCAAGAGAAATAATTCCTCTAATAATTGCACTGATGGGTAGAATATTTCAAACATGCCATTGTCCGAGTGATTTCAAGAAGTCTATGGTCATACCTATATTAAAAAGAGGTGATTCTGAGTTCGTCAAAATAACAGGCCAATATCGCTGTTGACCACTTTCGCAAAAATTTTCGAGAAATTACTGAACTCCATACTGATGACATTTGTTGACAGGTACAACTTAATATCTAGTAGACAGTACGGATTCAGTTAGGGCCTGTCAACGAACGATGCGAAAGCTGCTCTTTCAGGCGAATGATACAACCACATAGATAATACAGGGTTTTTCAACAAGAACTTTGTTTTTCAATGTGGTAACACCGGCACCACATGACAGTTTTGACATTTAGTTTTTTGACGTATTCGCAGTATATGCTTTGGCAATTGTTACAATGAATTCAATTTCGCTCGAAAATTGCATTAAAATAATTCAAATCCACTATGAAAATGGTCGTTCTGTTAAAGTTACATTTCGTAAAATTCGTGATATTTTCGGACAACATAAACTTCTGAGACCGCTATCAAGAATTTGGTCGCGAAATTTGAGTCGACAGGCTCGGTACAAAATGTGCCAACACCAACACGTGTTCGACCAGGTCGTTGAACAGAAAACATCGCTGCCGTGAGCCACAGTGTTGAAGAAGATCAAAAGTTATCAATTTCACGACGTTCTCAACAATTGGGGTTATCCAAAAGCACAACATGGCGAATTTTGCGAAAGGATTAGGCTTTGAAGCCTTACAAGATTCAACTGGTGCAGGAATTGAAGCTGACCGACCATTCAAATCGCCGTAGATTCGCTCAGTTCATTCAGGAACAACCTGCTGGTTTTTCTCAAAAAATCATTATTTCAGACGAAGCACATTTTCATTTGTCAGGGTACGTCAACAAGCAAAATTGCCGCATTTGGGCTTCTGAAAATCCTAAAGCAATTATTGAGAAGCCTTTGCATGCTCAACGTGTCACTGTGTGGTGTGCTATGTGGTCTGGAGGTGTGATTGGGCCGTTTTTTTTCGAAGATGAGGCTGGAAATGCGGTAACAGTCAATGGATCACGCTATCGCGAGATGTTAACAACTGAATTTTGGCCTATTATTGATGACATGGATGTCACTGAAATGTGGTTTCAACAAGACGGTGCCACATGTCACACAGCCAATGAAACGATCAATTTATTGCAAACCAAATTTCCCGATCGCATAATTTCGCGAAATTCAGCTGTTAAGTGGCCGGCCAGATCGTGTGATTTAACACCACTGGATTATTTTTTTTGGGCTCTGTTGAAGACAGAGTTTATACGGAGCCAATCGAATCGATTGCAGCCTTAAAACTCAAAATCCGTGATGTCATTAACGAAATAGACCCTCCGTCTTGCCAAAAATTGATTAAAAATTTTGATGCAAGAATCAACGTCTGTCAGCGTGGTCGTGGTGGACATTTGTCAGATATCATTTTTCATTAATAATTGCCGAACTTTTCTCTTTGTAATACAATAAAAATGTTATTCATTTTCCACTAAATTCTTTGTTTTATTTTGTTTTAAAAAACAAAGTTCTTGTTGAAAAACCCTTTACAAGACCAGCAATATGTGTTTTCTTAGATCTAACCAAGGCTTTTGATACGGTCGATCACACCCAACTGGTGGAAGTTCTGTCTTTTGAGGGTATAAGAGAAGATTCACAGAGGCTATTCGAAAGATACCTGAATGAGCGTAAGCAGACAGTGAAGATAAACGAAGTCCATAGCACAGGAACAGAATTAACATATTATATACCACAGGGTACGGTATTGGGTCCCCTGTTGTTTTCGATATATATAATCAGACTGATGACCTTGAAGTGCGAAGGCTCCATCTTTGGCTTCGCTAATGATACTGCCATAATTTTCACAGCGGAGGACTGGGAAAGTCTGAAAACAAAGGTGGAAGATCAGATGAACATAATCGAGGACTTGTCTGACCATGAAATACTCACAATCAACTTTGAGAAAACGCATTTTTTGCCATTCGATAGTTATGAAAACCAACTGCCAAGTTGAGATGCATTAACATCTAGCAATTATGGAAGAACAATAAAGATCACCTGAGCCAGACATATAAAGTATCTGTGTGTTACGATAGATCCCCATCTGAGATGGGATCCACACGTTAATAAGGTTTCGGAAACACTCAGGTACATGCTGTATGAGTTCAAATATTTGACATCAATTCTCGGAACAGCTCACCTCAAAATGGTTTACTATGCCTTGGTACAATCTCGACTGCAATATGCCATCCTCAGTTGGGGCGGCCTACTAGATACTCACCTGAAAAAATTGGAAATAATGCAAAAGGAAATCCTAGAAATCATGTTCTATTGAAGAAGAGATTATCCATCAAACCATTTTTTCAGAGATTCAAGGGTGCTTGATATAAGCCAATTGTACATGTACAGAGTTATACTTTACATATACAGAAATAAAAGTGCTTTTCGGTGCTTGGAACATGGCTACGGTACCAGAAATAAATATAGGGGTAACGTACAAGTCCTTCTAGCTAGAAAAAATGTTCGACAGCAATCATATGGCTATTTGAGTGGAAGAGTGTTCAATTACTTACCTGAGGCTTATTAGAGACATATACGTGAAATAAACAACCCAAATCTCCCGAAGAAGATTTTCAGAGGGTATATGCTTGGGCTGGATAGGAATATTGTGCATGAGTTGATAACAATCACTAATGCCGTAAAACATCGTAATGTGTTTCACTGGTTGCTTTGGATCTTATGTCTTTGTTACGAATCTTTTGTTTAATTTATATTAAAACGTACCAGCACATGAACATTACATGAGGAAGATCACTATTTTAGCAGCAGATGAGTGCCCACGCACAATCTCGGTTTTAGTGGGGATCTCATGTTTGTTTGTGAGAAATTCCTTTTTTTAGTTGTAAAATTGTTTTAATATTGTGTGAATGTGTTCAAATAAACTATATTATTATTATGATATGCGCCAAAACTAAGGTGTCTCCTTTCAAACGCATAACTTGAACTTTGCTGTGCTGTATTGCTCGCTAATCTTCTCTTTTCTGT
The DNA here is from genome assembly GCA_958510865.1 of Myrrha octodecimguttata. NCBI lineage: Eukaryota > Metazoa > Arthropoda > Insecta > Coleoptera > Coccinellidae > Myrrha > Myrrha octodecimguttata. The sequence goes on from OY294060.1 coordinate 14,243,177, forward strand.
CTACATTAATTCAACAAGCGCATAAATTTTAGTTGATTATACGTTTATACAAGGATTCCCAAATCGCATTAGATTGGATCAAGAGATCTCTGCATAGGTGGCCAGCTTTTGTGTCAAATAGTGTAGCTTATACCAAGACAAGATTCCAAGCGCTCCATGACTGATTCCGGTTGTAGAGGCTTGCTGCCATCAGAAATTACATCTAAATCAATGTGGTTTGAGTTACCCCAAAAATTGACCTTATGTGTTGAATTCTCCTCTGCGATGGTCGATACTGTCAACAGTACCAAATCCTAAACTTTCATTCGAACATTTCTGCGAAAACTCTTCAAACTTCAATTCTTTTGTTCCTTGAAATTTCTCCTCACTGACAAAAGTTCAGAGATTTGTAGCATACGCTCTACGCTTCATGAATAACGCAAAAGGGGGAGTAACAAAACGCTCCGGATCTCTTACACTGTTCGAATTTAATGAAGCACTGCTTCATTTGGTTGAAGCCACGCAGGAACAGGAAGTTTCGGCCTAACCTGGAAGGAAAACATTACTCAGTTATCTTTAAAAACGGCATGTTTTTCTAGATGAGCATGTTGAGAAATGGTGGTAGAATAGATTTGTTCTCTTTCCAATCTAAACATTCAATCCTCCTGCCCAAAAAAGATCCGGTTGACATCTATTGTAATGGTTATGTGTCATGAAAAATACTTGCACGCAGTTTTTATTAGCTCAAAGATTTTGAATGCTCGGCTATATCTTCCGTTTTAAATGACTGTGTGAAATGCTTCAGATATCCCCCTATGTGCGCACTTCCTGTCTCACGAGTTTCGCAAGTGAAACCCTTCATAGTAAGTGGAGTGGATTTCGCAGGACGGTACTCTATAACCGTCAGTCGTCGGAAAGTTGTCACAGCCGTCAAGGCTTACATTTGTTTGTTTGTGTGTTTTGTTACAAAAGCTCTGCATCTGGAGTTGGCAACGGATCTCTCTACGGAGCCTTTTTCATCTGTTCTCCAACGATTTGTAGCACTTTCATAATGACTGTGGCACAAATTTTGTTGGTGCAAGTCGTGACCTTGCCAAGACGATGCAACACTGCGTTGAACGGTAACAGATTCAGTAGCATTTTAATGCTCCCTCAGTTCCACATATGGACGGGTTATGGGAAGCAGGTGTCAAATCTATGTCTCAGGTTATAGGCGCTAAAATCTTCACCTACGAAAAATTTCACACCGTTATATGTTTAATTGAGGCCATATTGAACTCCAGACCTCTAGAAGCGATAACTTCGGATCCAGAAGACGTATTCACACATTCTCCTGGTCATCCTTTCACCTCTGAACCTCTCAATGCTCTTCCTCATCCCGATCTCACTAAGCTTCTTTTAAAACACCTCAATCATTGGCAGTGTCCTCAACGGATTCAGCAGGATTTCTGGAAACGCTGGCATCGAGAATATCTCCATACCTTGCAACAGCGAAAGTTGGTGATTTGGTTCGCATTAGAGATAAGGGACTTCCCTCATGACAGTGGGAATAATTGCATCTTTATCTAACGCATTTGATGGACACGGACCCGTTGTAAAACTTTATCCCTTGCTTCTTGAGGTTTGATCGAAACCTTTAACTTTCGTTTGCAATTTTGTTGTTGTTGGTGCTGATTTCCCGCAGCCACTGGTCCCTGAAATGAATTCGAGATCATACAAAAACGCCATTCATTCCACTGAGAGGACCTTTGGGTGAGTCCTCACTGTTGACCGCATTTTATTATTTTCTATTATATCATGACAGTATATTTCACTCTCGAACCAGCTTCACAACGCCAGAAATACAGTCCTCCTTCACTCACCACATAAACCGAGCTATCGGACGTAACATCGTCCGCTCATCCTAGTGATAGAAGACTTATGTTGGAATAATATCAGTGTGAAAAATCTAGCAGTAGCACCGCACCAGAAATAATTAGAGTTGCAAAATGGCGCAGGAATCGGGATCGTTGAATTACTGTGTCAATTTTGAGAATTCTTAAAAATTATTTTGAGAATCATCATTATCATTTTACCTTACTTCTTCTTTTTTTCACGTCACTTTCTTCCAAAGAAGTCAAGACGTTGTCACAACTCTTCTATTCCTAGTTTTGGGCTCGCCACGATTCGCACCTAATTCAATTAGCATGGAATACTTGTGAGCGCCCAGATCTACATAGCGGGTAGATTGATCTTTTTCGGTAGATAAATTAAATAGGTACTCGACAATATTGAAGAAGCACCCTCCGTAAAAATGAAAATTACCCGCAAATTTATAAGTCCCTCGAATGTAAGGTATGGATTACAGTCGGACAGAGCGAGTTACAGAATTTCAACTTGATCGTATATGATTCATTAATAGAGCTGCCTGTAAATACATTTAAAAAAATATCCTTTGCAAACCTGAAACTCTGTCGAATATTACGATAGTGTCAGAGTCATCACAAACGGAACACACAGTATATAAATTAAAAAAAGATCCCTAGCAAATGTGAAATTTTATCACAGATATCGTCTACCCTTGAACTGAATTTCGACTAAATCCACGATTCAGTCGGAACTCTGTTCACAGATAGAAGTGAGCACATCTTCAAACGAGTCTACTTTCAAAAAACTAGCGAAGCACTGACGTGAGCGAAGGAGATTTTACGTTCTTACTCCGAACAGAAGGCGGTCATTTATGGACGTATTGACCCCGCCAAACCCATGTATTTTTTTATATGGTCCTAACGAAATTATGCATGAAACCCAAGCTATAATTTTCGATCAAGTACTAGATTCAATTGGATCCAAAATATTGAATGGGTGCAACTATCTAATGAATAACTGGCGACTACAATCCATTTTAGCATTCGAACTTCCTAATTGAACTGAAAACGTACTCTACAGATATATTCCCTATCTGGATTCTTCCTAAAGTTATTGTATTTACGGCCGGCCTGACAACTGATAGTGAACAAAATTCATTTAATATGAATTTCTTTCAAATTCAGACCGAAACAATCGAATATCAGATATGTTATATCATAGCTATCCTCAAAAAGTATCTGTGGATACTGGAAAGTAGAAAAATAAGGATACGATCACCGAAGTTGACTTCTTCCTCGGTTGATGCTGCATTTCAAACTTTCGTCATACTTTCTTTTAGTATTCTTATATTGGCTAGAATATTCGCATTTGTGTAGTGATATCACATAGAATACATAAAGTTTCTGCTTAAGATCCAGCAATTCGGGCTTGGTATAACACACAGACAATAACTTCCTCTTGAGTTGAAATCCATCATCAGTTTTCACAGTAGCAAATGGGAAAGAACCTTGAAACATCAAATTGAAACTATCAAAAAACTAACTACACAAGTAATCTAGTTCAGAAATTGCGGGAATAGGACAGGAATAAACATACAAATGACTTCTAGATCATATATTCAGCTACGTTTCGCAGATCTACATCCGCTTCTTCAGGCCTAAAAACATCAAAATGACATCACTTATACAATGGTACAAACAAAACAGTAAATTACCTCTATAAAAATTAGAAGTTCTAAAACTAAAGAACAAGTCTAACATCAAACTCCGAGGTACAAACTCAATTCACAAGCAATCTTTCAAATATCCAGAAAGGTACATCAAGCTACAACGCAAAAAAACCTAACCATAAAATGGTCGAACACAGAAAATCCTAACCCCACGAAAACCGTCATGTCATATTACAATTGTCAACCACAAACACCACAAATTTCTTCTTTTTATTGATATGGCAGGATAGTGTACACAATTTATCAAGATTGTAATTTATTTCTTAATTACAGTCTCACCCTGTCTGTCCGCTCTGTATAAACATATATCTTGTCAAAATTGAATTATATAGTTTACTAAGATGTTCAGAATCAGATCTAAAATTGACGGAGTTGTTAACATTAATGTATATCATCTCTAAGATGTTCCTTTTTCTAAAGTGTTTTTCATTATCCAAGATTTTTACATTAGAAAAATCAACCCTGTGATCCTCTGTAAAAAAGTGGGAACACAAGGCCGTTTTCTACCTATTTTTGACATCTCTGATATCACACTTATGTTGCCTTATTCTACTATGTAGATACTGTCTTGTCTGACCTATATATATTTTATCGCAATCCAAACAAGGAATCCCATATATCAAGCTGGATTTTTGACCATAACTGATCGAGTCCTTTATTTTACTGTACAAAGTACTAACCGTTTTCATGTTGTAAAAGACTAACTGATTATTTTCTGTTTTTAGAGTTCTTTTAATTTTTTGAGAAAGCCCAGGAATGTATGGTACTCTGAAATAGGCTTTAGTTTGTGTAGTTGTGGTTTCTTTTCTGTTCTTAATTTTTTGTAATAATTCTGGGACAACCTTATTAATGAAGGAATTAGGATAACTATTATCCCTTAATATGTTCTTTACTTTCTTAACGTTCTGGTCATGATACATGGGATCACTTAACTCAAATGCTCTGTAAAGCAAATTATTGATTGCACCGACCTTATAGCTAGTTGCATGCGTGGACAGATAATTTAAAATTATACCCGAGCTGGTGGGCTTTGTATACCAATTGGTGGTGAGTTTTTGATCTTCAGTTCGGAGCACGCATAAATCCAAAAATGGTAACGAACCCTCTCTTTCCACTTCTACTGTGAACTGTATCCTCTCATGATATCGGTTAAAGAACTCTACTGTTGCATCAACTTTATCACTTGGTAAGGCCATGATGGAGTCATCAACATAGAACTTGAAGAATGGTATGTAAAAAGGTAATTCGCCTAGTACTGTCGTAACTAAGTCATTCATAACAAAGGATGCAAGACTAGGACTAGCAATTCCACCCATAGTGGTGCCCTCAACTTGCTGGTAGGTGTCCCCATCGAATAAAAAGTAGCTGGTTTCAAATAGGAAGTCCACCAATTTCAAAAAAGTTGCCTTATCTAAAGGAGTATAAGCTGATATAGTTTGCCAATTTTTCTTTATAATCTGTATTGTGAGGGTATGTGTGACGTTGGTGAACAACGAAGTTACATCTAATGAAACTAGGATGTAGCCATCAGGTAGGACCACATTCTTGGAGAATTCCACGAATTCGAATGAGTCTTTAATTTGGTGTTGAAAAGTTGTTGTCACAATACTCAAGGTCTCATGTATGAATTTGGCAATGTTGGATGAAGGCGAATCTATTCCACTAACAATCGGCCTGAGATGTAAGCCTTGTTTGTGTGTCTTACGTAGGCAATATAGACGTGGGGGAACAGCATTGTGTACTTTCATATTTCTCTTGGCTGTTTCAGAAATGAAGGAGTTCTCAAATAAATTGTCTATCAAGGTGTAAGCTCTTTTTTGAAATATGGATGTGGGATCTTTGGTCAAAATCTTATACGTATTAGTATCACTTAGCATGATCCTAACATGATTGACATATTCGTCATGGTACATTATCACTGTTGATCCTCCCTTGTCAGATCTGTTAACTATTATGTTGTTGTTGGTCCTTAAAAAACGTTTAGTCATACTGAAATTTCTCATAACCTTATCATGGAATTCCACTCTTCCATTAATTTTGTGCAGGTGATTGGTGAGTAAGTTGACAAAGTCAGATCTTAAAATATCTTTACTACCTTCGTCAGTCTCCTGGGAGGAGATGTAAAATTCTATGTCCGTTATGATTCTGGGGATAGGTATTTCATTCTAACTGAAAGGAACATTGAACTTTGGACCATACTGTAAGGTTTCTTCGACTTCTGGGGGTAAAGAGATATTGGTGTAATTGTATATGCGCTTTGACATATTATCTGCGCTCGGTACCATAGGCAATTGCTCTCTGATCAGCGATTGCAACTTAGAAATATTGGACCGCCTTATGGTAAGAAACAAAGTGTTAAAAACTTTGTACAATGTGTGCTCAAGTTTGTTGAAATGTTCCCCTGATAACTTTAATTCTAATGATTCAATCAGTCGTGTTCTCTCACCTTCAAGGTTCTTGATCTTCCATAAGGTTTTTTCTATTTCCAAGTTCAAAATACTTCTTTTGAACTTACGTACCATTATATCTGCCTTCCTCCCGAAGGGACCATCCTCAATTTGTAAAGAGTAAATGGACTTAAGACTGTTGATGATGTGCTTGGGGTAAATATTTTTCATTCTGCACTGTAGCAGGAAAACTCTTCGGTTGTAGAATGATGCCAGCTTCCTATTTAAACCTTTCAAGTGTTTTGTGTCCTGGTGTACAACTGTACCATAAGTTTGGAGTAATGTCTGATAAAATCCTACTTCTCCCATCGTTAGAATCAAAAATCCAAATTTAGTGTCCTCCACTGGTAATCAAGTAATCTAGTTCAGAAATTGCTGGAATAGGACAGGAATAAACATACAAATGACTTCTAGATCATATATTTAGCTACGTTTCGCAGATCTACATCCGCTTCTTCAGGCCTAAAAACATCAAAATGACATCACTTATACAATGGTACAACCAAAACAGTAAATTACCTCTATAAAAATTAGAAGTTCTAAAACTAAAGAACAAGTCTAACATCAAACTCCGAGGTACAAACTCAATTCACAAGCAATCTTTCAAATATCCAGAAAGGTACATCAAGCTACAATGCAAAAAAACCTAACCATAAAATGGTCGAACACAGAAAATCCTAACCCCACGAAAACCGTCATGTCATATTACAATTGTCAACCACAAACACCACAAATTTCTTCTTTTTATTGATATGGCAGGATAGTGTACACAATTTATCAAGATTGTAATTTATTTCTTAATTACAGTCTCACCCTGTCTGTCCGCTCTGTATAAACATATATCTTGTCAAAATTGAATTATATAGTTTACTAAGATGTTCAGAATCAGATCTAAAATTGACGGAGTTGTTAACATTAATGTATATCATCTCTAAGATGTTCCTTTTTCTAAAGTGTTTTTCATTATCCAAGATTTTAATATTAGAAAATTCAACCCTGTGATCCTCTGTAAAAAAGTGGGAACACAAAGCCGTTTTCTCCCTATTTTTGACATCTCTGATATCACACTTATGTTGCCTTATTCTACTATGTAGATACTGTCTTGTCTGACCTATATATATTTTATCGCAATCCAAACAAGGAATCCCATATATCAAGCTGGATCTTTGACCATAACTGATCGAGTCCTTTATTTTACTGTACAAAGTACTAACCGTTTTCATGTTGTAAAAGACTAACTGATTATTTTCTGTTTTTAGAGTTCTTTTAATTTTTTGAGAAAGTCCAGGAATGTATGGTACTCTGAAATAGGCTTTAGTTTGTGTAGTTGTGGTTTCTTTTCTGTTCTTAATTTTTTGTAATAATTCTGGGACAACCTTATTAATGAAGGAATTAGGATAACTATTATCCCTTAATATGTTCTTTACTTTCTTAACGTTCTGGTCATGATACATGGGATCACTTAACTCAAATGCTCTGTAAAGCAAATTATTGATTGCACCGACCTTATAGCTAGTTGCATGCGTGGACAGATAATTTAAAATTATACTCGAGCAGGTGGGCTTTGTATACCAATTGGTGGTGAGTTTTTGATCTTCAGTTCGGAGCACGCATAAATCCAAAAATGGTAACGAACCCTCTCTTTCCACTTCTACTGTGAACTGTATCCTCTCATGATATCGGTTAAAGAACTCTACTGTTGCATCAACTTTATCACTTGGTAAGGCCATGATGGAGTCATCAACATAGAACTTGAAGAATGGTATGTAAAAAGGTAATTCGCCTAGTACTGTCGTAACTAAGTCATTCATAACATTTTTTTTTGCGTTGTAGCTTGATGTACCTTTCTGGATATTTGAAAGATTGCTTGTGAATTGAGTTTGTACCTCGGAGTTTGATGTTAGACTTGTTCTTTGGTTTCAGAACTTCTAATTTTATAGAGGTTATTTACTGTTTTGTTTGTACCATTGTATAAGTGATGTCATTTTGATGTTTTTAGGCCTGAAGAAGCGGATGTAGATCTGCGAAACGTAGCTGAATATATGATCTAGAAGTCATTTGTATGTTTATTCCTGTCCTATTCCCGCAATTTCTGAACTAGATTACATGATTACCAGTGGAGGACACTAAGTTTGGATTTTTGATACTAACTACACATTTCATCTATATCAGCATCATCACATTCATACAACTTAGACCAGCGGAAAACAGATGATGTTTCCATGAAAACACAGAGATTTTTTTTGTAAAGTTTCTCATACCTGTTCTTTCTCGTAGGAGTTGATAAAGGATTATCAGATATCTCGAAAGAAAATAAAACTCCCAAATGATCTGGAAGATGGGTCTGTACCATCTTAACAGATACTCCCTCTTTATAGTACAAGCGTTATCTAGACATGTAGCAGAGTGTGAAGCTATTCTTGTTGCCTCCCTAACTAAAATATACATGTCAAAACTCTCATGATTGTGAACAATAACTAAGAATTTTATCATTTTCCCTGATATATCGATATTGAATAACAATTTCACTGTAGTTTCCTATGATTCTTACCGTGGGTTTCACAAAGCTTAATCCTCTGATCAACGCCTTGATATTCTGTGGTATTGCTAAAAATTAACTGAAATTGAACATAGAATTGTCTTAATCAGAACAATCAAGTTAATCAGAGCTTTGTGAAACCCGCTGTTAGAATTCCAATTAATTTCTCGAAAAACATTTCAAAATCAGCTGTAGGACGTGAATCCGGTTTCAACAAAAACGTTCAGAGTGTCCAACCTCCTTCAACATACATATTCTTTCTTCGAGTAAATGACAACTGCAACATGTTTTTCCTTCCCTACAAAAACCAGTGACCTGTTCCTGTATCTATTTTTGAAACTACATAAAATCGCATAATATACATGTTGTATTTTTGGAGACGCCTAGGTGTGAGGAATCTAAATAATTCATTGACGTTACTACTCGGACCATCTTGTATACAGGGTGTCCGGTAAACCTCGAACAATATTTGTACTGGGGATAGAATAGGTCATGACCACTCAGAATATCGAAGAATTTGAAGGTTTCACCGTCCTCGTGATGATGGGTATTTTGGAAATTCTTGGAAAATCGCTACCTTTCGTCGAAGTTTTGGACACCACGTCTGTGAATTGGTGCTATTTCGAAATATTTTTTTACCGAACATTCCTGTATGTATGATGTATGATACAATTTTACAAAATTGATAAAATTCTGTGAAAAATGGGGATGAAATTATATATTTGAATTCTTCTCCTAAATTTGACCCGAATTTCTGGAAAAAGTTATTACCACGTGAATGTAAACATTCAATACAGAAATATGCGCATTTTTTCCACTCTTCAAACTCTGATTATTTCTGGAAGAGGTGATATTCCCCATTATTTCAGTTGCAAGAGAACGAGGAGGTATTCTGGTATGTCCTCTACTTTCATAATTTTCAGGAAAAAATTCTTCTGTTGCGAATTCTTTGGAATGAGATTATGGAATGATGACTAATGAAAATGAATTGATTGCTTTTTAGTTTTCAGAGGAAACAAATTCAAATCTTGTTCTCATTGAAATCTTCTCAAACCAGAGTTTCAAGCAATAAATTCCATAAACGAGAAAAGATTTATTTGATTGTTTTCCATGTGTTCTGATGCCAAGATCACATACTTTCAGGAAGGACTTTTTTGAACATGCTTAGCCATCGCACCAACGATACTTTGAGTGTCCATATGGATACACCAGCTCACTTATTGTTCCACTTCAGTTGTATTTAAATGTACCGGTACTCTAGCAAATAACCCAAGTGGAATAAATCACATAATTGCAAAATTAGTTGAGAGTCTCCAATCCATTATAATATTGGGTTAATTAGATCCCACAAACTATCGAAATTATGGTTCAGTTATAACTTCTGATTCTGTAATTGGATCTGACCCATTTTCGAGGAAGGTAGGTAGAGTATTGTAACGAAGCAATTCTTCATTTAATTTTCGATCCGCTAAATCCAAGGAATACTGAAACATATGGATAAGTGGTATGTCGATTACCCATATTGAACATATGGGCGTGGTCAGGCTTAGCAGTGCTGGCGGGTATGAATGAAAGGAAAGTCGATGAAGCGACTGTGCGCCAGCCAGATCACAGTCTTGGCCCCGTCGAAGAAGTAAGTAACTTTAGAGGTTCAGCATGGGCGAGGTATTAGGTAAAGACCATTTATTTTTCTCTTTGCTGGTATTGTTGTAGTATTCGCCTCTATGTATCCTTGCGTTTTCCTATCCTGCATTTCTAAAGGCCTTCGAGGTTGTGTAGTAGCTTGAAATGGCCTACCCGACTTTAGGGATCTTAGAGAGTGCAAGGGTGTGTATCTTAGGTTGAAACGGCAAATCATGCACCCTTGTATCGTTCCTACCAGCCGTCCGAATTCCTCAGGATTGTGTAGTAACTTGAAACGGCCTGCATGGCCCTTTGGATTTCTGGATATACAGGGATGTGTATGCTAGCTTGAAACGGTGCATCATGCAGTCATGCACCCCCGTAACCTTCCTATCGTCCGACCCCCCGAATTCCTCAGGATTGTGTAGTAGCTTGAAACGGCTTGCATCAACCTCTGGGTTTCAGGGTATACAGAGACGTGTATTTTAGCTTGGAACGGCACATCATGCACCCGTGTATCTCTCTTACTGACCGCCCGGATTCCTCAGAGTTGTGTAGTAGCTTGAAACGGCCTGCATGACCCTTTGGATTCTTGGGTATACAATGATGTGCATGCTTGCTTGGAACGGCGCATCATGGATCTTTGTATCCTTCCTACCGACCTACTGCCCGAATTTCTTCTAGTTGTGTAGTAGCTTGAAACGGCCTGTATGACTCTCCGGAGTTCGAGATATGCAGGGATGTATGTGCTAGCTTGAAACGGGGCATCATGAATCCCTGCGGAATACTTACGGTATATTCACTCACCTAATCCCCTTAGTAATGCCAGCAGTTATTTACAATTTTTTTATGTTTTGTCGATATTAAACCTAACGCTTGTTATTACCACAGATTGCTTTATACCTATTTTCCGCACGCAATTTCGCTTCATCCCGGCTTTCACCGCATGATTTCGCATTTAACCCTGCTTGCTTTACCATTTTCACTCATTTTTTGAAGGTTCATACCCAGACACCGTTTCAAAAGCATGTTACATCCTGCTTCTACTTCTGCACCGTTTGCTAACCCTGCATACCATCAGCGTGCAGTAAAATTCACCAAATAGAAGTTTTATTATTATTGTGTGTTTCATTTTCATGCATAACATCTTGACATACTCAGAGACAGAGGACTACTCCGACTTCTACGGACATCCAAATCTTGGGCATAACCTTCTCTGATTGTAACTCCCGGACCCCTGTAGGGTACCGCTCACAGGTGACGAGCGTTCTCCACACTATAAACTAGAAGTGGCGACCGAGGTCTCTATTTTCGGAGGAAAGGCTAGCAACAGATGGGGACACTGAGGTTAGTTCGGCAATGTTTTGGTTCAATGTACCTTGTACAATGGACGAGACATCCTATAGCAACCCTAGGGCCCCTCAAATCAATGAACTGAAATCTTCTGATAAACTTCACTTGAGCTTTATCATAGAACAAGTTTGAGCACCACCTGCAACTGACATGAAACAACTGGGACAGTGTATCAACATGCTATCAGAAGATCGTTGTGTTGGGAAAATAAGAACATTTGAAAAGTCCTTCTTGATAGATTATCATATCTGCGTCAGGAAGGATAGAGAACAATTAAACTTTTTCCTCTGAATATTCTTTGTTAGTGGAAATCATTGATTCAAACTATGGGTTGAAAAGATATTAATTAGGAGAAGATTTGAAATTTTTTTTTTTTTATCTGAACACTCTCAAGCAATTAATTTATTATTCTTAACCATCATTTCATTCCGAAAAAATCGCAACAGAAGACTTTTTTCTCCAAAATTGTAAAGGTTGAGGATAGACCAAAATAATAATAATAATAATAATAATAATAATAATAATAATAATAATAATAATAATAATAATAATAATAATAATAATAATAATAATAATAATAATAATAATAATAATAATAATAAGAGAGCTTTATTTCAGAGTAAGCTGCTACAAGTTCAGAACATTGGCAACATAGAATGAAATAGTGTCAAAAAAGAAATAAATACAAATATATTACATGCTAAGAAATTCAGACAAACTATACGGTTCCAGATCTATGAGTAGTTTCTTGATTTCTCGTTTAAAAATGCTTATTTTGTTTATTGATTTCAATCCAGGCCGAAGATTGTTGAAAAACTTTATTGACATGTAGTGAGCACCTCTTTCTGTTGCAGTCAATAGATGCCGGGGGTAAAAGAACTCTTTGGTTCTTGTTGGGTATCTGTGTGAAAGAGTATTTTCTTTAAAGATTTCTGGATGTTTAAAAATGAACATCAGGCATTCGTAAATATACAGAGCATAGATTGTCATAAGGTTAGATGTTTTGAATACTGTTCTGCAGGATTGATTATATGTCATGTTGTTCATCAGTCTAATCGTTCTTTTTTGGATGGTGAATATTTTTTCAATGTTGCTATTTCCACCCCAAAAGATTATTCCGTATCTAGCTACCGATTCAAATGTTGCCAGGTAAAGGACCCTAGTGTCGTTGTCATGGAAATATTTGGATGTAATCCTAATTCCGTAAGATATCTGACTCAGTTTGGTTGCCAGGTGGTCGATGTGACAGGAACATTTCATACATCCATCAATGTGAATACCTAAGAATTTTATGCTCTCTGACAGAACTACAGATGAGTTATTGATATCAACTGTAGTGGGTGGAGTCATATTTGGATCAGTTCTGAATAGGATTGTCCCCATCTTTGATTCATTTAACATGAGCTGGTTTTGTTGTAGCCAGTTTTTGGTGTTATCAAACAATTGTACACTGTTCGCCATCATTTCTGAAAATGTTTCGCCACCAGCTAGGAGATTTATGATCTCTCCATCGTCTCATATGCACATATTTTGGAAGTGAAAGTTAACATTCACGTGGTATTAAGTTCTTTCCAAAAATCAGGTCATAGTTACGAGAATAATATTAGGTTGAATTCAAGTATGTCATTTTGTCTGCATTTTTCGCAGAATTTTATCAATTTTTGAAAATTATTTCATACATCTGAAAAACAGCAGTCATCAGCAATGTTCAGTAAAAAAATATTTCAAACCGCAGAATCAATTTATAGACATGGTGTCCAGAACATCAACGAAAGGTAGTGATTTTTCACGAATTTCTAAAATACCCGTTATCTAGAAAACGGTGAGAATTTTACCTACTAATTTTTCGATATTCTGAGTGGTCATGACCCAGTCTATCTGACCTGTGCAAATATTGTTCAAGGTTTACCGAATCTCCCTGTATAGTTTGTGTGACCATATATTTATTTTTTGTTCCGAAATATACATACCGGCAAAATTAGGGGAACGGACAAAATCTCAATGAAGTTTGTAGTTCTTTTTCTCTTGATCAATTTTTATTCAATTGGAGCTTGATACAGAACGTAACTGTTCAGATACCCCTCATACGTACCCTGTGCATGGAGTGAATCGTTGACAAGTGAGAATGTTTATAAACACTCAGATGTTGCCGGATTCTTTCTGAACATTTCTATTTTTCATCCATTGGGATATCTTCATTTTAAGACGAATTACAGAAATTTATCAGTGTACACACAGGCAGTGTACATACAGGCAAAACTGGGGAAACGGATAAAATCTTCATGATGCTTCTAGTTCATTTCCTCTTGGACATAGCAGATGCTGGATATTTTTTTTCTGTTTTAGCTTGATTTATCGGGAAGATAACTGCTTAGATGGCGTCCTCAGTTGCTTCTTTTCCTGTTATATATAGAGATAAACAAGAATAATGAAAAGAAAGCTACAGACTGGACAAACTAGAATGTCTACAAACACTCAGGTGTTGCCTCATCTCGTTTGAACATTTCCGCATTTTATGCGCTGCTTCAACTCAATTTCGACAGAAATAACGGTTGGTACTTAGATTATAATGTTCGTTTTACGCATCATCGAATATTTTTTAATGGCCTCCGGTGAAACTCATTCGCGTTGAATGCGCAAGGATATATTGAAAACATTCTGCGAAAGCATGTCGTGCCATTCGTTCCTCTCATCGATGGAGACTTTTTGCCTATGTAATGCTCATCCACACGTTGCTTGATGTGTATACGTATGGCTGAATGACGTTGACATAAATGCAATGGATTCGCCAGCATGTCCTCCAGACCTCAATTGAGTTGAGCAAATTTGGGACATGTTACGCAGGAAGCTAAGGATTACAGAGTTCCTGCAAGGAGAAAACCGGGCATAAGTGCCAGCTGCTCTAATCTTAATTTGAAACGATCTGCTTCAATAGATTTATCTATAATAATATTCTGAGCATTATGACGAACTTTGTCCGATGACGATGTTGCCTGCTCAATTTACCTTTCCTGAAAACTTCGGCTCCCAGATGTCGAGTGCTGTGGATTCGCCTGATAGAGGCACACCAAAATACTATAAGTGCATCCAAAACAGAAAGAAAATTATTTTGTTGTTTGTATTATATGTGAAGAAGTATAACACTATGACGATGTCAATGAAGCCAAGGATGTTAAAGTTCTCAGTAATATATTGGTAGCATGCAACTGCCACAAAAATGAAACCTCAGAATTTTATGACTCGTTCGATATCGTTTGAGCCATAATTATCGATAACCGAAAATCAACAGTTTTAGAGATATTTCAGTTCTTGCGATTTTCAAGGATTGCCTATAAATAACTTTCTTATTTCACCATTGATGTATGTCATACCTCACTCCTTAAAAAAGTTTTCATAAGAATGCGTTTACTAGTTTCGTTTCAGCAGATTTTCTTGTTAGCAACATTTCGAATGTCCGGCATAACATATAATGTATTGTTATCGAGAGAGATAGAAATCCCATGTGTAATCATACTAATTCTTTATCAACATATATACAGCATATTTTTGCTTGATTGGTTTTCGGTTACCAATAAATATGACTCAAACAACAGCAAAAGAGTCATCATAACAACTCCTTCAAACTTCACGTCTAATCACCAAGATATAGTTATAGACAACCAAGTAAATTATTTTATTCTGTTTTCAAATGAACTATTACAAAGTAACGGACTATATACTCTCTCCAACATTAGTGGTCCAAGTCATAAACGAATCTGTGGTATAATGAGTTTTCATTGAGGAATTTTATATAAAATTGTAAATTGTGAGAAATGGTTCACAGATATGAAGGAGCTTGAGTTCAATAATAGACTAACATATATTGAAGATTGTTTTCCTGGTGAAAAGAGAATATCTCAAGAAAGTCTTCGCAAAATAATGATGCTTTATACTGATTTTTATGGAATTGAAGTTTGTTCTTTGTATTTCCTCCAATTATTAGCTCAGTTTGGAGTATTGAGTCCAATTTCCAACTCAATATCTTCAGGTCTGAATCCGAGATGTCATACGATAAGTATCCCCCATTTAGTTCGAGTTAATGAAAATACTTTTTTTCTCATTTCCATGTTTTTTCCAGACGATAATGCCTAATAATTGAAAATCGGATGATCACTTCGAATTCATCATGACGATTCACGAAAGTTTTCTGAAAATGGCAATCAGTCTCTTGCTGTGACGTGACAAAGGTCGGTTAGTCTGTGGTGAATAATGGACCAATGTTAGAATGTTTGAATGTGGAATGGCCGTTTGAGTAATGCCCGGATCTTGCTGCCTCTTTCAAAAACTTATTTATCGCCGGAGTGTCACGAGTACATTAGCGACACATCATATTTCAGCTTTTTGTCGTAAAAGTTTTCGTGTAGTTCAAAACAAGATCTTAGATATGCCGCAATATAGTAGCATGCCGCTAGTAACCATGAATTACTTAGATTGATATTCCCCCTTTAAATATGCACATAAGATGTTGTGGGTAGTCTAAAGATGTTGAGTTAAGCGAAATTCATCATTTACAAGAATAACGGAGACTAGATACATCTATACTTAAACGTAGTAAATACCTACTAGATTATGAGATTCTGTGTATTTGTAAGCATTAAAGCTTTTTTATCGCTTTCTCATGTTGACAAACTCATCGAGTAACTAAGAAGTAAGTACCTACATTGATAGCCGACTATAAAATCAAACACACGTTAATTCAATAAACATCGAGATTTGAAAATTTGAAGATACCCATATCTATCTCTAGTTTTCTTGGATCGATGAGATCACATATTGATTGTTCAAGATGAATAATCAAGATGGCGCCGAATGAATACGATCTGTCAGATCACGCTAAAAAAGTAGAGAAAAATTACGAATTTAAATGCATTCAGTGCAAAAACAAATTGTATCTGTGGTACAGTGTATTAAGTGTCAAGGGTACTTTCACAATTCATGCCTCATACAGGCAGCAAGCCTAAAATCCACTTCATGCAAACACGAAAAATCCAACGAAGAGATTTCAGATGATGATATCCAAACAACGAATTCAGAAATGCAGGTGGAAATTTTGAGCAGAAAATCAATACTTGAAGGAAATCTCAGGAGAAGTTCAAGAATTATATCAAAAGTGAAAAACACAGTGACATCAAAATATGTTGAGGATTACATATCCAACAAGGAGAACTTAAAGAAAGAAGATACTGTGATAAATGAATTAGAAATGCTAACCAAAAAAAAACGATAAAAAAGTTTCGTGGTAGGCTTTCCATTGGAGTCTGAAGAAGAAATCTACAAAAACAAATTCTGGCCTAGCGGAATTGTATTATCACGATTCAATTTTGCAAGGGACAGAAAATTTTCGAAGCAAATGACAAAAAATGTGAAGAGTCCATAGACTACACGAAAAAATTGATGAAGAATAATTTACAAAATCTACAGGATACAAAATCTAACAAAAAAACTGACCAAATTTCGGTACTCTACCAGGATGTCCAATCGATCGGAAATATAGAAGATCAGTTAAAATATACTGTACAACACCCATTGCTGCAGGATGACCTAGCAGCCCCATGCATTACGGAACATTGGAAGTCTAATGATGAACCAAGAAATTACTGAATTAAAGGGTATACACTAGCGAGCTCATATAGCAGACAATCAGGAAGATACGGGGGAAGTGCAATATACATAAAACGGAGAAGTGCGTACAGAGAGAGGCAAGATTTTTGCTTGTTTGCTTCATGTCCACGAAAACAAGCACAAATACACTGAAAGTGGTGAATTTCATCAGTATGCTACACGTAAAAGACAGAAACTTAGTATACCCTACCATAGAATGATGCTGACCCAGAAAGCCACAAATTACCTAGCCATAATATTGTACAACCATCTTCCGGAAGAAATAAAACTAAGCCACTCCTATAAAGAACGCCTCAGAATTTTGCTGTCTATTAAATGTTACTACTCTGTTGATGAATTTTTGTTGGATGAGTTGAAGTAAATTTCGTTTTTGCTGTTGTTTTTCTATTTTCACTATTAATTGTTGCCACGTTTTGTAATGGTTTGTTGAATAAATTTGATTTGATTTGATTTGAAGATCTAGTGCGACTCTCTATTGAAGGGGTCATCGAGATAGCTGCAGTGGATCTTGTAAAAGTTTCGAGCAACTACACAATTCTTTTCGTTATCAACTTTATTTTCGTCAATTTCAATGAAGCTTCCACATAAGATGCTATTTCGACGGCAAATTAGAGTTGATGTTACTGACACTTGACATAACGCCGGTTCGGCTTGAAAATATTGAGGGAAGTACCCGATCGTCTCCGAACTAGAGCCGCCTTTGTTCAAGTTTTCACCAAAAACGGCAAAAAATCGCAGTTCGATGTTGCCATTCATCGTTACAGTAGTGGATTCTACCTCCAAGCTGAGCTCGAAGGCGGCGGAGATTGCCGATCTCGGCCGAGTCCACAGAAAAATATGAAATGGCGAATTTTTACCGGATTTCCGTAGAAATGTCACTTTTTTCCATCATTCCTGCAAGAATACGAAAGTGAGAATCGAAAAGAAGGGCCTGTTTCGCCACAATTTCGTCTTACGTCTTTCTGTTCATACCAAAAAACTTCACCTAGCTTGTACCCAGCGTCCAAATCCTTTCCTGTGGTTTTGCACCTTTGAGAAATATCGATATTTTCCGTATTTTTCGGTAATTTTTCAAAAGTATCTCTCGATTTTTCCGCGATGAAAGATCATCAGGACGGAAAAATTCGAAACATCCTCCTTCTAATCACGTTCAGATATCACGCCAATTCTCCCCGGAAATATCCAAAAAATTCTCACGAAAATAACCCTTTCTTAGCAAAAGTTTTTCTTGATCTCCTGCGGTGGTTCCGGCGGTGTTGCCTGTAACGCGTTTAGTATTATAGACAAGAACTTCATCTGTGGAATATTGTTGCAAATATTGGGTAGGGTAGTCGAATACTTTGTGTTTTAAATGGAACGAATGAAATTACTTTGTTTACCATCACTATATTTTCTTAAGGTTTAACAGTTTTCGAACTGGTCTTTTTCAAGTTGTGTAACAAGGAATTCCAATGTGTTCTGCATGCTCATTTCTTGAGAATTTCGAAAAGTGGGGCATTCCATAGGACCATCTGTCCGTTGTGAAGTTTTACTGGCGGGTTATTTAGGTACTTGAAGCTTTCCAGAAACGGTTTGTTGCGAAGAAATGGTGCGCAAATTTGGAGTTATCATTTCGTTATTTGAGTGATGCCTGAATCTCTTTGAACATTATTTTGAGATGGTTCAACCTGTTTGACCTATATAGAAGCTCATGCATTCATGACAACTCAATTTATAAACTCGAATTCTCAAATGACGGTATAGTGACAATTTTATATTGTTTTTTGAAATTGGCGCATCTTTATTTCAATGCTAATATTGATGGTCAGTATAACAAAACACAAAATTTTTAGAATCAAGAGGAACTGTTATGGAGCACAGAATTAACTGTTGATCGCTAATCAAGCCCTTGATCGGGCAATCGTGGTTTTGTCTAATCGGTCATGAGGGGGTTGAAGAAGTGGAAGAGCTTTTTTCATAATGCAACTGCAATTATTATTATCTTTTCATTCAAAATATTATATCTTCCAGCAGGAATATCAGAAGGTGGTACCAGACAATCACAACTACACTGGAATCCGACTCACTAAAAAATTATAAAGATTATAGAAATAAATTTTCTTCTTGAAGGGTACATCCGTTCAACATTCGGAAAAATGTAAACTCAAATCACTTGATGGCTCTGTAGCCAATCGTGAGCACAATTAGTACCGGTAGGAAATAGTCGAAGAATCGATATTTAATGGGCAGACCTGGAGCTCAGTTACTGAAGCCTTATTCGTGAGTGTGTTGAATCCATTCAATGATATCTCTAAGAATACTGATCTGATCTAATTGAAGTATGGTAGTTTTTTTGTGAAGTAATGTATTAGCGGTTCATACAAGATAAAAGGTTCAGAAATATTTCACTTACAATTTCTGGGATAAAACATTTTGAAAGTATCTATTTCTTATCAAAATTCATTGCTTTCTTGAGAGCGAACAATACTTTGTAACGATCGTTTGGCCACACCAACGTTGCTTCTCCTGCCCGTGCTTCGGAAACGCCACTGATCCCCGATGTTGCTTCAAATGTCGATGCAAATCGGGACTAGAATCAAAGTTTTCCGATTCGAGAGAAGACCGTTCATTTTTCTGCGTTGAGTTGGAGCGAACAATTAAAATTTAGATTCAGATTTGACTGATAGAAAGCAAGTGGAAAGTGAATGTGAATTATTTTCTGGTGACATTTACGGATGAGTAGTATTAAATATTAACTAATTTTTCTTTGAACCATTTGATGGAATTTTATTTTATTCTCATAACTTAATTGGTACCATTTTCTTTAGTTATCTGTCAATTTTTTTTATCTTAGCATAACCTCAGCGTGCACGAGGTTTTAATCTTTTTTTTTTGAGAGTCGCCAGAACGTCCATATTCCCTTTCTTGCTGTATCGAATTGTGTTACTGATTTCATTTAACTATTTGGCTATTATGTTACAGTAATTCTTTCGGATCATTTATACTACTTATCTATTGAAACTGTTAACATTATCACTGATTCATTTTTTCTGTTGTTTTTTTTGACTTTCCGGAAAGTATACATTAAATTAATATCTCTTTTGAAATTTATTATTACTCTTGTTATAATTCCTTCAAAATTCTTATTATCTATTTCTAGAACTTCACTTTACTTCTTTCATAAATTTTTCTGAATTACTCATAATTTTTGTTATTTCTTTCTGAAACTTTACATTCATATATTGTCACATATTTTTCTAAACCTTTTTTTTCTATACTTGTTTCTCTTTTCTTTTCTTTGAAATCATTAATTCTGAACACCATCTTGTACAACATTAATTCCTGATCTTTTTTTTCTGTTTTTCACGCATGCTCGAGTGTCGATTGACTTCCGAAGAAGGTTCCAGAACAAAGAAGTTGTGGCACATGGTTTATTCTTGTTCGGCCATAACTGAAATCTACCATCGAAGATTGGTGTGAATTTTTTCAAATTTGTTTGGACATCTGGAGATTCTAAAACCGACCCAAATTTACTGTTGAAGATTTGGTGTAACTTTTTTTTAAATTTCGCCTGGAGATCAAAATTCGGAGCTGAGCATCTATCCACCTAACTGAAACCAATCACAGAAGGTTGGACTACAAATTTTCAAAATTTCGTCAGGACATTTGTATCGAAGAGAGAGCATCCACCAAATTTCTCGAAAACCGGAAATACCACTTCACTGTTTTCTTGTTCTTCCAAATTCTGTCTGGAATCCAACTAATTTAATTTAACTGAAAGATCAGGGAAGATTCACCACTTTGTAAATGTTCTGAATCATTACTTTTCCTAGCCTTCAGCACTTATTAATTTTGTAAATAAAGTTTTAATAAATAATTAAATTTTATTAGTTCTATTATACTCAACCTCCAAGCAAGATTTCTATTCGCTCATCATATTTCAATTTTTTTGGTTCATTCGTGTGAACCTGGGCCCAACGTAAGTCAAGTTATATAATTCTTTTTTCATCCTACGCCCTCACCGTTTAAAATTGAGCAGCCGACAGGCATACGTGTAAGTGTAGCTTACACAATTGGCGCCCAACGTGGGGCCTGCCATGGGGGCTTTAACTTGATAATTCCTTTTCTTCACTTGTATTGATCTTGCTTGGTGGCAGTAGTAATTTTTGTTGTATGTTTGATCCGACAGAGTTTGGTATTTATATCACTTTTTTTTGGACATATCCATTTATATGCATTTCTGTAATAACTTCTCGTGAACGACAATTTTTATATTTTCATTACTTTGATTGAATCGATACCTTTGCTATTGTACCAACTCAAGTTATTTTCTGCGATTTTTTCTTCATTCGAGGTAACATGAATCCTAACCATTTGAAAATTGCTGAATTAACATATGAAATTAAAATTAGAGGTGTAGAACCCATGGCGATGTTGATACGAAACGAAAAATATTGAGAGGGCTTCTTAGCCAAGAGAAAGCCAATCGTAGTTTCTATACCGTCACGAATCCATATTCCCATTCTCAAGATATAACTGAAATGAAGGAAACTATTAGTGATTCGAAAAGAATTGTTTTTGACTTCAGTGGAACTAGAGATAGTCCTACATTCAGTAGGGTTTCGAGTCGTTTGACCCATTTGTCGAATCGTTTATCTAGGTTAGATGCTGATGATGATGCCGAGATTTTGGTTCAGAAGGAAATCCAGTATCAGGTTTTGGAATTGGAGGCAGATCTTGATTTGAAAGTTTCTTCTGTTAGGACTTCCACTCCAACTGAGAATTTTGTGCCTGCCAATTATACTAGTCTGTCGAACAGTCTGTTTGTTGCTCCCTATAAATGGAATATTTTTTTTCAGGTTCAAATCAGATTGAATCTGTCACTTCATTTCTAGAGAAGGTGGAACTCTTGAGGGAGGCTCGAGGCGTCTCTTAGGAGGAATTGTTTCAGTCTGCTTGTGATTTGTTCAGGGGTTCTGCATGGACATGGTTTGTCATTATAAATGTAAATTTCAAACTCTCTAACCCCCAATTTTGAGCCTTTGGGGTACACCGATCCTGCTGAAAAGCATGGAGGATCAATCCCGAGCAACGAACGATTTTTGTACCGAGTTTCACGGATATCGGTTCAGTACTTTCATAGAAAAGCCCTAGACAACGGACGGCGGACGGACGGATTTTTTTTATTCGTTCATTCAAATCTACATACTCCAAAACGTAAACTGTGAAATTTTCAGGGGAGGTTGAATTTTTTTTTTGTTGGTCGATTACTAAGATTTATTATTTGATTTTATCAAATAATAAACCAAAACGCTCTCGGAAGTAGGTATGCCGATTATCTTAGTAGTTTGAAGCAAGAACGATGACACGGTCAGAGATCGCATGCAGAATGCTATGATATAAACTCACGAGTGGAATGAGAGTTTTTCAGTGTTAACCCCAAACAAAGATCTTTTTACCATTCACAAAGATGAAAAAATTTTCTTGAACCAACTTCCAAGGACCACATTGAGTACCTTGGTGTTTTCTTCACAAAAGCTGTGATCAGTAAAAGCCAAAACCTTTGATCACCACAGGAGCTTAATGCTTCTGCCAAACCGCTGCTTTGCAAGTTATTCACTTTTGGCTCAATCCCTAGAATGTTAAATATCGAATACGTTAGTCCGTTGCTCTGTGAAAGTTCAGTTGAAAATAAAATGAAGGAAATAACTATTTTAATTGGAGGTTTCATAAAATTGTGATAGAAAACATAGTAATTTCATTCATTTTATTCTCCTAGAAGATTGAACGTTCATTGAAATAGTGATGGAAAACACAGTAATTCTATTTTCGTAGAATATTAGGCAGCCCAACATGCTGTTAGAGAGGCAAAAAAGTGAGTACTGAAAAATGGTGAATAAATATGGCACCTTGGCTTTCTAAACGAATCTAAGGAGCTCATAGATGTGGTTATAGATAGCCTTCCGATGAGATGCGATTTTCATATAAGAATTTCCATATCGTGTACAATGGATAAAACTGTCTGGCCTTCTCGATGAGCTGGACCAATAAGATCCTCTCACTCAATTAATAAGAAGTCATAAAACTGACAGGTTCGCTTTCATGGCACAGTCCTGTATCATCTACAGAACATAGGGAAGGTTCTAGATGATACCTATCACTTAAGTCAAGGAGCCGCTGAAACAGCCAAGCCATAGGAAAAGTGTCCAGCGCCTTGGCTCGCGATTCCTGAAACCGAAACGTGTGATGGACGTGGTACACAGAAAGGTAGTACAATTTATTGCTCTACTGCTCGATGGGTGAACAACGCGGATTGCACAATAAATCTTCAGATGAAAGTGTTTTAGTCTAATATAATCTGGTTTATTGAGGAACCCAAACTAGGTTACTTTTTCTGGTAAGTTTTTGAAGATTAAAGATCCTTTTATTCATTCACGATGCCTTTTCATGGATATTCATTTCCATTTCTCTAAAAAATGTATCTGAAATTTGATAATTCTGAAGTAACCTTGACATATCTTTAGAGGTCACAGAGCGTTTTTTTGCGAGGGTACAGAGCATTTTATTGCGAGTGATCACGAAATTTTTTCGATGACGTCATATTATTTTAAATTTATTCAACCACACAAAAGGCTAATCGGAGCAAAAGGTAGGTCTAGGCGCAAGGTAGATCCACATCTCAGCTAGTATTACCTAATATAATCTGGTTTATTGAGTAACCCAAATTTCGCCCAGTCAAGAACTCAAGGTCTTTTCCTTCCTGGACATACTAACCTTATCAAATATGTCGGCGGATTCGGTCGAGTGAGACCCTAGAATAGTTTCCAACATGTGTATTGAGATTGATGTTATTTTTTTTTACTTTCATTTATAAGGTAAACAGGCAATTCTGCTGATACGTTATATAATGTCCATTCGAATTTTGCTCACAAATACATTCAAAAATTCTAGAGAAGTACTGGAGTGAATTCAAAAGCTTTCACGTACTTGTTTAGATTTGTAGGCAGATCGGTCATCCATTCAGGTATCGACCCTATTCAACGCAGCTTGACTTGACCTGATAAAACGATGCTTTGATCATCTTACCTACTTGAAAGATCGTTACAATTACAAAAACCGTTATGGAATTATTTCTCAACCACCAAGTTCTAGGTTTCAGTTCAATCAAATGATTGAATCATTGGTAGACTCCACCCATTCATTAATTCGGCCTTCGTAATTGAGGCGTACACCAGCCTTCAACTAGTTTTTTCAGAATTATTGTAGTTACAGTCAGCCGAACGTCGATCGTAGACATAATCTCAAAGAGTTTTGTTATCTTAATATTGGGACATTTTTTCTTCATTAACTCAAAAGGCATCAGGAACGCTCGTTATGGGAGCGCATGCAGACAAGATCTCAAACTTTCATAATCGAATATCAATCTCTTTCCAGACTAGTTGTTCGACGAAAAAATAATGAGGAATTCATGCACTTCAAAACTGTAACTAGAACTTTGTCAAGAATTTGAATGATATACGAATATGGCTATAAATTTTCCATAGTCGCTGTCAACAAATAGCGATTACTTCTTTCAGATATTTGAAATGAAACATAATTTGAATACAAATACATTCTAATCGAACAAGAATTCAAGCGATGCATTCATATCTAAAAATATCGTCCCATTTTTCCTCGTAATTTATTAGTTGTTGAGGTCTTTGCATCCCAACCCAGAAAATCAACAGAAGAAAAATCTATTATCGCACTAGGAAAATACTATGAGGCTATATGTATTCGAATGTTAAGAGCGTAGCATTTCTCCTATAATAAATTCGAAAAATTAATCAAACGGCAAAACAGTTTTACGACAGAAATTAAACATAAAGAAACAAAAGCAATCCGGGCGCCACTGGCAGCCAGCCAAGAACAACCCGCTTCTATTCCGGAAAAGAGGCTTCGATATTTTCATGGCCTTTTTCTATTTACAAACGAAGCCGAGTTGCATCGATCATAATTAGTTGCTTGGATAAAAGCAGCTCGTTTATCTTCGATATGTTAGTCTACGTGAAGAAAAAGACGTAAAGCAAACATCACAAAATATTATGTATAAAATGCTGAAATAGATATATTCCTTTATGGAAATTTGACGTATAAGTAGTTAGCTGGACGTATTTGACAATCAGAAAATTGTATGGATTTTAGTTTGTCGCCCGTTGATGAAGAACTAAATATTGGCCAATTACATATTTTTTTTTCTTAGGGAGAACAATTCTCAGGAAGAATGGATCAATGGAACATCATGCAGTTAGCGCGCTACTCCTTTCCCGATGAAAGTTATACAGACTTATTTTTCGTGGATCACTTTCTATTTCTTGACCCAGGAAAACTGATCCTGCAATAAATACATTCCGGGTGTAACAGGAATCAGACTCTACCCCTCGACTTGTTTTCAAGATATCGGATTGAAATTCTGTCGATACATCGATACTACATATTGTTACTCATCGACTGTAGTACATAAAATACGTAAAAAGTTTCGGTTTCATTGGAAATGAAGATATATTTTCATTTTTTCCAATGAACTGGTGTATATTTCTGCACATTCTTATTTCACTTGGAATATGCAATGGAATGTCGGCGAATGAAAAGTAAAATTAGGAAACAAAATCGCCCAACAAATATCTTTCCGTTTCTACTTAGATTCGATTGTAATTCAAAATATACAGGGTCTTTCACGAGGAACCTCACCCATATTTATACGGGAAACTACAGAACGTATTTTCATGAAATTCAGCACTTATAAATATTTCACGATGCTGATGAAATCTAAAATATTTTCAAGGCATGAGCACCTCCGGTTTTTCCGGAAATGACGTCAACTTCCGTTTTTCAAACTAGAACACCATTTTTTTATTGCAGAAATAGATTCCTTAGAAAATTTCAATTTATTTTGATGTAAAATTTTTCAGTTTTGGTTGGAAAATTCTCTCTGAGCGGGAAAATTCGAAAAAAAAATCGAAAATAGAGCTCCGCTGAAACAAGAATAACTTCGAGGTTTTTGGATGGAAAATTTTCATTTTTGGGATTTTTCAAGATGTAAGATTGATGTATCCACTTTAAAAATCGAAATCGCGATTCATGATACAGGGGGTGAAAAAATCGCTTTCAAAGTTAGGGATGACAAAATCGTGAAAAATCAATTTTTTCAAATTAAAACCCCATTTTTTTATGGCAGATATTGAATCTACGTTAAAAAATAATGTAAGTGTATGCATCACACCCTTGCCCTAAAGTGGATATTTTCTGAGTTATTCACAAAAAACTGTTTTTCGTCTTGAATTTTCAGCTATTTCTTTTCCCTTCACGCCAAAAAGATGACATTTTCAGGAACTGTTACTTAAACCATGTTTTAGATTTTACTACCCTAATATGCAAGAGAAAAAAGTTACAGGTTGTTCCTAAAT
The DNA here is from genome assembly GCA_958510865.1 of Myrrha octodecimguttata. Taxonomy (NCBI): domain Eukaryota; kingdom Metazoa; phylum Arthropoda; class Insecta; order Coleoptera; family Coccinellidae; genus Myrrha; species Myrrha octodecimguttata. The sequence goes on from OY294060.1 coordinate 14,269,781, forward strand.
AGATGGCGAATTTGGATTCCAATTTGTATCGGAAACCTCTTTATTTCAACTAATCGGCCATCGGTTTTCTCTCCAGTGATAAATAAATAATTCCTTATGAACCATATGCAAAACCTTACCATGTTTTACATTATTTTTTTTTAATGATAGATATCATTAATTACATCTGCCAAATTCCTCTTTATTCAGTAGCATTTTGTGTTTACTATTAATTTGGTGATATTTCGTATTAAGTTATAAAATCGATCACTATGCCTAATTTTACCAATGAAGATTATTTAAATCTCATTCTACTTCATGGAGAATGTAATAAAGTTGTAGATAGAACGATTCGACTGTTCATTAAGAGGTTTCCTGACGGACCCAGACCAACGAGAGATACCATTAACAGAACCATGACAAACTTGAGAAATGTCGGATCTTTCGTTAAGGAAACTACACACAGAGAAAAAAGTGTAGTAGAAGATGAGAACAACGAAATTACAGTTCTTGCATATTTTCGTGTGAATCCTCAAATTTCTCTCAAAGATGCCGAGATTGATCTGGGATTATCTCAATCGAGTGTTTGGAGAATATTAAAAAAACATAAAATGCACCCATATAAATTCAATAGGGTACAGCATTTCAAGGAAACTGATTTCGTCAGGAGAACAGAGTTTTGCGAAGCTATGATGATTCGATTTCAAGAGAATGAAAACTTTTTGGACTGTATAATTTGGACAGATGAATCTAAATTCACAAAGAATGGTTCTTTCAATAGGCATAACAGTCATTATTGGGATGAAGAGAACAACCACCACTTCAGACAATGGAACTTTCAAAAGACCTGGAGTTTCAATGTTTTTTTGCGCCATCAAAAATAATGCAATTCTCGATGTTCACACTTATGATGGGACTTTAACTGGTAAGATAGAACACTACACATGTTTGCATTATTTAAAGCATGTTCTCCCTTAGGAGATAGATATTCTGACATATTGACTCAAATAATTGAGCCGCTAGTACAGAACCATAATGACTTATGGTATCAACAAAATGCGCCTCCACACTATTCACTCAATGTGTCAAATATCCTCTACAGGCTATTTGAAGATCGATGGTTGGCGAACAATGGTCCACATCTTTGGCCACCACGTTCTCCCGATTTAACTCCTTTAGACTATTATGTTTGGGGTAGGATAAAAAATATTGTCTACTCAACTCCCCTGACTGATAAAGAGGACTGCATAGAACGAGTCAGAAATGCGTTCAGGTTTGTTTAGATTTTCAGATTCATAGTTTTGAAACTCAATTTGGTTTTTAAACACTTTTGCAGATCTCTTCCTCCCGATGAAATAAGAAGAGCAAGGCACGAAGCATTCCTGAGACGTATAAATAAATGTCTAGAAATTAACGGTCAAAACTTTGAGCATCTTCTGTAGTTATAACTGCGAGAGTTTGCCATGGTTCTCCTAATAGTAACTTGAAGTCGGTTTCAAGAAGGGGTGAAAAATCTACAGCATGGTTCAAATAACAGTTCCTGAAAATTTCATCTTTTTGGCGTGAAGGGAAAAGAAATAGCTGAAAATTCAAGACGAAAAACAGTTTTTTGTGAATAACTCAGAAAATATCCATTTTAGGGCAAGGGTGTGATGCATACACTCACATTATTCTTTAACGTAGATTCAATATCTGCCATAAAAAAAATGGGGTTCTGATTTGAAAAAATTGATTTTTCACGATTTTGTCATCCCTAACTTTGAAAGCGATTTTTTCACCCCCTGTATCATGAATCGCGATTTCGATTTTTAAAGTGGATACATCAATCTTACATCTTGAAAAATCTCAAAAATGAAAATTTTCCATCCAAAAACCTCGAATTTATTCTTGTTTCAGCGGAGCTCTATTTTCGATTTTTTTTTCGAATTTTCCCGCGCAGAGAGAATTTTCCAACCAAAACTGAAAAATGTTACATCAAAATAAATTGAAATTTTTTAAGGAATCTGTTTCTGCAATAAAAAAATGGTGTTCTAATTTGAAAAACGGAAGTTGACGTCATTTCCGGAAAAACCGGAGGTGCTCATGCCTTGAAAATATTTTAGATTTCATCAGCATCGTGAAATACTCATAAGTGCTGAATTTCATGAAAATACGTTCAGTAGTTTCCCGTATAAATATGGGTGAGGTTCCTCGTGAAAGACCCTGTATAACATCGTGCTATTGTTACATATCATTGAAATCATTTCCATTAGAAATTGACAATTTAAGCGTGAGCTATAAAAGTACTTTGTTTCAGTCCCTTGCGAGGAAGGGAGCCTTCTGTTTCCATTTTTAAGTCAAGTGAAGGCCACTACCATTCAACTCGTTGAGTTTATAATTTTGATAACAATGACATAACAAAAAACTTGATAACGAAGTTACACACCATTGATGAGCAAGAGATTTTCACAGATTTTTCGATCGGACAGAAAAAAATTGTTTTTTCGACAACAATTCTTCAGCTTTCAACGGGGATCCAGAAAGAACTTGGAGTATTTACTCAACATGAGTTATTTAAATTTCAAATGATTGGATAGTTACCTTCGGAGATATCGCAAAAAATATGTCAAATTTCTTGCTTCTTTCCATGATATCATTGTTATTTCCGAAGTAATTCAAAGAAACACTTAACTGATCATGATAAAATTTCGTAACTAGTTATCGAATGCTGATACCCAAACTTACTCGAAATTAGAAAAAAATTAATTTTTTGTTTTCAAATATTTTATATTTTGCAAATTTCTAATCACATGGTCCTCCTGAAATACTGCGTGAAGCTATCATTTTTAATGGAGTAGTGGAGTCAGATTCAATTCAATCTGTACTTTTGGGAATATTGGGAAAAAATGGGAATGGGTGTATCTGCGGAATCATTGGGTCGATTTCACCAATTCACGACTCGAGTATACTCAAAACCTGCTCCGCAATCATCAAGTCTCTGAGTTTTAACGATCAGCGGTTAGGCCAGAGATAAACATAATAACTTTCGAAAGAAACTACCGAGATACTCGATATTTTTTAGGCTTAATTGCAAAGGTCGATTCGTCGAATTCGCCCAATGATTACGTGAATATACCCATTTAAAATTTTCTTTTCTCATTATATCCAGAAATACAGACCGGAACGAATTGAAATCCTATATTTGACTGGACCAAAAATATCTTGAAAGTTCATCCAGAACTTGGTGAAGACCCTACGGAGAAAAGAACGTCAAATCTTTCCATAATCGGGAAGTAACGCTGCGTTAGGCGGGATCAATACGTGAATAGGCTACGGTTTGGCAACGAATGTGAAAGCTCCTGACCTCAAATCAGTGCTTTCCTTGAGATTCTTGCTGTGGAGCATAACAATCAACCGAGGAAAATGGCAAAGTCCTCTCGGCGGAATTCGACTTTCAGGAAAAGACTACTACAAATTTCCAATGAAGGTTCAAGAAGTAAACCTATTCCAGATGGCGAAGTAGGAATCTTCATTCGACGAAGTAGGATTTGATTAGTGGAATACCTATATTCAGATATAAATACGCTGTGAACGTGCGTCAAAAATAAAAACATTCGATGAGCAAACAAAAATACTCGCCTAGATATGCCACAGACGTCGCTTGAATTCCTTTTGAGCAACAACGAATGCTAAATCAGATTCGGCGTTGAAAGTAATATTTTACCGCATAAGTTCGAAACTGACAGGCGGAAGTATTTTTATTCACAAGATTCTCTCTCGTGTCTAATATCCCTGAAATATCTGAGGATTTCCCGGTTTGCATGATAGATCGCTTCTTGATGTGACGGAAGAGATGAGATCTCGCAGTTTGCTATTTGCATGAGAGAAATGATGAACTTACGGTGCTTATACACTTCGATGAATTTTCCCTGGTTTTTTTGTGATCTTCGAAAATTTATGTGGCTTGCTAGAGTGGTTCAATCCCTTCTGAAAGAAAATGTAGGAGTATGGTATTTATTTATGGAATTTAAACTGTAATACAAATATTTCTGTGATAAGAGTCGAACTGTCTGTTGGAAATTTATCTCTGAAAGTTCCGTTAGATTAACAAGCTTTTTTGGAGTGAATCAATACGAAGTTGTATCGGGTCTCAAACGTTTGTGAATTTGTCAATTAGATTTCGGAGCTATCCTCGTTTCAATATGAATAATATAAGCAGAATGGACAGTTCTATGACGGATTTCCGCATGCAAATTTTAATGGAAAATTGAAGGGTATGGAGGTATTTTTCTTTGAAATTTTGTTCACTGAATACCTCGAAAAATACCGATCGGAATGAATGGAAAATTTAATGGCTTATACGCTAGCTGACAGATTTAATTACAAAATATCAACCTTTTAGGGCGTAATTTCGCAAACGAGAACCAAAATTGAGCTCGTTTCTGTATGTATTTTTAAACTTTTCCAAAGAAGACAGTGAGTACGGAAATCTCTACGACACAAGCATTAGAATTTGATTCAGCAAATGAAGGGGGTTCATCTACGGCAAAGTTTCTTCACATTTTTGTAGAAACGAGCAACGAGCAATATTCAATATCAGTGTGAACCCCTTTCGATATTACTGGTGGTTAAAAAAATGAAAACAATGCACCACGAACAATTATTTTTTTAAATACCATGAATATGAAAAACATTAGAAACATAAGGTTTAAGTATTTGTCCCATTCAAAATGTATTCAATTAAAAATATGAGCACAGAGACCGATATTGCCCAAAACATATTTCTGCAGTGATCGTTATTGGAATATCTCTGTTCTTCTTTTTATTCTGCTTATGAATCAATGTGAGATAATGTCATCAGAACAAAATGTTGATTTCCCAATTAATTATGAAGCAGTTAAAAGTGGACATGAGCTCCCAACACTCCCTTCACGAACTGCCTGGGGTTCATGGACCAGAGGCTAAGTAAGAATCCTCGGTATACGAAATAATTAGTAATATTTTACCGTGCTCAAGAATTCAGCTCTACAAATATCCATTCTCAAAGAAATTTCTGTCAAAAATTATCATGTTTATGATCAGCCACTAACTTTCAATGATTTTCCATCAAAGTTGAGATATGAACATTCAAAAATTTTCCATTTTCAAACATTCATATTATTTAGCATGTTTCTTTTTCAAGGCTCGTATTTAATTTGATTCGGAATGTGTCTGGTTAATTGAAACGTTCATCCTCTCTCCGTGACAGACAGTCGAATGATTCCAGATACATTTCGAATCAAATTAAATACGAGCCTTGAAAAAGAACCACGAAAGGTTCGAAACGTTGGCAATGTACTGAGAGATTCGAATAAATTGCTGTCCAAATTCCTGAGAAACTTTATTGAATTTATAAACATGGACGTTAACAACCAACAAAAACTAAAAAATAATGCAATGTCCTCCTAAAATTAGCTTCAATCGATACTACTTCATTTTGATTTTTTTATCTTGCACCACAGCGCGGAGCACGGAAAATGCTTAATACTGCTAGTATGAGTATGTACATTCCATTCACTATTATGAATTCTTCTGATTGGCCAAAAAATTCTGACCCATTTCACAATATATCTCGAAAATGTTTGAATCCATTTTCCTCTCAGATAACTAACAAACTTTGTTCTCTTCACTCCGGAAAAACAGTGAATTTGTGAAGCTATATTAATTACAATAATTCCAAGGTCCTGATGAATGTTGAACAAACTCTTCTCTCTGTTACTAGAAATATTTTACGTATATGAACAGGCTGGAAGATTCGTAACACTATTTTCAACAGTTTCGAGAGTTTTCCAAGAGTAATCATGAGTTGAAATTGTATTGAAAAATGATGGATAGAGAGGTCGGCTACTTTGTGATAGTTCACTTGGAAGCGGAATAAAAGTACCCGAATAATCTGGCAGTTAAACTTCTAAACGACTGACCTATGGAATTCCCAACTATCCGAAATTCTCAAGAAATAAACCTACAGAAGACATTTTAACACCTTGTTGCAGAACTCGAAATACAATAGTTTGAAAATGTTGTAGTACTACGGATCCCATATCACTGTTAATCCTTAATAAAATATAGTGATAGGAAACAGAGTTATATCATCATAACAGAATAAAGTTTTTCTATCGCAATCATCTAGCAAATATGCTCTTCAATGAATATATGTTGTAAGCCAAACTGTCATGAAAAACTTCCAACCCTTTTACTATAATTTTTTTGTAACTCCTGCATGCTCATTCATGAAAATAACTTCGACCCAATATTAACTTCAATGAAAACAGTGATATTTATTCATATCAGACAATGTCATAAGTAAGTTGTATTTTTAATGATTAAGAAGTAATCGTTCATTATAAGAAGAAAATCATGAAATAAATCACGAATCACCTAAACCATTAGAAACCTAAAAAACTCAAAAACAATAGAATTGAAGCTAGACAATACCACCAAATATATAAGTTACATCATTCAATTGCAATTTTTTGAGAGAATCGTTTATAATGTCTATCCAATTAGAATAATGACTGTGAGATAGATGAGGTTAACACATAAAAGAGTTCAGGCGAAAATTTGATGTTTGCGATTTCCCTTGCAGAATGGTTTTATTCAAACGAGACTACTCGAAAAATGCTCAATACAATATTCGACTTATACAGTTTTTTATGCGATTCCCTCAAATAATATCTTTCGAGATCGATATTTCACGATATACATTCATTGTTTCCGAAGTACCACTTCTTGAATGATAAATTTAATTATTATACCAACTGGCATATAATGATTGTTGTCAGAATCTTGAGAAACGGTTCACACAATCAAGAAATTATTTTTCGATACACAAAATTTCAATAAAGTGCAAGTACAAGACATTACTTTCTAATCCCATTAAATATTCACTTTTTTTGAAGCACTAGTTTTTTTATATACTAAATAATATAGCAGTACAGTGTGAGCAAGAAGGGTGATTTTACGACAGATTTACAAGAATTTCCATGTGAATTCACAGATATTTTTCTGCAATAAGTAGAAGATCCGAATTTCACACATAAGTTTTTATATGCATAACTACTCTTCTTTCAAATCAAATATTAGCTCAGCTAAAGCAGTTTTATTTTCTTTATATTTTAAAGGAATGATGCTATTCTTCATGTCTGTCATATGTTCAGAAAGTCTAACTCTTTAATAACGTCCCGTCTATTTTCGTACAATCGGAACATGGAATTCTAAACATGACGTCGGTCCTAAAATCTATAGAGGTTCGAGTCTCCAACAAAGACTAAAGTTTTTTTCCTTTAGTGTTCTCAGATTTTTGAGCAACATCAGTTTTCAGTACTTTACGGATTTTCTCCGAAACATTATCCATGTAAGGTATCTTATAAAACCTTTTCCCAACTTTTGGTACAACCTGAGAGCCCGAATCACCGAGAATCTTCCATATCAAGCTAGGTGGATAATCATTAGCTAGCAGAATATTTCTCACCTTCTTTAAATTATCTTTATGGTACATTGGATCAGACAAGCTAAGAGCATGATGTTTCAAGTTTCTAATAATATTAAGTTTTTGTGAAAATGGGTGTTGCTAATTGAAGTTGAGGACCGTATTAGAATAAGTTGGTTTACTGTACCTCTTCCAGTATGGTCTCAACTCCAATTCGCATCACCCATTTACACAAAAACTCAATATTATTAGAAACTTGAAACATCGTGCTATTAGCTTGTCTGATCCAATGTACCATAAAGATAATTTCGAGAAGGTGACAGATATTCTGATAGCTAATGATTATCCACCTAGCTTGATATGGAAGATTCTCGGTGATTCGGGTTCTTAGGTTGTACCAAAAGTTGGGAATATGTTTTATAAGATACCTTTCATCAATAATGTTTCGAAGAAAATCAGCGAAGTACTAAAAACTGACCACTTCTATATTGCTCAAAAATCTGGAAACACTATAGGACAAATTCTTATTCTTCGTTGAAGACTAGAACTACCTTTATTGGACAGACGGGAAGTTATTTAAAAGTAAGACATATGAGAAACATGCAAAATAGCATCAACCCTTTAAGATATAAAGAAAACAATGAAGTAATAGCTGAGCACAATAAATGTACTTTATATACATTCGATTTTGAGAAAACTGAAATACTAGGAAAACAACAAATCTTGAAAAAAAGGCTTTTGCAGGAGTTGATTGTGATCAAAAGAGATGTTAATACAGTCAACAAGAGAACTGATATTGAAGCGCTAAACACTGCTTCCTATTATTTGATAACTAAGATATAATGTTCCCTTCTGAACCGCATAATTGTGTGGAGCTTTTCAGTTACTGTCAGTCTCTAACCTGAAAAATATGTTCTTCATTTCATTGGAGTCTTATTGTTTGAATGTGTCTTCCTTGACGATGGAAACTACATAGAACCGTAAGTAAATTTAACACTACACCTTTGCAGTTGTAATTGCTAACAAAGTAAGTTGCCAATGCAACCTAGTTTGTTAGAAGATTATCACTGGTTTCACGTAGCGCTTTTCATTTGATAATTCGATGAATTTTATTCTACTCATTCACTGGCTTGAATCAGATATAACGAATATAGATGCCTTTTAAAAATTTCTTTGTTTGTTGTGATTGTCGATTAATTGTTTTGATTGAGAAAAATTCTCTCTTCAAAAATTGCCTGTTTTTAACTGTGTATTTTCTTTTATTGTTCAATAATTTCACTCTATCTGCATTGTTCTCTTTTAGTACTCCGAAGAAGTTTATATATTAAACGAAACGTCGGCTTAGTACACAAGTAGTTTTCTTCTTCGAAACCTTTAAACCTATCCAAACTAATTTTACTTACATTTTATGTCTATACCGACCACTAGCTCGTTTGTAGATATTGATCGAAAAAGCAAAATTCATTGCTGAATTCTAAGGAAATGGAGGAAGAAAAGTAGGCTGCTCTTCTAACAATAATCAGATAAGCGGGAAACAATTACAGAAGTTATTATTATTATTATTTCAGGGAGGACCATCAACCTACGTTTGAAGTATGCCAGAATATATTCGCAAGTGTATCTTCTTGGAATTTACATTAGAAAAATTTCAAAATATAGTACGTCCAACAGAAGGAAGCACAGTTGTCTGTATAAAACTGCGTTCAAAGTAACAGTAAAGGTTATTCAATTATATATCATCTGAAAATATGATTATATTCAAATGTTTTAGGTTTGGCGAGCAATTGGACTCAACGAAGAACGAAAAAAAAAGTTAGCATCAATATACATGTTATCTATCCAGCACAAATTCAGGCAAGAATCACTAGTAGGTACTGGTAATGATTCGTTCAAAGGCATTCACATTCCAGGAGTAAAGGTACACTTCATAGATAAACACACACATACGGCTGAGAAAAAGCTACTAAAAATGCTGCCCACTGTCAAGGGATTATATTTTGTAATTTTGATCTTTTTAATATCTTTCAGAATATTGGACAATTTACCTTTAATGATGGAATGAAATTAATGTTCAACGTGGAGACTCATCCTGTATATAATTTACTTTGCACAGCCTCTTGCCCACGATATTTTCTGGAGGAATTCCTGGCTGCTTTGTTGGAATCTTGTTATGAATTTTGGTTTCATATTCGATTCTATCCATGAATTAACCTTAGGATTAACAGAAAAAATGATAACAACGATCTTGGTTTTTATTTTTACAGGTTCATTACCACGCTTATGGTGATTCACATACCTCAAGATGTACAAGTGTATCGAAATGTAAATGTACGAAATGATCTTGATCGTTTTGGTGGACATTCACAACACGATTCACACCTATCAAAACATATTTTTAACAACTGCAGCAGAAAAAGGAACGAATATCTCTATTAAATACCTACTTAGCAGGTTTATCATCTATTAACGAAACTTTTTTTGCCGGGCACTAATGATCAACTACATCTCAGTTCCAAATTCAGAATCCTTATCCGGTATAAAAGGAATCTGGTCACTGTAGATTCGACTGAGCGATAATTTCAGGGAAATGTAAATAATAACCCACGAAACTGATTTCTCGACTTATGCACACAAGTTTGCACTCATTTGTATATAAACCAACAATTCAACAAAAATTAAATAAATAGATATGAACTTATTCAAATACTTATTGAAAAAATTGGAACTAGACACTTGTATTGTTGTTTTTTCGGAATAACTCAAAAGCTAATAACCGGTCAGGAAGTAATTCGCATTTGCAGGGGTATTTACGTAAGTAGGTGACTGTTTTGGCAATGAATTCGAACATGCACGCAATCTGATTTTCCATTTTCCAGTCTTGGTGGAAAAAAAAACAGGATTCTGAAATTTCTCTGTAGTTTAGAAATTGTTCATCCAATCTAATCACTTGTGTTGTGAAGTCTTCTATAACTGAGGCATATATTCTTTCAAATATTTTTTTTTACTTCCATTAGTTTCCTGTCGAAGAATTATTGATTCATTAAAAATATGATATCATCATAACGAAAGCAGATGAACTTCGAAATATTTTGTAGTTTCGAATATAAACCGACTTACAACATCGCGCAATGGTTAGTTAACAAATTCAACTCCCTAGAATCTCCACCTTCTCTTTCAATCAAAAAATCGTCGGAATAAGTAGAACAGTTGGAAAGGTATAACGTAAGTCACAAGGAACGTTTAATATCCTGGGACGTCGTATACCTATTTCTGAATACCCCAGTCGATATCGCGTTACAACAATTAGAAAAATGGTTGCTCGAATTGAATCTTCCACGGATAGAAGTCGATGAGTTGCTGATGTTGACCCCCCTTTGAATGGAGCAGAATTTCTTTTCTTTTGATGGTGAGTATTTACAACAAACATTCGGTACGCCCATGGAAAATCCGCTCTCACCTTTTTTAGCTAATTTTTTCGTAGGTAAATTAGAGGAGAAATTAATGAAATCTAATAAAAAGTTTCCAAAATTTAGGGCCCGATATGCCGACGACGTATTCGCCATAGTCGAAGAAAATTTTGATGTGAAAGAATTCACCGATAAAATGAACAGTCAATACCCTTCCATTAAATTTACTTACGAATTCGAAAACAACTGTCCCCTTCCATTTTAAGACTCAAAATTATCTAGAGACAACACCACAACAATTAGTTTCGACATCTATAGTAAACCCATAAACACGGACTGTTATATTCCGGTCGACTCAGTGGCACCCTGGTAACATGAAACAGCCTTTCTATACTTTTTGATTGATCGTTTATTCAGGAAACCGCTCAGTGAAATTAATTTCAACAAAGAACCAAATTAAATTCTCCAAATTGCTGAACACAACGGTCACTATAAACACTTAGTACGAAAATTGATTATCAAACATAAAGATAAACAATTTTTCAAAGATATAACTTTAACGAAAGAAACGGAAAAAGACAACGGTTTCAGGGCATTTACGTATCACCCTGAAACTTACAAGAAACTGCTGAACATTTTCAAAAAAGTAAATATTGAGTTAGCTCTCACAACCGCCACGAAAACCGGACTACTTTTGAAAAATACGTTTGATACAATTCCGGATGAATTTAAATCGGGCATATATGAAATAAAATGTCCAGACTGCGATAACTCTTACATCGGACAAACAGCTAGGAACATCAACACGAGGTTCAGGGAATACATGAACAATATCCGTAACCATCCTGAAAAATCGGCGGTCGCGAATCACATTATAACAACCGGTCATGTAATTTCAGAAAAATCCGTAAAACTAATAAAAAACCCAGGCAAAATTTACTTAAATACTCTTGAAGGTACATATGTTCAAAAAAAAAAAAAGACAGATTGCTAAACAAATATCTCACCCCCATTAGTAACCTATTATTCCAAATATATACCTTAATCACAATTGATAGCCCAGCACTACCCTAATGACCTTAACAACCATTTCCCATTGGTCCTGTATACTACCGCTCACTTGTGTAACATGTACACTTGTAATGTAGTTAGTAACGATATGTCTTTGACAAAGGAAACTTGGATTCCGAAACGTGCGTTAGACGCAGAAAGTGTTAGGGATTAGAGAGTAGTTACACACTGTTTTGTAATCGAAATCTTCAATTATTTTCGAGAACCCACTTATTGCTCGTCATGTCTCTTGATACGCACTGTTTTAGTGATATTTTAAGTTGACAAGTGCGATAAATGTCGAGAAAATCGCATTGAATATGTGGATCCATCCACATTAAAACGTATACAGTGGCAAAGCCATAGGGACGTGGAGTGCGCCCCGGCGGGGTCGCTATTCTTGACTGCATTATTATAGAACGTTTTCTATCGTTTCATCACAAATCGTAATAAGTGCATCGCTTCCTCTATCTGAAACGCTGTTTCACAGTCATTCTGTTTGAGTATACCCTTTCGTTGCCAAGCCAGTGGACACGTCCATTTTCTAGTTTGTTCTCTTTCCAGGATTTCAAGAAAAGCGCTCCAGAAGTGGTCTTTTACATAGTGAAATCCTTGAACCGGAACCAAAAAGAAGAAAGACGAATGAAAGAGGGGTTTTATTCGATGAAGAGTTGAATCAATATTCAATACAGAATACTCTTCTAGAAATTTTGTTTTATGACTATATTAAAAGGCAAATTAAATAATATATTCACATCTTCGAACGACTTACATGAACTTTCCATCCAACAATTATGGCCCTGTTTTTTACTGAATTAATCAGTACATGTCCCGTATTCTGTGGGGATTCATGTTGGTTTCAATTTGCGTCAATCAAACATTGGCTTCTCGCACCAGCAATTGTTGCGCTCTAACGCCGACTTGACCGACAGCTCTTCGCGGGCAGATGCAAGCGACCTGTATACTTTATGCTAATTACCAACCACAATTGATGATATGCCTGATATATTAAACGAGTCCTTTGTAATGTGTGTGGTTTCAGTGTCATTGTAGATTATTGCTGATCCAATGAGGATGAGTGGAATTTGCCAAATAATGATTATGTATCAGCTAATTTTGTAATAAAAATTAATCGATAAATAATTACCAATATCGAATTCGGTATGTTGAATCGGCTGGAGTGCATTGAATTTGGGTTTATATTTTCATACTATTTTTTGCCTGACGAAAGGGATCTTCGTAGATATGGAAATCAAATTGTGCCTTGCCTTGGAACTGGAGGACGAAAAATAAGAGATATATAAAAGAGGCGAAGCTCTAGAGTTTCAATTTCTGAAATGGAAAAGAACTGCACAATAACCTCAAAAAATTGTACACCTCTAGAAAGCACATACATTTTTCCCAAAAGATAATGGAAGGAGATGTCATATACACTAGACTTATGACTCAAAATATAGAAAAATTCTCAGGTAAAATTTTCTCCCTTTTCGAGATCTCATTTACATATCATTTCATGAATTCTTCAGAATCACAAACGGCAATATCACTTAATAATGTCACACAAATTGGCTTGAGAGAAAGGAACGAGACAGAAGGGAATGTAGGGAAAGGAATCTTCAGGAAAAGGGTTAGAAAATTAACAGGACATAAAATAAAAGTTTTCACCACTTCCTGTTGTCGGCAATACTGAACAACGAATCCTATTTCGACCAACGGTTAGGCAGGGCAGCTTCAACGAAATTCTGGTGGGGTTGAATTTCTCCCAGTATTTGTAAGTGGAAGGTTGCATACAGGGTAGATTCCAGGATTATATGGTTCCTATGATATAACAGTACTAGCAGTGAAGGGGGGTATTACGAGCACCCTGAAATAAATGCGAGAAAGAAACCAGAATGAAAATGGAGTTCTTGTCACAATCAAGTATTCAAACTAATCTGAAATATGGTTACCTCTTGATGATGGAAGAGAGGGTGAAATGAGCTCCAGTGGTCCCTCACGGGAAATAATGCTTATGATTCAATCCGGGGTAGTATGGATATGGACACTTTCCTTCTGATTTCACTGTCCAAGTTGGTAAAATTATAGAACGAAGTCAATAAATCCGTCTGATGACGTTGGAGATCTCAAATACGATACAGAAATCGGTAATATTCGAGGAACTCCAAAATTTCCAAGGAAAATAATCCAAAAATATGGAAAGATTGGAATTTTCGGGGAAAAAAATCTTCTGTTGCAAAGTTTTCGGGATGAAATGATAGAATAATGATTAACAATAATAAATTAATTACTCGACAGTTTCAGAAAAATGAAAGAAATAATTTTAAATCTTCTTCAAATTTAAATATCAAACCAGAGCTTCAAGCAACAAATTCCATCTACAAGTTATAGAAAAAATATTTAATAATTTCATATATTTTCTGTTGCCAAGAGAACTTTTTTGAACTTGCCTTGCCACCGCACCAACGAAACTCTGAGTGTCCGTTTGGATACACCAACTCAATTATTGTTCCAAGGAAGTTGTATTCAACTGTACCGTTATAATATCGAACAGCCCAAGTGAAATAAATCACATAATTGCAAGATTGGTTCCGAGTCTCCAATCCATTATAATATTTAGAAAATTAGACCCAAATATTATTGAGCTTATGGTTCAATTTTAGCTTCTGATTTTCTAATAAAAACTGACCCATCTAAGGTAGGTAGAGTATTACTGGCCCGTGAGTTCGACAATGTGTAGGTTTAATGTACCTCCTTGAGTAACCCTAGGGCATCAAGATCAATGAACTATATATAGAATCTTTCCATAAGCTTGGGCTTCATGATAGAACAAGTTTCAGCAACAACCGCAACTGATATGAAACAACTGGGAAGGTGAATGAACATAATATTAAGTAATCATTCTAAAGGGGACAAAAAACAACATTTGAAAGGACCTTCTTGAAAGATTATCATCTCTGCGTCAGAAAGAATAGAAAATAATTGAATTTTTTCCTCTGAACATTCGTTAGTGAAATTCATTGCCTAAAACTCTGGTTTGAGAAAATTTTGGTAAGGAGAAGATTTGAAATTGTTTTTCTGAAAACTCTCAAGCAATGGATTCATCATTATTAATCATTATTTCATCCTTTCATTCTGAAAAAGAAGAATATTTTCCACAAAACTGTGAAAGTTGTGGATAGAATATTGCCCCATTATCTAGCAAAGGATATATCACACCTTTCAGACATAATCAGAGCGTTATTCGTACAATTTTGGAGAGTGGATAAAGTGCACATATGTTTGTAGTGAATGATCACGTTCACGTCGTGAAAAGTTTTTTTGTAAAATCGGATCAAAATCACCAGAATAATAATAAATAGAAGTCGAATATGTCTTCTCATCCACATTTTTGCAGAATTATATCAATTTGGGGAAATTGTTTCATACATCCGAAAATCAGCAATCATCAGCAATATTCAGTAAAAAAAATTTTTCGAAGCAGAACCAAGACATGTTGTCCAAAACATCGAGAAAAGGTGGCGATTTTCCACAAATTTCCGAAAAAGACATTAACTCGAAAACGTTGAAAATTTTACTTACAAATTACGCGATATTCTGAGTGGTCTATATCCAGTCTATCACCTGCACAAATATTGTTTGAGGTTCACCGGACACCCTGTATAAAGAAATCACGCAGTTCATTTCTCTGTGTCTATAGTGATCAATTTTATGAGGTTAGGTATACTCCATTCACTTTTATAAAGTATCCCGGTTTGCCATGACATTCTGACACATTTCATCCTATATGTTCTGAAAATGTAAGGAAAATGACTATAAAGTCATTTTCCTGTCAGATAAATACACAACGTTGTCCTCTCTAAATAGAGGTCGTGGTTATTACGTATTTTCTGAAATGTTTATTTACTTCGGGAAAATATTATGTGAATTCAATTCCAAAGACCTGGTGAATGTTGAAGAAACTTTTTCACTGTTAAAACTGGAAATATTTCACGTATATAATAATGGTTGGAAGTTATGCTATTTTCTTGGACGGAAAGAATCGAGTGTTACGGGCTTATGGAATTACCTGCTTTCCGAAATTCTCAAGAAATAAGCCTACAGAAGACATTTAAATACATTATTGTACAACTTGAAATACTCCAGTATCAAACTGTATTAGTAGGTACTAAAACCTTAAAAGAACTAACTCAATTTACAAAGTTTTTAGGAGTCTATGTGAACGATACACTGAATTGGGAAGAACGTATTTCTAAACTGGGATGCAGCTTAGCTTCAGTCTGTTATCTTTGGGTGTAATGACAAGATATCTGGATAAATTCTCCATGAAAACTATCTATCATGTAGTTTTCGAGTCAAACTAAGACATGGAATTATGTTTTATGGACATACTTTGAAGTAAATTCAAATATTCAATCTCCAGAAAAGGCCACTCTGAATAGGTAATTCTCGAACTAGAATACAGAGAAACATGAAGATGAATTCAGGAAAAATGGAGTACTCACTATTACAGCGGCAATGCACATACAAGAATGTCAGATTTTCGTCTTGAAAATCAGGAATACATTTGAGTTGAACTCATCCAATATTTACATATTTTATTATTTTATACAAGAAAAACAAACCTAAAATGTTTCACTCACAGAAAAACATCTACAGAGAAAGGACCCAAATGCGTATGCATCAAGTAATTCAATATAATGGCAGACATGAAAAGAATGAAACTAGACTCAAATCTTATAGAAAGAAAATATACAGGATGCTGCATGACTTAGGAACCTACAATATTGCAGAATTTTTGAAGGTGGCCAAAACTTGGAAAGAGACAAAATCTGAATAGCAGCTTATTTTTTGTTTGTCGTTATTTCCTTACAGAGAAAACTTCGCTAATCTTAGTAAAATATAGTCATGAAAATGAAGTAATTTCATTCGAGAGTTCATTAGTTCCTGAGACAATGAATCGTCAACCGAATATGCTGTTGAGCGAAGATATGAATTTAGCGTAGAATGTTACTATGAAAATCTTTCATACATTTTATTAAATTTTCTTGTGAATCTTGCATGCTCAGTAAAATAGCTGTCAGAGGCATCGGAAATAATTCAGACAGTAAAAACTCCAACTGTCAGAGAGTCTGTGTGGAAGTTCCCAGAATTTCGTGTACGTTTTCCAACTAGTTTGGGGAATAAATAGTTTATTTGAAGTTTTGAGACTTAATATTTATTTCCCCGTTTTGTTTAACGCCTATAAGCCGGAATCGAGAGTTCCGTAATTTTATGAGTGCGTGAAACATCTGGCGACTGTGACAGGACTTGTTCGGGAACGTTTTGTTCATATTTGAGGGAAATTTCGTGAAAAGTGAAGTTTCGATAAAAACTGTTGATCTCCTTATCGTGAACTGAACCAGCATTTTCGATTTTGGAAAATAATTGTAACGTTTGGTGGTTTTGAACCGAGTTTACGATGTCAAGAGATCTGGAAATTAAGAAGAAAAGCCGGAAGGTGCTCCGTACCGCGTTCACAAGAACAGCGGACGATTTTGATACGCTTTCGAGTATGGAATCGTGTGATGAGGACTCTATTCGGGTTGTTTTCGAACTTTTGTCGAAAAAATTTGACAGAAAATAAGATCGTATTTATTCATGGCAGGCAATGTCTCATGTATATAAGTTATAATTATATAATCATCGTACAAAGAAAAACATAAAATCAATCACTTTAAACATTAGGGACATTCAAAATTAGAAACAATGGGATGGGGTTCTAATTTGAAAAAATTGATTTTTCACGATTTTGTCATCCCTAACTTTGAAAGCGATTTTTTCACCCCCTGTATCATGAATCGCGATTTCGATTTTCAAAGTGGATACATCAATCTTACATCTTGAAAAATCCCAAAAATGAAAATTTTCCATCCAAAAACCTCGAAGTTGTTTCAGCGTAGCTCTATTTTCGATTTTTTTTTTCGAATTTTCCCGCTCAGAGAGAATTTTCCAACCAAAACTGAAAAATGTTACATCAAAATAAATTGAAATTTTCTAAGGAATCTATTTCTGCAATAAAAAAATGGTGTTCTAATTTGAAAAACGGAAGTTGACGTCATTTCCGGAAAAACCGGAGGTGCTCATGCCTTGAAAATATTTTAGATTTCATCAGCATCGTGAAATACTTATAAGTGCTGAATTTCATGAAAATACGTACAGTAGTTTCCCGTATAAATATGGGTGAGGTTCCTCGTGAAAGACCCTGTATAATTTCCTTCTGTAATTTCAATGGCTTGCCAGCGTAAGACATAATTTTTGAACATTATTCAATTAGTAATTTTTCAAGAGAATTGTTAAAACTTCTATACAATTAGAAAAGCTTTACTAATATGAATGAGATTGCACACATGAAAGAGTTCAGGTAAAAACTTCTGATGTAAGCAGTAATAATAAATTCAAACAAGTCTACTTATTGAGGTTATGAATACAATCGTTAATGAAGATTTTTCTGTAATTCCTTCACATAATATATTTAGATATAATTTTTTTGTCTTCAAAGTACCAGGTCTTGAATGACAATTTTATTAATTATATCGATTGGCATATAAAGGATTGGATACGAAGATTTGAGAAAACGATAACACAATAGAGAAATGATTTTCGAATACATAAAATTTCAATAACTTTTTATCACAAAACATTATTTTCAAACATCGTAACATGTATATGATTTTTTTGAGGAAGAGCATTAGGTTTTTTGATGTATCAAACAATCAAGCATGTTCGAAGCAATTACAGTATTAGGAACAGAGATTTGAACAGGACACCATACATTTTTACCTATTATACAAGAGCACAAAGATAGAAACCTCTCTGAATAGTATAGGAATTTTTCAAAGAATAGGCTGACATATTTATGATGGACGGAATCTTCTTCAGGAACAAAATTTCATCTTTATTTTGGATTGAGACTGACAAAATATCCTGAAATCATATCTGCAACAGAAAAAGAGATGGAAGATCAGCAGGAAATAGTGAATGATATAACTTTCATTTGGTCCTTGACAAGGAAGGTCTTTCGATCAGATCTGGCCATTCAAGCAATTATTTTTCAGATCCTGAGGTTTACTTAGAACGCTTCATGTCCCTTTTATTGAGAAATCCTGTGTAATTGCTTATTTTTCTATCTAGCTTATTTGCAGCAACTTCTTTTTCCATAGTATAGGCTTTCTGTCATTTTTTTTGATTTTTGAACCTCCTTGATGGTAGAAAATCTTCAATAAAGTTCTGATGGAATAAGGAGGCTATTCGACATTTTTGCAACACTAGAAAATCTTACCGTTAGGGCTTCCACACTGTCGGATAGATGGTTCGGTTGGAAAAGGCAGCTCTATCTTTAAGGAGATCGGATACCCTACACTAGTGATGTTCCTTTAGGAGTTTTTGAACCTCCATCCATTTTGAATTTCACCATTTTAAGTTGAAGAGAAGAGCTCTCAGAAATTCCTCTACATATTATTCCATATCCATTAGCTCATTGTATGATTCAGAGTCATCCTCAGAAAATTCTGAATCTGAATCAGATTTCTCCAATGAAATAATGAATGGAGGAATATCTGCTTTAGGTAGATTACCCATGTGTTTCGTCCAGTCCTCTGTGATGAGTCTTTCACAATGTAAATACAAATTTTGCCACATATCTGTTGTACATTTTGAAGGAGCCAAACTCCATAAATTCAACACTCTATCCTTTGTATAGGGATGCGAATTTATATTCTTGTTATAAAAATTCTTACAAAACGCCCATGCCATTTCAATAGGATTATACTGACAATGATATGGAGGTAATCTAAGATCCTCATGTCCATGCTCCTTCAAAAGGTCAACTACATATCGTCTCTGTCTGTCAGTTCGATGAGGTAATATCAAATTCCAAAGTTGTTTTTCAGTAAAATTTTGATTAAAATCAATCTTGTTTTTAATCAACCAAACCTGCATCTCACTCTTTTTGATGGAAAATGTGGGTATTTTATCCAATTGCACCGAATGATATGGTGCATTGTCCATTACCACCACACATTTCACAGGAATCTTGGCTGAAGATGGAATCAGTTGATTAATAACCCAATTTTCAAGTTTTTTGAATATAAAATGAAATCGCAACACTCTAAAAACCCAAATTTGCTTCCTGCATGTAGAACGGTGAAACGTTCTCCTTCTGACCTAATTTTGGATGGATTGCTCATCATATAAGACTCATGTGTCCATCGACGAACTGAAGTACCGTTTTGGTAAATCCAAGTTTCATCTAGAAACACAAATCTGATATTTTCATCCAACGATTTAAACTGTAAAAATTTGCGCAGGAAAGTAATTTTGGCTGCAAGAACATGTTTCTGTTCACATAGAATTTTGCGTTCATTCACCCTTTTGTATTTGTAACCCATTGATTTTATAATTTTAAAAAGTGATGTCCGTCCTCCGTTATATTCCAAATGTTCCTTCGCAAAAGTGAGTAGTGTATCAATCGGAAAGTGTTCATTTTTCAAATTATAATTCCAAATTTGTCGTTGCAGATCTTTTTTCAAAATAAAGTCTTTAGTCAGTTTTTTTTGGGTGCTCCAATAGAAGGAAATTCTTTGTCATCTCTTTCACTTAAAATCTTCCTTATTGTGTTGATGTGCAGCTAAAAAATAAATATCTATTCATATAAAATATAATTCCTTGGTTTTCACTCACATACGTCGAAAATGTTGGATAGCTTGTGATGAATTATAGATTCCAAATTATCAGTGTTCCTGTCAGAAGATTCATATTGATAATAGTAGAAATTGATATTTGGCAACATCTTTTGATATTGCCGATATTTCATGAGTGCCAACCTGCGTCAGTTTTAAGTGAAAAAACTTGTTAGACCTATATCAGGGCCAACCGGAATAATTGATGTTTCTGTGTCTATTATATGAACGTAGCAATGTTAGCTGCACTTCATATCTGTGAAATAATAAGGCGGTTCCGGTGGGTGAGACAACGATATCTGAAACTCAAGTAGTTAAAAACACAGATCTTATATCTCTCTATATTTTTTTTTGCGCGCATGCTATCGTTATGACCGAATGTCTGTAATTTTCGAAATATGAGCCGAAAATGGTCTCAAAATGGTGTCAAAATCGATTCTGTCCGGCCGACCGTAGACACGATTACGGTCGTACGGATAATCCTATCGACCTGGAACTTTCAAGGTATGTTGAGTTTCAAATTGTGACTATTGAGTTCGTTATTGGGCAAAATCGGCAAAACGTTTTCGAAGTTAGTGACTTTTGAAGTTTTGACGTTATTTTGGCGATAATTCGGGAACTACTGGACCGATTAAATCAGAACTTGGCAGTTAGTTGGAGTAAAGTGATGCGCAATTTTTGCGAAATTTTGTTGAGATCATACAGTCAGCAAATTTTGAAAAATTTTTTTTTTTTATTTTTTTCGAAAAAAAATTTTTTTTCACGAACTGTTCATCACATTCAAGAAAAATTACCACATATCTCGAGCTCTATATTTCAGAGCATGGTACCAAATTTCAATTCGATACGGCTATTAGTTTTGGAGAGATTGGGAAAAAATACGTGAAATTTCGTGGTTTTCTTCTCGATATCGTGGTTTTTTCGGTATAACTCAAAAAATACTGACTCAGTTATGATGAAGATACTGAAAGACAACTTTGTGCGAAATTTCGTGATGATCGTGCCATCAGAACAATTTTAAAAAAAAATTCAAATTTTTTATTCAAATATTCAATATTCTGTTATTTTTGATGAAGTACTGGATTTCGATTCGATTTCATCTGTATTTTTGAGAAAATATTGGAAAAATGAAATTTTGAGTGGGTACATTTGTGGAATTATTGGGTGAATTTTACCCATTCACGAATTCGGCCTTCGTAATTAAGGTCCAAACCTTCTCTTCAAATATCGAGTTTCTAAGTGATTTCTTTCGGAAGTTATTGTGTTTATGGTCCGACCGCTAGGCTGCTGCTTTCACGGCAGTACTTTTCCATGGTTTTCTATGATGGAGGGAGGTGATAGGTGTGTCCCTTTCTAGAGGTGAACACACATGTGTGAGATAATTGCGTAGTCCATGTCTCTTTTGTTGTAACCCGCTAAAATAAGAAGAGTTAATTTTCTATGATTCCGCATATATCTATGCATGTGACGTAAAGAGAAAATGGTGTAAGCGCCAATATACGATGAGAAGAGATTGTAGCGTGTATGTTGTATCGAGATATAAGTTGGATATAATAAATCATATTAAATATTACCGAGAGTGTTAATATTAAGATCCCAATAACAATAGGTTATGGGCCCAGTGTATTTTCCAAGGAAGATTCAGTCGAAATAAGAAGATTAGAAACCAAAGTACCAAACCAGAAGGATGGCGATGAAAAACAGTTTCAATGTCGAATTATTAAATGGAGCTAATTATGCAGCTTGGAAGTTTAGGGTGAAAGTATTACTCGAAGAAAAAAGTATAGCTACATGTATTGAAAACCCATTCATTCCACTGAACTACACTGATTCTACGAAGAGAGACCAGGATAAGAAGAGGGACAATTTGTGTCAATCTATTATTGTACAATGCTTAGATGATGGTCAGTTGGATGTAGTTAGGAACAAGGAAAATGCCTTTCAGATGTGGAAAGCCCTGGAAGACAGGTATGAAAAGAAGGGACTGCCAGGTCAGATATTTTTGAAGAAAAAACTTTTATCATTGAAAATGAAACAAAATGATAACTTGGAAAAACATATTGGCGAATTTGAAAACATTATAAGACAACTAAGCACTTCTGGATGTGACATGAAGGATTCCGATAAAATTGGTAGCCTATTACTGACGTTGCCAAGATCCTATGAAACTGTCAGTGCTATTATTGAAAATTCTAATGAATTAACTTATGAAGAAGCTAAAAATAAGCTGCTAGGAGAAAGTGAGAAAAGAGTACTCTTCACTGACAATCCAACAAGTAGCTCACTTGGGCAGACAGCATTTTTATCCACCAAAAATCAAAAGTTTAAATGTTTTAGATGTGGTTTGCTAGGTCATATTCAACGATTCTGTCCACAGGGTCAATTGCAACATAATTCACAGGCAGGTCAATCTTCACATAAACAATTCAATGGTTCAAGAAGAGGATCTAGAGGTAATGGATTCATGATGAGAGGTGGCAGAGGTTTCCAGAGAGGTTATTCCCATGGTTTTCGACCAGATAGCTTTCGTCGAAATCAAAATGTGGATAATAATCTAGTAGAACAAGGGACAGAAACAAGCAACCAAGTGGACAAAAGTGTATGTTTCCTAGGGGAAAGAAGAATGGAGAAAAATGAAGACCAACTAGGGGTAATTAAGTTTTTTATTGATTCAGGTTGTACTGATCATATGGTTAACAAGAAGGAATATTTTTCTAGTTTAATTTTGTTGAAAGATCCTATAAAGATTGCTGTTGCAAAGAACAATGAATTTTTGTTGGCCATAGGTGTTGGTAATATTGAAGTTTCAAGTAAAGTAGGAAAGAAGAAAGAAAATTGTATAATAACAAATGTTTTATATGTGCCAAATTTGAGAAGAAATTTATTGAGCGTCAAAAAATTAGAGATATCTGATAAGAAAATACTATTTGAAAATGCTTGTGTTAAAATATTGAGTAGAGAAGGGCAAATATTATGTATGGGTACAAGAGAGAATTTGTATGAGATAGAGTTTTTTAGAGCAAGTGAAGAATGTATGAATGTGGGAAAAGATGAAAATGATTTTATGAAATGGCATAGTAGGTATGGTCATATCGGGTTTTCAGGACTTAAAGAAATTATTAGAAAACAAATGGTTGAAGGATTAGGAAATGTGAGAATGCAAGAGATTGAATTTTGTAAGTCATGTGTGAGTGGAAAAATGAGTAGATTTCCCTTTACAGAAAGAACAAAAAGTAAAAGAATCTTAGAAATAATTCATTCGGATGTCTGTGGCCCCATAACTCCTCTAAATCATGATGACAGCAAATATTTTGTAACTTTCATTGATGATTATTCCAATTTTTGTGTAGTTTATTTGATAAAAGAAAAAAGGGAAGTTTACGAAAAATTTAAAGAGTTTGCGAGTATGGTTGAGAATAAATTTAACAATAAAATTGCAATATTGAGATGCGACAATGGTGGGGAATATATTTCTAATGAGTTCAAACAATTTTGTGTTGAAAAAGGTTACCTAATAGATTACACTGTACCATATACTCCTGAACAGAACGGAAAAGCCGAACGTAAAAATAGAAGTTTAGTTGAGAGAGCAAGGGCAATTTTGGAAGAGTCAAGGGTGCCGAAAAAATTCTGGGGAGAAGCTATTTTGACAGTAAATTATTTAATGAATAGGGGAACATCATCAAAACTTGATAAAACGCCAGCAGAAATCTGGTACAGTAAGAAACCAGATGTTAGTAATCTTAAAATTTTTGGTTGTACAAGTTATTGTCATATACCTAAAGAGTGCAGAAGAAAATTTGATTCAAAAGTAAAAAAGTGTATAATGATGGGTTATGCTCAGACAGGATATAGACTGTGGGACTTAGAAAATCAAAAATTGATAGTTGCGAGAGATGTTGTGTTTGATGAAGATGAATTTGGGTTCGAGAGAGATGAATGCATGAATAAGAGTCAGTGGTTCGATGAGAATGATGTGAGTGGACAAATAAATGATGATGAACAAGTATGTGAAAAAGGGGATGAAGGAGATACCGTAGATAGACCAGCGAATAAGAGACAAGTTAAAATTCCTGAAAGGTTCAATGATTACGAACTATATATGGCGTTTGATGCATGTAGTTTTATTGAGAATGTGCCTAAAAATTTTGATGAAATAGAAAATAGAACAGATAGGGATAATTGGATGAAAGCTGTAGAAAGAGAACTTGAGTCAATAGAAATAAATGAGACATGGCAAGTAGTTGATAAGCCTAAAGGTATTCAAATTTTGGACACAAAATGGGTGTTTTCATATAAATCAATGGAAGAGAATGAGATGGATAAATTCAAGGCACGAATGGTGGTGAGAGGTTTCGCACAAAAAGAGTATGATGAAATTTATTCACCTGTAGCAAAAATGACATCTATTCGAGCCCTGTTGATTTTGGGAAATCAATTTGTTTACATTTTTCAGCAATTAGATGTAAAGACTGCGTTTTTGAATGGTATTTTGAAAGAAGATTTATACATTTATCCCCCAAAGGGAATAAACTTACCTGAAAATAAAGTTCTGAAATTAAAGAAATCGCTATATGGTCTTAAACAATCTTCAAAGTGTTGGAATGACGAAATTAATAGATTTTTATTGGACATCGGGTTTTGTCGTTCAGAAAATGATTTTTGCCTTTATATACTGTATAAATCTAATGGACATAAAATTTATTTACTAATTTATGTGGATGATATAATTTTGTGTGGACCAAGTATAACTGAATTAGATTATATCAAGTCAAAATTAATGGATAGGTTTCGAATGAAAGATAAGGGATGTTTGAAGTATTTTCTAGGATTAGAAATAGATTATGACAAACAAAATGGAATTTTAAGGATTAGTCAAACGATTTATATCAGGAAACTTTTGAAGAAATTTAACATGGAGAATTGTAATGGTAGTTCAACACCTATTGAAAAAGATCTTAAAATTGAATTTTGTAATGATACAAATAAGACATCAAAACCCTTCAGAGAATTAGTAGGTTGTCTGATGTACTTAATGTTAGGAACTAGAGTCGATATATGTTTTGCTGTAAATTATTTCAGTAGGTTTCAAGATAAGGCAACAGATGAAGCATATAATCATTTAAAACGAATTTTGAGATATTTAAAATCTACAATTTCTTTTGGATTAGAATATGAGAGAAACAATTGTAATAAATTTTGTTGTTTTGTGGATGCAGATTGGGGAAGTGATACGTTGGACAGAAAATCCATCACTGGATATGTTTTTAAAATATTTGGCAACACTTTATGTTGGACAACAAAAAAGCAAACTAGCGTATCGCTTTCTACAACAGAAGCAGAGTTAGTAGCATTATGTTCATCTGTTTCTGAAGGATTATGGTTGAAAAAACTATTTTTGGATTTGGGTGTTAATTTCGGTTGTATAAGCTTTTATGAGGATAATCAAGGATGCTTAGCATTAATTAAAAACCCAGCAAATAATAGAAGGGTCAAACATGTAGACTTAAAGTTTAATTTTGTATCTGAAAATGTAAAGAAGAGAACAATTAGAATGATTTATGTAGATTCAGCCAATCAGCAAGCTGATTTCCTCACGAAAGGTTTAACAACAAGCCTATTTGTCAAGTTTAGAAATATGTTGGCTTTGAAAGATTTTAGCGAGGGGGGGTGTTGTAGCCCGCTAAAATAAGAAGAGTTAATTTTCTATGATTCCGCATATATCTATGCATGTGACGTAAAGAGAAAATGGTGTAAGCGCCAATATACGATGAGAAGAGATTGTAGCGTGTATGTTGTATCGAGATATAAGTTGGATATAATAAATGATATTAAATATTACCGAGAGTGTTAATATTAAGATCCCAATAACAATATCTTTGTGTATATTATATAATGAGGGAACACCAAAACAGATTATATGTTTTTGGCGATTGGAGGATACTCAAACTTAAACCATTTGTCAGGATAAATTCTGTAAAAAGTGTTGGCCGAAGAATGATATCAGGACGATATTATTCACGAACTTCAGGACCCAAACCTACGCCGAGCATTCCGAAACTATATAGGCGATTTCGGAAACTTGATCGGAATAACACGGATAACTTACCCGGGTCACTCAAATGACAGATGTTGAATGCTCTATCTGTCATTTGAGTGATCAGGGGTAAGTTACCCGTGTTTATCCGATCAAGTTTTCGAAACCGCCTAACGACTTTCAAGAGTTTCAATTCCGGACTACTGAGGCTGGTTAAACCTTTTGGTTCGAGTCCATTCCCAGGTTCAAATTCGAGAATAACCGACTTTGGGCCAAATGATAACAATCTGGCCCCTTAGAATGAGCACTTCAAAAACAATATCATGCCACAACTCAGAAATTTAACGGCCATAAATGAATTTGAGATAGAAGATTCAAATGAAAATTTCATGAATAAATGTTCGGAGGAAAGTATGTAGTTCGTTCGACCTGCATTAATTCAAAACTGGGACCGAAATCGTCGCCAAGTGTAGCCAGCGATCTGAATAGTTCTCATACATTTTTTATGGAGAAAATGTGTTCATAATTGGCAATATTATTGGACTGTTAAATTACCAATTATGAGGATTTTGAAGTTGTTGTACATGCAACCGAACGACCAGACTCAGCCGTTTTAAAGAAATTCTTAACTTCACAGTTGCATGTAATAATTGATCACTTTGGAAAATGATTATTTTATTGATCTTAAGATTACATTTATATTGAACCCCTTACCTAAGATCTACGAGAAACTATATGGAAAGATTTGCCACTTTGTGCATAATTGCATTTTCATGATTCCTACTATCAATTATTCAGGTCATCGTATAACTTCAAGGTCAAAGTAATTGTTTGGCGACCTCAATATGATGTCTACAAAGAAGTTGACAAATTTTTTTTAATAATTTCTTATAGAAAATCTTAGATAGGACGCAACCTATTTCTAAGAATTATATAATAAAATTAATTCTAATGGAATTATGAAAAATCCTGCTCAGATCCCTGAAGATATTGCCAGGGACCAGGAACTCGTTTGTTCGCTCTGATTGCCTATTTAATTATTGAATTATTTCTTTCGTTGGAGTACGTCGCTGCATCTTCGGATTCCCAAATTTTGCATAATCTGACTTTTCTTCTCTATTTGACTACTTCTATTTTCCTTGTGGTTTTATAGTGTTGTTTCCGTTCGTATTTTCCCATTGTTTTTTCGTGTTTGAAAATTTGTTCCAGTCGCCTTTTGACTTTTTTCATCAGTCGATCATATCGCTGATGAACATCAATAGTACCTATTTGATAGACTTTTAATTTGATATTCAATTCTATAATTGTTGACCATTGATTCTTCATTAAATCCAGAAGATATTTGCCCTCTGTATATTCTAAGATTTCTTCTAGATCTTCCATACGAATTTTTTTTTCTCTTAGTAATCTTTCTTCCTGGTCTTTCCCCAGTGTTTCTTGATCTGTGTATTTTCCCATTGTTTTTGATTTAGTGATTGCTTCTTAAGTTCTCCAGATTCCTCATGAGACTTGATGGAGCTGCTTCTTGAAGGGCTTTTAATTATAGTCTACGACTGCTTGGATTGACCTGGCTTTGATGCGTCTCGAGGAGGGCGTAAATCTCGTCGGACTAACTTGCAGGATCCTTGATTCGAGCCCTTGACTTGATTCCTTTTCTTCTTGAAAGGCTTTGCTGCAGTCTTCAACTTCTTGGAATTTCCTGGTTTTTGTGCGTCCCGAGGAGGGCTTGAATGAATTTCTCCGTCGACCGGAGCTGCTTGGTTGATTCTTCTTTGTATTAGCTTGATTTTTTCGTAGATCTCGTTCCTCGCCATTTTCCGGCTTCCTTGTTATGAGCGTGTAAGACTTGGTGGCACTACTTCCCGGAAGGCTTTCAATACTAGCCTATGGCTGCTTAGATTGCCGTGGGTGAATTCGCAGGATCCTCTTGGCTCTTGACTTAGCGGCTTCACTTCTTGAAGGGCTCGGTTTAAGTCTTCAGCTTCTTGGAAAAAGTCGGCTCCAGTGTGGCTTGAAGAGGGCGTAAATATCTTCTTCAGGTAACGTAGATCGTATATTTGTAGGTGCCTATTCAACTTAGGCTCAAAGGACCATGTTCATAATTGGAAATATTATTGGACTGTTAGATTACCAATTACGACGGACTAAATTTACGATCCTTGATTTGAGCTTTTGACTCGGTTGTTTTGCTTTCTGAAGGTCTCTGTTTCAGTCTTCAACTTCTTGGAATTTCCTGGTTTTTGTGCGTCTCGAGTAAGGCGTGAATTGCTCCGCCGACCGGTGCTGATTGGTTGATTCTTCCTTGTATTGCCTTGATTTGATCGTAATTCTTGTCACCTGTCTTCTTTCGGCTTCCTTGTTATGAGTGTATAAGACTTGATGGCGTTGCTTCCCGGAAGTCTTTCAATACTAGCCTATGGCTGCTTGGATTGACCTGACTGAATTCGCAGGATCCTCTTGGCTCTTGACTTAGTGGCTTTGCTTTTTGAAGGGCTCGGTTTGAGTCTTCAGCTTCTTGGAAATACTCGGCTTCAGTGTGGCTTGGGGAGGGCGTAAATCTCTTCTTGGGGTACCGTAGATCATCTTTTTGTGGGTGCCTATTCAACTAAAGCTCGAACGATCATGTTCATAATTGGCAATATTGGTGGACTATTGAATTACCAATTATGAGGAGTAGGTAGATCGTCTACTTATTGGTGCCTATTCAGCTTAGGCTCGAAGGACCATGTTCATGATTGGCAATTGTAGTTGGATGTTAAATTGCCGATTATGAGGATTTCGATGATGTTGTACATGCAATCGAACGGACAGATCCTGCCGTTTTAGAGAAATTCTCAACACAGTTGCATGTATTAATTGATCATTTTTTTCATCTTAGCATTACATTTATATTGAAGCCCCCTAAGAGAAACTATATGGAAAGGGCAAACTTCATATCATTTCACAACAATAGGTCATGCAACAGTAATTTATCATGTATTTCTTCGAGAATTCCCACAAGACCAACAGAACGATAGTCTCCTCTAAAGTCCCGTCCCGTTCCGTTCTCAAAACTATTTCAGTATGGCATTATTCGTTGAGTGGAAAGTTGAAATATTCATCATGTATTTGAAGTGAATTAAAATTATTTATTTTTGATGGATTGAGACAAAACCTACACACATTTTTTGCGAAACGAAATTTATTCAATGGGGTGAACTTTACGGTGGTTTTTTCTTTTTTTTGGGCATGCCTGATATCGTGCTATTCGATAATTTTCAAATATCTACTTCGAACGATGATCAACAATTTTCAGAATGTCATGTTTTGGAGGACCTACTATACTGAGAAAACCATTTCCACACCCATCCGGCAAATCCGAATGATTCGTGATCTTCAAATGAGAACAGACTCGATTGAGAATCAGTTCAGTTGGTTAACATACTTATGTGTATCAAAAATACATCAGATTCATTGTACTTTTAAAATGAGTGACAGCTGATGAAACTGCATGAACTTGATTGTAGAATGTAGATTCAACGATGGTTACGCAATAATAATTCCTGAGAAACTGTTTTCTCTTCTAAAAAATCACTTTTTGGTAAAAAAATATTGATTCATTATCTGAATGGACATCCGCATTTCATTCATACAAGAAAAAAGCTTACATTACTCATGAGACTACGTGCCTGTTGCTTGACATTCATTTAACGGTTCAAGACCTCGAAATTACAAATAAGACTACCTTTTGGTTCAATGAAAACTGTGCTCTTCAAAAATCAATGAGATTTAAAAGAGTGTGTGATATTCCAATAAAAATTAACTCGATATATTTGATTGTGCACGAAAATCTTTTGGAAATTGATTATATAGTTCAGTGATAATTTACTTTTAGCATTCTTGCATTCATCTCATTCTCATTTCCACTACGAAAAAAGCCAGCATCAATTATTTTTTCCTCGAGTTGCTTCATTGCTAATAATTTCTAATTCGAGTTATGATCCTTGACAAATTCCAATAACTTTTTTTTGCAAAATCGAAATAAGAGAGGTGAAAATTTCCGCACCCTGCTTTCATCTGGCTGAAATGCAAATTATTACCGAAAACAATAAGAGTTCCTCAATCTGGTGTTTGTGATGAAATTGGACAAAATTGAGGAAAGGAGAAGAATTTCCTCCTTTTCTAATTTGTGTTGATTGATTTGAGCCTTGTTGAATTCTTGGATTTACAATATATCGATACGCGGGACTCTCCTACAAGATTCCATACCAGACTTCTTCATTTTTGAACTCTCGTTTCGTTATCGAGAAACACTCTCCTATGATTCACTGTAACTTTCCAATTCTTACTGCAAATAAAATTTTTCAGTTCGGCGGCCATGTCTGCTTTAGCTCATTTCAAGCCAGAACTGCTCTCAGACGATCGCATTTGGGTCAATGTTAAAGATTTCTCTGTTAAATCAAATAATGCCTGCACGTGCGGCAATAATCACAATAAATCTTTTGGAAGACAACAAGCAATGAATTTTCAGGGTAGGTTTTAAGACTGAATGCACCGATCAGGTTGGTAAAAAGAGAGAGAATAGTCTGATAGCTGATTATGACAAAAAATAATATCTTCGAATGGCAAATACAGTATGCCTTCCTACATTCGGGGGCGTAGAAAACCCAGAGAGCTATATCGGTGTATTTTGTAAGTGTTCTATGATATTCATTTAACTACATGACTCGATTCCTGAATGCAGAGGTTGTTCGTCATTCCAAGAATTTCCATTCCATGAATTAAGAGGTGAATAGGTCTCTTGCATGTAACACGAATTATCATATTTGCATGCTTTTCTCATTCTATATCGATACAAAATCATAATGTATGATATCTCACACTCCAACAATTCGCGAATTTCGAATAATTCGGTATTAAAAATCGTCAAATCGGGACGCAAAACCAAAGTGGGTGAAACGCGGTAGTTCGTCTCCTACGTCACTCGTTATTCCACGATGCCCCGATCGATACAGCTCGACGCTGTCTATTGGCTTGCTAGACAGAAAAGTGTACGAGAAAAGGGAGAGAGTCGATATATCCCCATACGTCACGGAAACCGCGAAACTTCGTCCGTTTAAACAACCGATATGCGGAGCCAAATTTAAAAGGGCATTTTCTCGTTAACCATTTAAATTTTTGATGGCGGATAAAGTTTTTCAGTGTCCTTATGGATAGAATATTTGATTCCAATGATAAAAAAAATTCATGCAAGAGACCTATTATCAGGTGCACGTGGGAAACTTATTAGGAACAATGTATCACAAAGCAAATGCGTTAATGGAATATTTCAAATTCCTGCGAAGCCATTCTCCTAGACATACCTCTCATGTTTCCGCTTTAAGCCTCGTCAAAATAGGCAAAATATCTATCGTTCATCTTTCGGCGCATACCGAACATTATTCCTAGCCGAAGGTCTCAGTGGAGTCGGTTTCGATTATTTACTCTATAAACTGCTAGGGTAAGTTTGTTGTTGAGTTATCCCACATGATGAACTCAACTGAAAGAAACTTCTACATCACTTTGCTTATCGTTCTCATTTCCAACTAAAGCAGACACATCAAGCTTTGTCAACCTGCTCATAGGTCCGTATTCTTTCCCAATGGACTGTAGAGTAAAAAGAAATATTCTAGAGAGGGTTTGTGATAGATTTGAATATTATCAGTGCGGAAGCTATCACCCTCTAAAATCAATAACGCAGTTACATATGGTGATTCATATTAACCGTATAATTTCTTTTTTATTGATTCACTGTGATATCTAAATTTATTAATTCTCACAGAGTTCTGCCAAATCAAAAATTAAATGTGGCCAAGGTTTGTTCCAATTCCAATTATGACTGAGACTATTTTTACCTTTGACAAAACTGTTAGCATCGACACAAATTATTGCTGTGCAGGTTGATTTCATTAGAGTAGATTTTTTGCCTTCAAATAACAATTTTACTACCCCCATGCTGGACGCTTTGGTAATAGAGATTTTTTTTGACTTCTTGATTGTCATTCAAACGATAAGGAAAATATTTATGAAAGTCTGCGGATGGGTACAATGAAGCAGAATGCATCTGACTGAATTGTTCTGTTGCTAACTTTAAGCAAAGTTAAAGTTTTATTATCAGAATACATTATTTATTTTTACTTTTCTTCTGAAGAAGCGTGTGGGCACATGCATAGACTACATAGAACGCATCCGATTTACTAATTCGCACAAGCTAGCTGAACATCTGAGAAACACAAGAGCATCTACAAATATAGAAGTTTAGTTTTATCTCGAATTTCAGAAAACAGAACGGTTGCGGGAAAATAATTTTCTTGAAAAAAATGGTTCATGAATCCATAGGGTTAGCACTCAATAATGCAACTCAGTTGATATTGTGAACGGTTGAAATGTGATATACAGTGCATCCTTCATTCTTGCATCTAGAGCAACTGGCAAGAGTAAAGTCTCCAAATAACGAAACCTAAATGGGTCTTAACGAGCAGCGTGCATGACTTGAAACAGATTAGATCTCACCGTTAACGAATGCGAATCGCAGTTTTGTTAATTAACTTTGTTAGAAAACATTAATCTGTTTCTAGTTTTATTCGCGGTCGTATTCATCACGTCACAGAAAAATTTAGCCGCAGCGAAAACCCATTCATGGACTCAATGAGAACAATATTTCTCTCTTCTGAATTAATGATGGTACAATAACGGATTTTTAGTATTTCAATGATTTGACCATTGTGAATACATTGATCAAGAATAATAGTTGAACTGTTGAGTTTACGTGGGCGTATGGTCCTTGAAATTGTAGTCAGTGTCTTAGCATGGATAGAACTGCCTATATATAGAGTTGATTCAATAATAAGTAATTAACGCATCAATTTCAGTATAGAATTTTCATTTCAGTACTCTATGTTCTTACTCCGTACTTAATCCATGATTATCGATAAAAGCTTATTTTGGAAGGATTTTGCATTATTTTGAAGGTATCCTCTGATTTCTTACTCCGAATGTATGAAACAAAACTATCGAAAACTGAATGAAAATTGTTATTTCTAGGAAAATCCCTTGAGAATTGCAGTATTGAACCATTAGCCAAGTGCAGTTTCTAGGAGAAAAGTTACCTAATGAACAATATCGGAATGATGCAAATGATCAACAAAGTGAATTATGTTTCAGAGTCTAAACAAACAAACAAGAAAATTCCCGAAATTATTTTCTTTCGATTATTTATGATATTTGACTTTCATTAAAATTAACCTTTCCAAAAAAACCACAGCAACACAGATTCACTTGGTATGAAAGTTCCTCAATGTCACAGCTTTTTCAGTTAATTCAACGAAATATGGTCCATTTCTAAAAAATAATGGCGTTAATACTTTTTCCATTCAACAGAATACAAGAGAGCTCCTTTACTTTTTTGCGCGCATGTTCTAGGGGAACAGCGTGCTATCGTTTTGTCCAAATGTCTGTAATTTTGGATGATTGAGCCGAAAATGGTCTCAATCGACTAGGTTGGGCTCACTGATGACGAATCCAATGTCAAAATTGATTCTGTCCAGCCGGCCGGCCGTCCGTAGACACGATAACTGTCGACAGAAGCAAGCTAGCTACTTGAAACTTTCAGGATAGATTGCGCATCAGAATGCCGCGGTTGAGTTCGTTAATGGGCCAAATCGGTCGAATAGTTTCGGAGTTACAGGCACTTGAAGTTTTGAAGTTATTTATTTTTTATTTCAGAAACAACTTGAACGATTGGATTCGTCAGGATCATATCGTCAGTAAATTTAAAAAAAAATTTTTTTCGAAATTTTTTAACATAAAATTTTTTTTTCCGGAGAACATTCATCATATCCAAAAAAAAATTCCACCCACACTTTGAGCTTCATATTTCACAGCAGTGTACCAAATTTCAATTCGATACGATCATAAGTTTCGGAGATATCGGGAAAAAATATGTCAAATTTCGAGGTTTTCTTCCCGATATCGTTGATTTTCTCGGTATAACTCGAGAAACACTGATTCAGTCCTGATTAAACTTCACAGCTAGTTTCAAGATGCTGAAAGACAACTTTATGCAAAATTTCGTGATAATCGTGTTATCAAAACAATTTGAAAAAAAAAATTTCTATGATTTTCTCATCATATCATCCTCATTAAATTCTGTATGAAACTTCGAACTCTTATATTCGATGAGGTACTGGATTTCAATTCGATCTGATCTGTATTTTTGGAAATATTGGAAAAATAAAATTTTTATTGGGTATATCTACGGAATCATTGGGTGGATTTTACCCATTCACGAATTCGGCCTTCGTAATTAAGGTCCAAACCTTCTCTACAAATATCGAGTTTCTAAGTTGTTTCTTTCGGAAGTTATTGTGTTCACGCAGTCGGCCGTTAGGCTGACCGTGAACACAATAACTTCCGGAAGAAACGACTTAGAAACTCGATATTTGTAGAGTAGGTTTGGGGCTTAATTACGAAGGTCGAATTCGTGAATGGGTAAAATCCGCCCAATGATTCCGTAGATATACCCATTCAAAATTTTATTTTTACAATATGTCCAAAAATAAGATATGATCGAATTGAAATCCAGTAATTTATCAGAAAAAAATTTCAAAAAGCACTGCCGTGAAGGCAGCAACTTTTGCGCACATGTTCAATGTAGATGACCGCTTCAGCAACGAATTTGAACGTGCGCGCAAAAGCTGCTGCCTTCACGGCAGTGCTTTTTGAAATTTTTTTCAGATTATCTGATTCCGACATCAGCATTTTTGTTTCAAGTATCCCAATCTATCATGTGATTTCCAATGGTCGAACATACATGGTTTTTCTCATGAAAGCAATTCGGAGCTTTTATTATAATTCCCTAAATGTAAACTCAATTCAAAATATATTACAAATAGAATGATGCAAAGGAAATTTCATTCCTGAGTAAGCCTTTCAGTTGAGAACAGGAAAAGCTGCAATATGGTATTCAAGCCATCATAAAGGATATAGCGAATTGCTTCGATGGGCTCCATAAAGCTTTTATGAAAAGATGTTAGGTGTACCCAATCAGAGTCGGTTCCTTCTGAGAAACCAGCCGATTATCATATTAAAAGTAACTGTTAAAATATGTGTGATATATAACAATTATTTTCAGCATAGAGATCTCATCATGATTCAACGAATTATACAAATGAAATTGAAAATATTCAACACGATCCCTTCACCAGCGTGAAAAATATTTCAAACGAACTTCATCAAATTTTGATACTTCGGCAGATAGAATTTTGAAAAAAGAGTCGAAGATGCATCAACTAAATTATAAAATCCACACTGAAATATTAATGAAAATCGTATTCCGCCGTCTCTCGATGCACTTATTTCGCATTTCAAAATGACGCGATAAATTGCCCTGCTACTTTAAGAATTTCATTGATATGAATCATTTCAACTAGTGAAATCATGCTAAAATTGTCAAAAATAGTGTACTTCATGACGTCCAAACATTTTGAAACCCTAGTTGACTATAATGTAGCTTCGTTTTGTTTCCAAGTTCAGGACTGTTTGAAATTTTTCTATAATATAACAGGAGAGACGTGAAATTATTCGGCAAGAATGGTTTGCGTGAAGTTACCCACACATTTCCAGCCACGAATTCTGACGTAAAGACTGTCGATATTGGGATAGAGGGAAGGCATGCATTATTCGTAGACAGTGTTGCCAGATGTAATGAGTAGAATGAAATGAGAGATATCTTGATTGTGCAGCTCAAATTGAAGCAATAATTTGAAAGTTGACTAATGACTTCATCATTCAAGAAAGCAGAAGCCAAAGTGATCGGTAAAAAGAATAGAGCCAATAGAGTATCCGATATAATATGATATAGATTTCCGCTGAACTATGGAAAGAAGGAGGTGCCGCGTAAACGAAAATTCTGTTCAATAGAGTATGGAATATATGAACTAAATCAATTGAAACATTTATTTCGACGGCCGTCGAACTATGACTAATGAATTTAGGATGGATTCCGATGTCGAAAAGATAGAGATCGGAAAGAAGTGCTGCGTAAAAAAAAATTCTTTTGAATAGAGTATTCAGTATATGAACTAAATCCTTCCAAACAATTTTTCGGATGGTCTTCGAACTATGGAAAAAATATTGAAAATATAATTTGACTCGAAAAAACTCAAATTAAAAAAATTAAGTATTGACAACTCAATTCTGTTGCAAAGACTATCCAATATATGATTTCGATTTAACGGAATTTTTTTTGTGGATATCCGTCGCAAAAAAAAGTGAGGATGTATTTCGATGTCGAAAAGATGGTGATCGAAAAGCGGTGCCGCGTAAACAAAAATTGTTTTGAATCGACTGTTCAATATATGAACTAAATCCATCGAAACATTTTTCTGGATGGCCGTCAAACTAAGGAAAAAAAAATTTTAAATGGAAAAAAAAGTGAGGATGGATTCTGATGTCGAGAAGATGGTGATCGGAAAGAGGTGCCGCGTAAACAGAACTTGTTTTGAATCGAGTATTCAATATATGAACTAAATCCATCGAAATATTTTTTTGGATGGCCATCAATTTAAGGAAAAAAAAATTGAAAATGGAAAAAAGAGTGAAAATGGATTCTGATGTTGAAAATATGGTGATAGGAGAGAGGTGCCGCTCAAACAAAAATTGTTTTGAATCGACTTTTCAATATATGAACTAAATCCATCGACACATTTTTCTGGATGGCCGTCAAACAATGGAAAAAAAATTGAAAATGGAAAAAAACCTAGAATGGATTCCCATGTCGAGAAGATGGTGATCGGAAAGAGGTGCCGCGTAAACAAAACTTGTTTTGAATAGATTATTCAATATATAAACTAAATCTATCGGAAATTTTTTTTGGATGGCCGTCAAACTAAGGAAAAAAAATTGAAAATGGAAAAAAAAGTGAGGATGGATTCTGATGTCGATAAGTTGGTGATCGGAAAGAGGTGCCGCGTGAACAAACATTGTTTTGAATAGAGTATTCAATATATAAACTGATCGAAACATTTTTTTGGATGGCCGTCGAACTATGGAAAAAAAATTGAAAATGGAAAAAAAGTCAGGATGGATTCTGATGTCGAAGAAAGGATGACCTGAAAGAGGTGCCGCGTAAACAAAAAATGTTTCGAATAGAGTATTCAATATATAAACTTAACAACAATTAAATACAGATTTTTCTGTATAACCTTTACATAATATCTTTCGATATTGATTTGATATCTTACGATATACTTTTATGTCTTCGACGTACTACGTCTTCAATGACAAAATTATTATATCAACTGGCATACAATGATCAAAGTAAAAAACTTGAGAAAAGTGTGAAAAAATGAAATACAACCTAAAACAATACTAGACACAGTGTTTCATCTTCTACCTTTCGATTTAGAATCATCAGTAGCATTTATTCTATATTATAAATCAAAAACTCACCACGTGTTTGCTACTTACACTTCACTTCAATAACGGAAATAAGCAGGTTTAAGTCCATACGCATGCTTGTTAGAATTGTGCATA
Source organism: Myrrha octodecimguttata (assembly GCA_958510865.1). Lineage (NCBI taxonomy): Eukaryota > Metazoa > Arthropoda > Insecta > Coleoptera > Coccinellidae > Myrrha > Myrrha octodecimguttata. The sequence goes on from OY294060.1 coordinate 14,307,971, forward strand.
GAAACAATTGAATTTAATATATAAACTTAATCTTTCGAAACATTTTTTGGATGGCCGTCAAACTATGGAAAAAAAATTGAAAATGGAAAAAAGTGAGGATGTATTCTGATGTCGAAATGATTGTGATCGGAAAAAAGTGCCGTGTAAACAAAACTGAATCTATCGAAAATTTTTTTTGGATGGCCGTCAAACTAAGGAAAAAAATTGAAAATGGAAAAAAAAGTGTTGATTGATTCCGATGTCGAAAAGATGGTTATCGGAAAGAGGTGCCGCGTTAACAAAATTTTTCTGAATAGAGTATTCAATAAATAAACTAAATCAATCGAAACATTTTTTTGGATAGCCGTCGAACTATGGAAAAAAAATTGAAAATAAGTTAGGATGGATTCGGATGTCGAAAAGATGGTGATCGGATAAAGGTACCGCGTAAACAAAACTTGTTTTGAATGAAGTATTCAATATATGAACTGAATCCATCGAAACATTTTCGTGGATGACCAAAGAAAAAAAATTGAAAATGGAAAAAAGTGAGGATGGATTCCGATGTTCAAAAGATGGTGTTTAGAAAGAGGTGCCGCGTTAACAAAAATTTTTTTGAATCGACTATTCAATATATGAACTAAATCCATCGCAACATTTTTCTGGATGGCCGTCGAACTATGGAAAAAAAATTGAAAATGGAAAAAAACTTAGGATGGATTCCGATGTCGAGAAGATGGTGATCGGAAAGAGGTGCCGCGCCGCGTAAACAAAAATTGTTTGAATATAGTATTCAATCTATTAGTTAAATCCATCGAAACTTTTTTCTGGATGGCCGTCGAACTATGGAAAAAAATTGAAAATGGAAAAAAAGTGAGTATGGATTCTGATGTCGAACAGAGGTGCCGCGTAAACAAAAATTGTTTTGAATATAGTATTCAATATATGAACTAAATCTATCGAAAAATTTTTTTGGATGGCCGTCAAACTATGCAAAAAAAATTCAAAATGGAAAGCAATTGAGGATTGATTCTGATGTCGAAAAGATGGTGATCGGAAAGAGGTGCCACGTAAACTAAGGAAAAAAAAATTGAAAATGGAAAAAAAGTTTTTCCTTACTTTGACGGCCATCCAGAAAAATGTTTCGATGGATTTAGTTCATATATTGAATGCTCGATTCAAAACAATTTTTGTTTACCCGGCACTTCTTTCCGATCACCATATTTTCGACATCAGAATCCATAATCACTTTTTTTTCCATTTTCAATTTTTTTTCCTAAGTTTGACGGCCATCCAAGAAAATGTTCCGATAGATTCAGTTTATATATTGATTACTCTCTTCAAAATAAGTTTTGTTTACGCGGCACCTCTTTCTGATCACCATCTTCTCGACATCGGAATCCATCCTCAGTTTTCTCCATTTTCAATTTTTTTTTCCATTGTTCGACGGCCATCCAGAAAAATGTTTTGGATGAATTCAGTTCATATATTGAATACTCGATTCAAAATAAGTTCTGTTTACGAGGCACCTCTTTCCGATCACCATCATTTCGACATGAGAATCCATCCTCACTTTTTTTTCCATTTTTAATTTTTTTTCCTCAGTTGGATGGCCATAGAAAAAAAAATGTTATATGGATTTAGTCCATATATTGAATAGTCGATTCAAAACAATTTTTGTTTACGCGGCACCTCTTTCCGATCAACATCTTTTCGATATCAGAATCCATCATCACTTTTTTTCCATTTTCAATTTTTTTTTCCTCAATTTGACGGCCATCCACAAAAATGTTTCGATGGAAATAATCATATATTGAATACTCTATTCAAAACAAGTTTTGTTTACGAGACAACTCTTTCCGATCACCATATTTTCGACATCGGAATACATCCTCACTTTTTTTTTCCGACGGATATCCACAAAAAAAAATCCGTTAAATCAAAATCATATATTGGATAGTCTTGGCAACAGAATTGAATTGTCAATACTTCATTTTTTTCAATTTGAATTTTTTCGAGTCATTCGACAAGGAATACAAGGATCCTCGTTCGACATATTCGTGTTATATAAGTTTAAGTTCAGTTTTGTGCTACTATTATATGCAAACAATAAAATGCTTTCAAAGTCAAAGTGTCAAAGCGTAAGCTTTCAGCTGGGAACATCGAGATAGAATATTTCGTATTCTATCTCGATCATGGAGATATTAGAATTCCATTCTGAAGAGTGTTAGAAAATCTCAAGAAATCCACTGACGTGAAGTCACGTGGATTATACTTATTAAATTTTCTTATTCGTATGTCTCACATTCCGGTTCACATTTGAAATTTCATTATTTTTTTTCTATAATTTCAAACCTAATGATCTGATTGAAATGGTATTTTGCATTCCTTGATGTAGTATGATTGCGTGCAGGTTCTTGAGAAATTCCGTGAGTATCGCCAAATTAGAATATTAAAGAAAAATATATTTTTTGAGCTTAACTGAATCCTGGATGAGTGATTTAAGTCATTTATGGCAGATGACCAATCTCTACATTCAAATACTATAACTATCAATTGCATCAGATAATTAGTTGTATGATGGGAAAAACAGCCAAACATCGATATGGATAACGGATAACATTCACAAATTATACCTTCGTAATATGTATACCCATTCCAAATTACATCTTCCCACTTTTTTCAAAAATAAAGATCAAATCGAGTTGAATCCAGTACTTCAATGAAAAATGACAACTTTGAGGTTCATTGCGATATTTCGCGGGGAACATGATTCAAATATAATATTTGTGGAAACAAAATTTTGAACATTATTTCAATCTAACTAAACGATCATCACGAAATCGTACAAATTTGCTCATTAGCTTCCGTAAACAAGTCTAACGGTCGATAGTAAACCCAATAACTTCCGAAAGAAACAACTTAGAAACTCGATATTCGTGAAGCCTCAATTACGTAGGCCGAATTCGTGACCACTCACCCAATAATTCCGCAGATATACCCATTCAAAATTTTAACACCCATCAATATTTTCATAAATACAAATAAGATCGAATTGAAATCCAGTATTTGATTGAAAAATGACAACTTCAAGATTCACACAGAATGTCTTGAGGATAATATGATCAAATCGAAGAATATTGAATATTTGAAAAAAAATATTCTTTTTTAGATTGTTCTGATGACACGATCATTACGAAATTTCGACAAAGTTGCAAATCAGCATTTTCAAACTAGTTACCAAGGTTCAAAATGATTGAGATTGTATTTTTTCAATCATTCCGGAAAAAATATCGATACTGTGTAAAAAACCATCCAAAATTTCCTTCAAATATTATTCCCCAATATCGAACTGAAATTTGGTACACTGCTATGAAATATGAAGCTCAAGGTATAAGCAGATTATTTTCAAATGTAGTGAACTGTTTCCGATAATGAAAATTTTTCTGAGAAAATGTTGAAAACATGTTTTCAATCTTACCGACGGTACGATCTCAACAAAATTTTGCAGGAAGTTGCGTGTCATTATGCCCGAACTAAGTACCAAGTTTCAATATCAGGGAAATAACCCCAAAATTTCAAATAGCTATAAGGCTGAAGCAGTTGGGCTGCTTGTGCCCACCAACGAACATAACCGCGGCATTCGGATGCGCGACCTATCCTGAAAGTTGTAAGCCTCTAGTTGGCTCCGTTCGACAGAAATCGGGTCCTCAGTTAGACGGCCGGTCGAACAGAATCGACTTTGACACCGGATCAGTGGGTTCAACCTAGTCGTTTGAGAACATTTTAGGCTCCAAATTCGAAAATTATAGACAAACCAAACACCAAACAAACGATAGAAGCTATTCCCTAGAACATGCGTGCAAAAACTAGTTTGCCGTAGGCCATGCACTCTCTGAGGCATGTCTTTATGTTTCCATTATTTCGACAGCATATTATTATGGCTAAAACTATATTTGGAAGTAGTCGAATATCGGCCAATAAGTTTGAAATTTTAAACCGATAATGGACTCACTAATGAAGAATCAAAATCGATTCTGTCCGGTCGTAAACATGATAAATCTCAAAAGACAAAAGCTCTGTTCGGGTTCCAAATTATGGTCGGTCCTGGGATGGTTTTCAGACTTCGAGAAACCGAAATGCCAATTTTACAGACAATTGGCTGAAAAAGTCTTGAAGTTGAAGTTTCATATTAAAAAGTGCTTAGTGCTCGGTGCACGTGTAAACGAATTACGTTCTGAAAGTGTTTGGTAATCGCGAGCATTTCACCAAAAATGAGTGCTTAGTGCTCGAGATTCCGGAGCACTTTTCGAAAGGGCTTAGTGCTTCGTGCTCGGAGCACTTTTCATCAGTGCTCGGCACAGCTCTGCTTGATAGTAGCATATTAATTAGTAAATTTCAACAGTTAAATACAGATTTTTCTGTATAACCTTTACATAATATCTTTCGATATTGATTTGATATCTTACGATATACTTTTATGTCTTCGACGTACTACGTCTTCAATGACAAAATTATTATATCAACTGGCATATAATGATCAAAGTAAAAAACTTGAGAAAAGTGTGAAAAAATGAAATACAACTTAAAAACAATACTAGACACAGTGTTTCATCTTCTATCTTTCGATTTAGAATCATCAGTAGCATTTATTCTATATTATACATCAAAAACTCACCACGTGTTTTGTTACGACGTACACTTCACCTCAATAACGGAAATAAGCAGGTTTAAGTCCATACGCATGCTTGTTAGAATTGTGCATAGAAACAATAATGCCACAGATTTTACTTACACCTTCTTCTTTCCTTGACAAATGAAATGCGGTAAAAAACATTTTCCAAAATCTTTATAACCTCAAAAATTAAATGACAGTTGATATTGACCCTTGAAAACTATAAGTTTTCATTCAAATATTAAACTCAAAAAAGTCACTTGTTAAAGGCTATTGAAACAACAATTAAATACAGATTTTTCTGTATAACCTTTACATAATATCTTTCGATATTGATTTGATATCTTACGATATACTTTTATGTCTTCGACGTACTACGTCTTCAATGACAAAATTATTATATCAACTGGCATATAATGATCAAAGTAAAAAACTTGAGAATAGTGTGAAAAAACGAAATACAACCTAAAAACAATACTAGACACAGTGTTTCATCTTTTATCTTTCGATTTAGAATCATCAGTAGCATTTATTTATTTAGTTTTTGATGTATAATATAGAATAAATGCTACTGATGATTCTAAATCACCAGTAGCATTTATTTATTTAGTTTTTGATGTATAATATAGAATAAATACTACTGATGATTCTAAATCGAAAGATAGAAGATGAAACACTGTGTCTAGTATTGTTTTTAGGTTGTATTTCATTTTTTCACACTTTTCTCAAGTTTTTTACTTTGATCATTATATGCCAGTTGATATAATAATTTTGTCATTGAAGACGTAGTACGTCGAAGACATAAAAGTATATCGTAAGATATCAAATCAATATCGAAAGATATTATGTAAAGGTTATACAGAAAAATCTGTATTTAATTGTTGTTTCAATAGCCTCTGACAAGTAGACTTTTTGAATTTAATATAGTAAATTTCAATTTGAAGTGAACGATAATTGTTGAACAGTTCAGGTATATTCAATGAAGAACCAGAAAAAATACAACATATTCAGTAGTAAAAATAATATGCTTAATTGACGGTTGTTGAATAAGTCTGCTGAAATGAACTCTTCCAAACAATACTTCAATAAGATATAATAATATTGCGCTTCCATGAAAAATACTGTACCTACAATATGAAATGAAAATCCACAAGATCTTCAGATACTAATAGTACCACAAAGCTCAAATTTAAGGGTGAGTGTATTGAGTCATGAACTTAAACCTCAAAGATGACATTCCACGTTGTAAGTATATATATACAGGGTGATTCATTAAGGGTGGCCACCGGCCGTACCTCGGAAACCGTTTATCCTATAACTTCCGGAAAAAAATTCTAATGACAAAATCGGCTCCTAGAAAATGATTAAAAATATTTTCAAGTTCGTAGTTCCCCACTAGAGGGCGCAATCTATCACTTGTAAAATATATTCTCATTTTTTACGAAATATTCTCCAGATAACAGTGGTGAAGAATAATAAAATAAGAAAATACTCTTCCTATTCAACAACTTTTGTTTCAGTTTTTTCTCTATATTCCTTTTTTTTTAGTGATGGGATGGAAAAACTTTTCGTCACAAAAAAACACTCTGACTTCTGTATGCGTGAACCGATTTTTACGTAATTCGATTTCATTCGAAGGTCATTAAAAGCAGATCTAGAAAAATATTACAACAACATACCGGGTGATCCAATTAAAAAGTATGTTACTTCACCCTATTTGCGCATTTTATTGAAGAATTTCAACTGCAATGCTATGATTCTAACCAACTGAGAATAAGCTAAGCTTTATCACCTATTGACTTGTTAAAACTGCAGACAGATATCTCCGGTCATTCCGAAGATATTAACATTTTTGCAGATTTCTATAAATTTTGATCAACCCTGTGAAATTCAGGAGGAATTGAGTTATGTCACCATATAAACAATCAAATGAGAGAAAAAACTTATCAAAAATGTATGTCACTCACAAAACAAGCCTATCTAGATCCAGTAAGCTTTGGCATTACTGTTTATTCTCGGTTACTATAGATGTAAAATTTATTTAGGTCGATTGCAAACTACTAGTTTATGAGGCCTCATTATTCAAACGGAGAAGCATATGATATGCTTAATATTTATGCTGAATGTTGTGACGACCTTTTCTCGGTGGCGGTGTTACCTGATTATTTCAACTCTTAAAACTTTGCTCGGGCGCCAGTTACAATGGGTTTTACAAGGTTGTAACGCCTTGGTTGAATCGTGCACTTACGGTGTTACCTGAGTAGCTTTTAAACAGCTGGAGAAGAGTTCTGTCTAATCTGAGCTGGTAGCGATTGGTATGTAAAAGTTTTTCTCACAACAGATACTGACACTGTACAGGTATAGTAGTGAAACACACAATGTCTATATACAACTTTATTACAATATGTACAGGTTTAAAGGAAAATCAACAGTTATAAGAGCAGTATCAACACAACGGTACAGTGTCAGGAGAGTTCAAAATAAATATGAGCACTTGTATTGTCAGAATGGTAAGACGAATAAATACACAATGTACAACACCGTGTCTGCGGTGTGTAATCAAATAACTCAACAATCAAAGCAGGTGAATATAAGCAATGGTAATAATATGCAATGAATTAGATGATTGAAGTGAACGGAGAATAAAGCGGTGCGGTTAATATGAATACAGAAGAGTGAAATGAACAAAAAGAAATGTAAAATACAAGATGTTATATGAATGAAATCAACAATGTCAAAATGAATACTAGCAAGCAAAATAAACAACCGGAAAAGTTACGTACGGAACGGCAAAGAATAGGGTGAGTATAGCAATAGTTAGCGGTGATAAATGTACGGAAAGGTGAAATAACGTGCAAGCGGTGATTGGTTATTACAGTAAATGAATGATGGTGAAGCAGTGAAGAGTGTTGTGTCCTTTTATCAAATTGACTTGCGACCGGATCAGAAATATTAAATCCACAAATCGGTATTGGAACCTGACTGATCTCGGAAATCCACTCTCAGCCACCGAGTCAAGCGATACACCTGACACAATGGACTAAAGGGTACCGAGACACCAACTCACGTCTGACCCAAACTCCCAAAGCGAGGAGCCCCAACGGTGGGTAGTTTGAGAACAGCACTCCAAGTAAGCGTCTCGCGGAAATGATATTGACCAGCCAAATAACAAACTCGAAAATGGACAGACGGTCCGATGTATCCGGTAAGAATGATCGTGGAGACCCACCTTTAGACCTCAAGTCAAGCTACAAACTTGACTCAATGGACTGAAAGGCACCAGGGCACTAACTTACGTCTGACTCAAACTCCCAAAGCGAGGAGCCCCAACGGTGGGTAGTTTGAGAACAGCACACCAAGTAAGCACCCCTAGGAATCGGTATGATCAAGAAAATGAATAAACACGACGATAAACGCACGGTTCCGGGCATTCAATAAGAATGATCGTGGGAACCCACCTTTAGACCTCGAGTCAAGCGATAAACCTGACTCAATGAACTGAAAGGCACTCAGGCACCAACTTACGTCTGACTCAAACCCCCAAAGCGAGGAGCCCCAACGGTGGGTAGTTTGAGAACAGCACACCAAGTAAGTACTTTAGGGATCCGTAGGATCAATAAAATAAATGAACACGACGATAAACAAACGGTTCCGGATGTTCGGTAAGAATGATCGTGGAGACCCACCTTTAGACCCCGAGTCAAGCGATAAACCTGACCCAATGGACTGAAAGGCACTAAGGCACCAACTTACGTCTGACTCAAACTCCCAAAGCGAGGAGCCCCAACGGTGGGTAGTTTGAGAACAGCACACCAAGTAAGTACCTCAGGGATCCGTAGGATCAATAAAATAAATGAACACGACGATACACAAACGGTTCCGGATGTTCGGTAAGAATGATCGTGGAGACCCACCTTTAGACCCCGAGTCAAGCGATAAACCTGACCCAATGGACTGAAAGGCACTAAGGCACCAACTTACGTCTGACTCAAACTCCCAAAGCGAGGAGCCCCAACGGTGGGTAGTTTGAGAACAGCACACCAAGTAAGCACCCTTAGGAATCCGTGTGATCAATAAAAAAAAGGAACACGAAGGAGGAAGGACGGTTCGGGATGCCCGGTAGAAGTGACCACGGATGTCCACCCTTAGACCTCAAAGTCAAGTTGTGCACCTGACCCGACGTACTAAAGGGCACTAAGACACTTACTCACGTCTAACCTCAAATGCCCAAAGCGAGGAGCCCCAACGGTGAGCAGTTTGAGATCAGCACTCCAAGAAAGTATCCCACAGAATTAATTCGATCACTTCAACAATTTCGGACGCCCCCTGTACGGTCTCCCGGCTCGCGGTATTTGTTCCCGAAGAAAATCGTCTGAACTAAGACGCGCTAGACCGGCTTGATTTCGATCCGCGGTCCCCAAGTAATACAATCTTTATCGCCCCACGTGCAAAGAGATACGGTCGGAACAATTTATTTATTATGAACGGATATATTCGGAATTTGGAAAAATACAACTGATCGGCACACAAGAGAATTTAACAAACGGCAAATTAGACACAATCAAATAGGTTTTCTTACCATGGTTCCACTACGGTGAACACTGCGATTAAACTTGAGTCTCTTTCTCGGCACTTTTATAATTTTATTCGTAGACTTAACTTTACCAGGATTCGGTACAAAAGAAAAATTTTTAAGCACAATATAATATGACCACACGTTGAAGCAAGCCAAGAAAATTTAGGAAAACTGATTCGGAAAACTGAATAAGACGGAATTCAAAAGCTAACAAACTGAATGAAACTCGGAATAAGACGGAATTGAATTTTTCAGCGGCATACGGGACTTATATCACCTCGGTTGGAGGAGGGAGACATGTGTCAAAATTTTCGGTCATTTCTCCTGAGTGGGGCTCGAAGATGCCCCCTGATTGGTTGGTTCGAAATTCTCTGGTGTTCTAGAAGGTTCTAGAAGTTTCCAGAGACGGTAACAAAGAATAATCGTTTCACCCTTTTTTGTGCTGTTCAACATCTGAAAAACCAAAACAACAACTGGCAAAAAAACTGCGGCTCGCGACAATTGCGAACTGAAATTGTTGTATGGAATTTTTTCCACATGGGATGGATTTTAAGTTTGATTCTTATTGAACAGCATTTATTAAGGTGAAACGAAAATTTCCCGAAATGAATTTTCACAGGATTGAAACGTAACGAAAATTGCTTCGTTACACACCCCCTCCTCTTCCACAAAAAAAACTGAAAGTTTTTTTTTACAACACTATCTCTATTACCTATTCAAGCACCCTACTTCCTTACGTATCTACGGCGGAGAAATAGCTGACTGAGCTTGCGACGCCAGTGTCGCACTGAACGACGATGGATCTTCTTGGATTCCGCGGCTTGGGGTGGATAGCGACTCTGTTAGCTGCTAGGTCCACTTCTCGGTGGTATGCAGTTCCTTCTCTGGGTAGGTCGAGACGATTCCTGGTGAGCGTCCCCACCTTGGTCGTGAAGTTTCTCCCTACATTGGCCCCTCTTTGGTCGTTACGGAAATTGCGGTTTCTGACTTTCTGAAAACTATTTGATTTTAGCAATAGTTCATTCGTTAAAATCTTACCCTTCAAAGTGGTTAACACAATAGTCAGGGAGCTTCTAGCGGTCGGACAGCTACTTATGGTGGAGGCAGCCACAATCCCGTCTCCTCCCGGTACGGTAGAAGGACCTGCCCGGTCTTCATGGAACGGTTTCAAATCTTTGACATGAATATGTCGCAGATACTTTCCGGACATATCCTTGAGGTCATACACTACGGGGGATATAACCTTGATCACGGTATACGGGCCGGTGTATTTTGCGGCTAGCTTGGAGGCAAAGCCATCTGCAGCTGAGGACAAAGGATGTTCTCTTCGCCACACCTTGTCGCCGATCCTACAGGACCATTCCCTGCGACGCAGGTTGTAATAGTGGCTCTGCTGGTCGTATGCCCTCGCTAGTTGGATACGCACGAACTCGTGCGTTTCCCGGAGGCGTTTCAGACGGTCGGCATATCGCACAACGCCTTGTACGGAAGGTTCCTCGGTAGTCCCCTCGGCTTCATCTGGGTTGGACATAAACCTGCGGTTCGTTTCAGGCGAGCGAATCTCTCTCCCAAAATTCAGGAAAGCCGGTGTGAATGCGGTTGATTCGTGTTTCGCTGAATTTAGGGCGAAAGTCAGTTCGCTGATGCGTTCGTCCCAATTTCTATGGTCTCCCTCGCAGAATTGGGCAATCATGGTCTTGATTGTTCGGTTTGCTCTCTCGACGGGGTTGCACTGCGGGGAATAGACTGGGGCGAACCGGTGTCGGATGCCCAGGTCCTTGAGGTTTCCCTTGAATAATCGTCCATCAAATTGGGAACCATTATCGCTGATCACGGTCTTGGGACAGCCAAACTTCAACACTACCTGGTCGTAGAAGGCTTGGAAAACTCCTTTACCAGTAGCGGTCCTGAGGGGTTTGCACTCGACCCATTTGGAAAATCGGTCTTGAAACATTACCAAGAAGGTATTACCCTTCTTAGAACGCGGTAGCGGGCCGATCAGGTCGGTGCTGACGGTATTCCACGGTTCGGTAATGGTATAAGGCTGCATTTTCCCTGACGGTTTCTGTTGGCTAACCTTATACCTCTGGCACTGCCGGCATCTTCGGACATATTTCGCTACTTCTCGGAACATCCCTGGCCAGTAATAGTTCTGGGCCACCCTGGATATTGTCTTCGCAATGCCCATATGGGCCAGCCACGGGTTCGTCATGGTTTTCTCGGAGTACGGACATACGGTTTTCGGTTGGGACACACCATTTCCATGGCGTTCCCATTTCAGGCTCGGTGAAATCGTTCGAACTCCAGAAATGACGGTATAACTTGCCACCTTCAATACGGTAGTCGGGGTATAACGCCGGGTCCTTCAGGACTTCCTGATATTTCTTCGCATACCACGGACAAAGCACCACATCCTCTGCCAAACATGATTCTTCTTGAGACGGTAACGGATCCCGGGACAGAGCATCTGCCACTCGGTTCAAGGCTCCTTTTCGGTACTTGATCTCGAAGTCATATTGTTGCAGAAAGACGCTCCATCGTGCGATTCTTCCGGACGGGGACTTGATGGATTGTAACCAGCGGAGACTCATATGGTCGGTCATCACGGTAAAACGGTATCCTTCTAGGTACGGTCGCATCTTGTCGATAGCCCAAACTATGGCTAAACATTCTTTTTCGGTCACTGAATAATTCTTCTCGGCATCATTCAGCGTACGGCTAGCGTAGGCTATCACACGTTCGTGACCTTCCAACACCTGGGTTAGAGCAGCTCCAAGTCCTGTCTCTGATGCGTCGGTCTGTAGTGTAAACGGTTCGGAAAAGTCGGGACATGCTAGGACTGGTGACTCAGTGAGCTTCTTCTTCAAGGTCTCAAAGGCTTGTTGTTGGTCGGATGTCCATACCCATCGTTGCTTTTTCTTCAGCAACATGGTCAGCGGCGTTACGATCTTCGTGAAATCCTCCACGAATCGGCGGTACCAACTCGCGACTCCTAGAAATCGACGAAGTTGACGGACGGTTTTCGGGGGGGTCATGGAGTTTATGGCGGCAATCTTGTCTGGATCGGTAGCAATTCCATCTTCGGTCACCACATGCCCTAGGTATTTGAGTGAGCTCCTAACAAACTCGCATTTTTCCGGGTTGATCTTCAGATTGGCTTCCCGGAGTCGGTGAAATACGGTTTTCAGGTTTGCTAGATGCTCCTCGAAAGTTTCGGCTAATACCACGATGTCGTCTAGGTACGCGAAGGCGATGGGGTCCATTTCCGGGCCTATCACACGGTCCAAACCTCTCTGGAACGTGGCTCCTGCGGAGTGTAAACCAAATGGCATCACTTTAAATTGGAAGAAGCCTCGTCCAGGGACTGCGAAAGCCGTCAGAGGTCTGCTTGCTCTGGAAAGTGGAACCTGCCAATATCCTTGCCTCAAATCCAGTGTTGAGATGTACTTCGCTCGTCGCAATTTATCCAGAATTCCGGCTATGTGTGGTAACGGGTATGCGTCCTTTACGGTAACGTCGTTCACGGCGCGGAAGTCTATACAAAACCTCGGCTTTCCGTTGGCTTTCTTGACGATGACGACGTTGGAACTCCACGGTGACTTTGACGGTTCTATGATGCCCTCTGCCAACATTCTATCCACTTCCTGGTTAACAATCTCCTGCATTTTCGGGTTGTACGGACGGTATCTTTGTTTGATCGGTTCGGTTCCAGGTTTCAGTTTGATCTCGTGGGATATCATGTTGGTCAGTCCTCGCACTTCTTTGAATCTTCCTAGTTCTTCTTTCAGGAACTTCTCAAGGATTTGCTGTTCCTGAGACGTCAAGGCGTTGATCGTAGAGCTCCGAGTCTGCGTGGGTGGACGTGTGGGATTTTCCAGCGGCTTTCCATTGAGGAAGCACTGAGAAGTCCGGAAGTCGATCCGGAAATCATGCGAGGCCAGCAGGTCCATACCCAAAATCACGTCCACTGGCAAGGTAGGGACCAAATACAACCTTGCCTCAATGTGTTCCTCGCCAATCTTCAAGCGAGGCTTGTAACATTCCACGACGGCTACGGCATTTCCATCTGCGACGGTGGCCAACATGTCAGGGATCTTCGTTGGCAATACACTGGCATTCCTGCATTTTTCGGCGGCGGTTTTACTCAGGAATGACCTCGACGCTCCGGTGTCCAGTAAGGCTTCGACGGGTTCATCTCCGATGAACACGGTGACGATAGGGCGGTTTTCTCGGGGATGCGGTTTCGGTGCTATCGGGGATGCTTCGGACGGGACCTGTCTCTTCCCCACTTGATGACGGTCCCGTTCTAGTTTCCCGAACAGCGACAGTCTCTCGACAAGGTGCCTTCCTTCCCACATCGAGAGCAGAATAATCTCGGTTTAGAGCGGCACTCACTTCTCATGTGCCCCATCTTTCCACATCGCCAACATTGCAGCCCGGTGTTGTTGAAACGCACACTTTTCGGTGGGGGTTTAGCTTCGATCGGTCTTACGGTTCCTTGGCTCGGTTTTTCCACTGGTTCGGCTACGGAAGTCTTCGGTACGGGCAATGACGGAGCGGCCGGTTCTGTTGGTTCCTTGGGTGAAGAACTCACAGAAAGACTTCGTGACGTCGTTGGATGGGGGTTTTCGTAAACCAGGTGTGTTTCATCGATCAACCCCTTCCGGCTTGGCGGAGGTACGTAGTTATCCACATGCCACTGCACCAACTCGAACACCCTTCCTTTTTCTAAGAGGTCCTTATAGGTCGGAGTGTCCTGGAAAGCGAGTGCCTTCTGGAGAGACGGTAACAGACGCTTCACGATGCTTACTTGTTCAGCCTCGGACGGTCTCCTCGTCGTCAGCCTCAGGAACAGATTTTGCATCCTGGTGACAAACAACAACAGTTTCTCTCCGTTTCCTTGGGTGCGCTTCCTTATTTCATCCAGCAGTGTCTCTTCATAGTCTAGAGGCAAAAAGGCCTCACGGAGTTGGTCCTTGAAATCGTCCCAACTTTTAAAAGATCCTCGCCGAGGGATATACCAGTCCTTTGCATCTTTCCTCAACAGCTCGAAAATAGTCTCCAAGAGTTGTTGGTGAGTCACTTTGCGGGTTTCACATAGCTGTTCGACTTCTTCGAGGAAGTTGTTCACGCTGGATGATCCATCAAAGGTTACGTTCCACTTGTAAACGGGTATGTAGGGATGGTCAGGCGAACAAGCAGATCGGGCTGCGGTGTCAGCTCTGGGACGGTTTGGCTCGGTCCGGTCCTGATCCAACTTTCTCACTTCTATGGGTCGTGGTTGAACCATTCGGTTGGTGGTGGTTCGGTGCTGTATATTTTCTGTAGAGTCTGAAGCAATCGGTTCTATTGATCGGGGCATCTGACGGTGTTCGGTTCTGGTTTCTCCCAGAATTCGGTTGTCGGCGGTCTGCGGCGGTACTGGTCTGCTCGGTACGGGGCTGGGATGAGAAGAACAGTCCGATTCTTGCGGTTCCAGGAACGGAAAGGAAATCCTCCTTGTAGATTCGGCCATGGTGCGTCCATTTCCTCGTGATCCTCTTTGTCCCAATGGGCTTGTGAGGTCCAGGCGTTTGCTGACGGCATCGCATGCTCTCTCTCGCAGGCGTTGGAGGAAGTCTACTGACAGTCCGGACCTCTGGCATGTCCCTGGTGGTTGAACAGGTTCGGTAAATCTAGAAAGATATTCGGTTCCTTCTTCCAGCCTAGGCATTCTTGGAGTATCACGGTGAACGGCGCCAGTAGTCTGAAGTTCTTCGATTCCACTAGCCTGACTGTGAAGCTCTGGGGAGTCTTCGAAAGAAATAAGGTCGACTAATTGTTCTGGCTGGGAACTTATTCCTTTATCTGTATGTTCGGTTCTTCTAGTGGTCTCCTCCAGTGGTTCGTGCAGTGGTAGTCTCGCATCAGCCAAGATTTTAGCATCCTTCAGCATTTCACCTGTTTGCTTCAGAATGCACTCCAGATCGTCCAACCTATCCTGTTGCGTCAATGTCGACGGCCTGAGCTGTTCTAATCGGTTGTGGACATGCACCAGTCGGCTTCTGATTCGGATTTCCTCGTTGGCGGCATTTTCTTCGTCGAATTCTCGGACTTCCTCTATCAGATTTCCCAGTATTCGATTGGCACTGTCTAGTTCTTCCTCGGTGTTCCTGGGTATATTCCGGAATGGCAGATTCCGGGCCAACACCCTTCGTAGTTCTGCTCGGTTCTCGTGAACGGTCCTACCAGCTTGGCATCCACGGGCTTCAAGCTCCCAGATCAACTCTTCTGCTCTAAGTCTGTTCACTTCCATTTCGGTCCTTCCAAACTCTTCTTCTTTGCGGCTCGTTGTTGAAAGAAAAACAGGTCCCTGCTCGGGCGCCAATTTGTGACGATCTTTTCTCGGTGGCGGTGTTACCTGATTATTTCAACTTTTAAAACTTTGCTCGGGCGCCAGTTACAATGGGTTTTACAAGGTTGTAACGCCTTGGTTGAATCGTGCACTTACGGTGTTACCTGAGTAGCTTTTAAACAGCTGGAGAAGAGTTCTGTCTAATCTGAGCTGGTAGCGATTGGTATGTAAAAGTTTTTCTCACAACAGATACTGACACTGTACAGGTATAGTAGTGAAACACACAATGTCTATATACAACTTTATTACAATATGTACAGGTTTAAAGGAAAATCAACAGTTATAAGAGCAGTATCAACACAACGGTACAGTGTCAGGAGAGTTCAAAATAAATATGAGCACTTGTATTGTCAGAATGGTAAGACGAATAAATACACAATGTACAACACCGTGTCTGCGGTGTGTAATCAAATAACTCAACAATCAAAGCAGGTGAATATAAGCAATGGTAATAATATGCAATGAATTAGATGATTGAAGTGAACGGAGAATAAAGCGGTGCGGTTAATATGAATACAGAAGAGTGAAATGAACAAAAAGAAATGTAA
Source organism: Myrrha octodecimguttata (assembly GCA_958510865.1). Classification (NCBI taxonomy): domain Eukaryota; kingdom Metazoa; phylum Arthropoda; class Insecta; order Coleoptera; family Coccinellidae; genus Myrrha; species Myrrha octodecimguttata. The sequence continues at coordinate 14,324,143 of OY294060.1, forward strand.
AATACAAGATGTTATATGAATGAAATCAACAATATCAAAATGAATACTAGCAAGCAAAATAAACAACCGGAAAAGTTACGTACGGAACGGCAAAGAATAGGGTGAGTATAGCAATAGTTAGCGGTGATAAATGTACGGAAAGGTGAAATAACGTGCAAGCGGTGATTGGTTATTACAGTAAATGAATGATGGTGAAGCAGTGAAGAGTGTTGTGTCCTTTTATCAAATTGACTTGCGACCGGATCAGAAATATTAAATCCACAAATCGGTATTGGAACCTGACTGATCTCGGAAATCCACTCTCAGCCACCGAGTCAAGCGATACACCTGACACAATGGACTAAAGGGTACCGAGACACCAACTCACGTCTGACCCAAACTCCCAAAGCGAGGAGCCCCAACGGTGGGTAGTTTGAGAACAGCACTCCAAGTAAGCGTCTCGCGGAAATGATATTGACCAGCCAAATAACAAACTCGAAAATGGACAGACGGTCCGATGTATCCGGTAAGAATGATCGTGGAGACCCACCTTTAGACCTCAAGTCAAGCTACAAACTTGACTCAATGGACTGAAAGGCACCAGGGCACTAACTTACGTCTGACTCAAACTCCCAAAGCGAGGAGCCCCAACGGTGGGTAGTTTGAGAACAGCACACCAAGTAAGCACCCCTAGGAATCGGTATGATCAAGAAAATGAATAAACACGACGATAAACGCACGGTTCCGGGTATTCAATAAGAATGATCGTGGGAACCCACCTTTAGACCTCGAGTCAAGCGATAAACCTGACTCAATGAACTGAAAGGCACTCAGGCACCAACTTACGTCTGACTCAAACCCCCAAAGCGAGGAGCCCCAACGGTGGGTAGTTTGAGAACAGCACACCAAGTAAGTACCTTAGGGATCCGTAGGATCAATAAAATAAATGAACACGACGATAAACAAACGGTTCCAGATGTTCGGTAAGAATGATCGTGGAGACCCACCTTTAGACCCCGAGTCAAGCGATAAACCTGACCCAATGGACTGAAAGGCACTAAGGCACCAACTTACGTCTGACTCAAACTCCCAAAGCGAGGAGCCCCAACGGTGGGTAGTTTGAGAACAGCACACCAAGTAAGTACCTCAGGGATCCGTAGGATCAATAAAATAAATGAACACGACGATACACAAACGGTTCCGGATGTTCGGTAAGAATGATCGTGGAGACCCACCTTTAGACCCCGAGTCAAGCGATAAACCTGACCCAATGGACTGAAAGGCACTAAGGCACCAACTTACGTCTGACTCAAACTCCCAAAGCGAGGAGCCCCAACGGTGGGTAGTTTGAGAACAGCACACCAAGTAAGCACCCTTAGGAATCCGTGTGATCAATAAAAAAAAGGAACACGAAGTCGGAAGGACGGTTCGGGATGCCCGGTAGAAGTGACCACGGATGTCCACCCTTAGACCTCAAAGTCAAGTTGTGCACCTGACCCGACGTACTAAAGGGCACTAAGACACTTACTCACGTCTAACCTCAAATGCCCAAAGCGAGGAGCCCCAACGGTGAGCAGTTTGAGATCAGCACTCCAAGAAAGTATCCCACAGAATTAATTCGATCACTTCAACAATTTCGGACGCCCCCTGTACGGTCTCCCGGCTCGCGGTATTTGTTCCCGAAGAAAATCGTCTGAACTAAGACGCGCTAGACCGGCTTGATTTCGATCCGCGGTCCCCAAGTAATACAATCTTTATCGCCCCACGTGCAAAGAGATACGGTCGGAACAATTTATTTATTATGAACGGATATATTCGGAATTTGGAAAAATACAACTGATCGGCACACAAGAGAATTTAACAAACGGCAAATTAGACACAATCAAATAGGTTTTCTTACCATGGTTCCACTACGGTGAACACTGCGATTAAACTTGAGTCTCTTTCTCGGCACTTTTATAATTTTATTCGTAGACTTAACTTTACCAGGATTCGGTACAAAAGAAAAATTTTTAAGCACAATATAATATGACCACACGTTGAAGCAAGCCAAGAAAATTTAGGAAAACTGATTCGGAAAACTGAATAAGACGGAATTCAAAAGCTAACAAACTGAATGAAACTCGGAATAAGACGGAATTGAATTTTTCAGCGGCATACGGGACTTATATCACCTCGGTTGGAGGAGGGAGACATGTGTCAAAATTTTCGGTCATTTCTCCTGAGTGGGGCTCGAAGATGCCCCCTGATTGGTTGGTTCGAAATTCTCTGGTGTTCTAGAAGGTTCTAGAAGTTTCCAGAGACGGTAACAAAGAATAATCGTTTCACCCTTTTTTGTGCTGTTCAACATCTGAAAAACCAAAACAACAACTGGCAAAAAAACTGCGGATCGCGACAATTGCGAACTGAAATTGTTGTATGGAATTTTTTCCACATGGGATGGATTTTAAGTTTGATTCTTATTGAACAGCATTTATTAAGGTGAAACGAAAATTTCCCGAAATGAATTTTCACAGGATTGAAACGTAACGAAAATTGCTTCGTTACACAGTTTAGAAAATGCAGTAGCTGAAAGGAAATACAGGATACGATATCCTGGAAGGTTCAATATGTTGGAAGGAAAAATAGAAAACGTAGAAGCCGTAATGAGGATAATATCATAAAAGTTTTGGCTTATGTTTATGCTGAATCACATTGAAGCATCCGAAAAATTGCAAGTGATTTGGAATCGAATTATTCACTAGTTCAAAGGATACTAAAGGACCATAAACTGCATCCGTATCATGTTGTCTTGCATCAAGAATTGAAAGAGACGACAGGACTTTTGCAATTGGTTGAAACGAATGCTGAACGGCGAACCTAACTTACTTCATAGAATATTATGGACTGACGAGGCTACTTTTTTTAGCAATGGTAAAGCAAATTTACACAACAGCCACTACTGATCATCTAACAACCCATATTGGCAAAGATAAGTCAATGATCAGAATCGCTGGAGTGTTTACGTGTGGTGCGGAATTTTTGATGGAACAGTTGTCGGACCATTCTTCTCCGATAGTATCTTAACGGGACAAAGGTGCTTGAAATTGTAACGGAAAATTTTCGAATTCTTTTAGAAGATATAGCTATTCAAAGCAGGTTAGATATGTGGTATCAACAAGATGGTTGCCAGGCGCATTATGCTGCTAATGTTAGGGAATATTAAGAAACCGTCTTCTCAAAGAGGTGGATTGGACGAGGGAGTATTTTTCCAGCAAGATCACTCGACCTCACACTATTAGATTTAATTTTTGGGGGAGAATGAATACTTAGTTTTCCGAACACCCCCAACTACAAGTGAGGATATGAAAAAATGATTTCGACAGGCAGCTGAAACTTTTTCTCATACTGAAAATTATGACCAGTATCAACTAAAGAAAGGCTTAATTCATGTATAGAAAAAAATGGTAGACATTTTGAATATTTGAAATGATTATGTATAAGGGTTGCTTTTTGTTCAAATATTTTCGTTGTTGCTAACTTTTGTTTCGTTTTATAGTATTATTGTTATTTCATGTATGTTTAGAATTTTGCTTACTTGTTTTTTCAAGCTCACAGGGTGGATCAACACTCATCAAAATTCACAAAAATGTTAATATCTTCGGAATGACCAGAGATATCTGTCTGTGGTTTTAACAAGTCAATAGGTGATAAAGCTCAGCCTATTCTCAGTCGGTTAGAATAATAGCATTGCATTTGAAATTCTTCAGTAAAACGCGCAAATATGGTGAAGTGACATAAAACAGCCTGTAGTTTTTAATTGGATCACCCGGTATGTTGTTGTCATATTTTTCTGTGATCTGCTTTTAATGGCCTCCGAATTAAATTAAATTACGTGAAAATCGGTTCATGCATACAGACGTAAGAGTGTTTTTTTTGTGAAGAAAAGTTTTTCCATCCCATCACTAAAAAAAAGGAAATATAGAAAAATTACTGAAACAAAAGTTGTTGAATAGGAAGAGTGTTTTCTTATTTTATTATTCTTTACCACTGTTAGCTGGAGAATATTTTGTAAAAAATGAGATTATATTTTACAAGTGACAGATTGCGCCCTCTAGTGGGGAACTACGAACTTGAAAATATTTTTAAACATTTTCTAGGGGCCGATTTTGTCATTAGAATTTTTTTCCGGAAGTTATAGGATGAACGGTTTCTGAGATACGGCCGGTGGCCACCCTTAATGAATCGCCCTGTATATATTTTCTTTTGAGAACGAGCATTACATTCTCTGGTATTTCACAGTGTTAGCAGGGGAAATGTAAACGGGTTACCATAAATTTTTTCGTATTTTACAAGAGCACAGATAAAAACTCAGCAAAAACTTTGTCTTTCCGTATAAGTGTAGTAATTTGTTTGAAGAACATGGATGGCATTTTCTTAATTGGAAAATAATTTTTTCGTCATCTTGAATTCATTTTGACAACATATCTTGACAGAATTTCTGGAACAGAAAGAGGGACAGAAAACAAGCAGGAAGCGGTAATTAATATTACCTACAGTTGCTCTCTGACCTGGAGAGACTTTCGACCAGGTCCGGTTCTCCAAGCGATGATATTTAAGATCCTCAGATGAACGAAGAACGCTACAGGCCCCTCATATTGGGGAACCATCTTCCATAGATCCATAATTGGCTATTTCACACTAGAAATCTAATAAAATATCGGGAACGAATTGAAATCTCGAAACTAGTGTAAAGGCAGCACTCTCCTGGAGCTTTTTGTTTTAATCCTGATAATCATGATCAGTAGTTAATCGAGTTATAAAGTAGCATCATTCATAGCTTAGCTAAAAACTCTGATTTGTCTGTATCATGAGGTGAGCAAGTATTGTAGGTTATTTACACATGATTTTTTATACCGGTGGAACTCAACGATCAATGGAAACGATTGAAAGACAATTATGAAAAAAATGCTATGCTTCTGAGTATCATGAAGTTCCCACTTTCTACGGATTATATCTATATACCCCTGCACTGTCTAAACAAAATAGAAGAGACCCATTTAAAAGTTTCTGAAAACCTACACAATTCTTCGAAGCTAACAAAAAAAGAGATCACGCAATTAAGAAACACTGAATAATAATCTGAGAGAACATGAATAAATTCACAATGACAATTGTCGATATACCGTAAGCAGTGGAATATGCTCTGATTGATTGTTTGGTGGCGTTTGTGTTGGTGGCGAGAGTATGAAATACAACTGGTTTCCTCAGTTTGGTAAAACAAAAATAACAGCAACATTATTCTTTTCATCATATACTGACGCTATTTCACACATTCTGCACATCAAGGTAATCCCCGCATTCTATGTGTTCTACCCAAAAACACTTCCTGACGTAGGACCCGTTTTTGACCAGAAGTGTCAAAATGTTCGTAAAATTAAAAAATATAGTAAGAATATGTTGGCTATCAACTTACAAATCAACATTCTGGGTAGAATATTCCTTAGAGAACCATATAAGGCAATTTTCCAAAAATTTGGAAATACCCTATAGGGTATTCACAAACCTGTTATACACATTGAAGATAAGTGGTATCCACAATCATGCAAATATAATTGGAGACTAGATGAACTGCTAGTATTTCTGTTGTGAATGGTCGTATTTTCGTAGTCATAATTTTCTTCAGAAAATTATTGCAAAGTTGCGTAAATAAAATAGGTGGAGCCATTACCAATTTTCAGACGAGGACACACAATACAAAAGTGAGAAGCTATTTTTCAAGAATGGTCATTATCTCGAAAATTATGAGATTCTTAACAAAAAAATGTTTGATATTCAGAATCACCATGAGGTTGTCTTGCCCCAGTTTCAATATTGATTGAGGTTCACCAGATAACCTGGATACACGGTATTTCCAAATAAACTGAAAAAACATATATAGCCGTGTCATCTACACACAACATTGGGTGAATCTTTTTTTTAATGAAGACATGTGAAGAAAATTGAGTCTGGACTCTATCGAATCTCATAGAATGGGGTATCTCGAACTAATGCTATGCAATTTGGCAATCGAAAATAAAAAATTCCAGCTTCGCAGGTTTCCTCCATTTTGAAATCTATTTTCAGAATTCTATAACAGAATTGAATTGAACGCCAAAAAATACTGAGATGTGACCAAGAACTAAATTTCGCAATATCATCTACGCGGCTATTTATAATTGGCAATATTATTGGACTGTTAAATTACCAATTATAAGGTTTTTGAAGTTGTTGTACATGAAACCGAATGGCCAGACTTAGCCGTTTTGAAAATATTCTTAACTTCGCAGTTACATGTAATAATTGATCACTTTGGTGAATGATAATTTTATTGATCTTAACATTACATCTATATAAAACCCCCTACCTAAGATCTACGAGAAACTATATGGAAAGTGCCAACTTGCAGGAGAAGGCAATCGAAGATTTTGCACTTAGTGCATAATTGCATTCTCATGATTCCTACTATCAATTATTCAGGCCATCGTATAAAGTTATTGTTTTACCTGAATATGATGTGTAGAAATCAACAAAGTTGGCCTTCGTTTGCTTCATGAAGTTGACAAATTCCTTTTAATAATTTCTCATAGGAAATCTTAGATAGGACGCTACTCATTTCTAGGAATTATAATATGATAAAATTAATTCCAATGGAATTATGAAATTCCTGTTAAGATCTCTGAGCATTGCCAGGGACCAGGAACTCGTTTGGTAGGTGGTATTCTTGGTGGCTGTAGCCTGATACCACCCTCGTTTGCTTTCTGTGATGGCCTCTGTGATATGGTTGAAATCTTCCTTGACGTAGTCAGGTTTGCCGCGACCAGCTCCGGGAATATTGTGACAGCTTGGTTCCACCAATCTTCTTGTGGTTCATCCGATCTAATGTGCACTTCCGCACTGTCTCGGAACTCCGTTTGTAAGTTTTAATTAGTTTTTTGGTGCTCCTTGACCATTTACCCAATTTGAATCTAGCCGATTTGAACATCTCCATCAATACCATTTGTTGTTTATTCTGGTGGTACATTCAACTCCAAGATTAGTGCTAGTGCTTTCGTCGCGAATTACTGTTTCGTGTGGTACATAGTATTTTCCGTTGTTTACGTTTACTGGTTCGACTTCCTCCATATGTCCTAGTTTTTGGTATTCGTTCATGAATTGAACGTAACGTTGTCCCAGATCGTGTTTTGTTACAATTCGAATTTGTTGTGGTAACCTTGACATTGCTCTAGGTATCGAGTTACTTAGGTTCAGTTGTTCGGTCTTCCATGGAATTTTCCCTGTATTCGCCCAGTCAGCTTTTTTTTCTACGGTGTTATCTGGAATTTCTTCGCATAGTTGTTGCTCCTCTGACATATTTCACTCGTCTGTATTGAAATCAAATTAACTCCTGAATGTATCCCTACTCGTTAATCTGGTGGTAATGATGCAACCTCTTACTCCCTATCTATTTATTTCAACTTTACAATTAAAAATTACTATTTACAAACACAAAATCAGGTACAATGAATCTGAGATCCGCGATTCGAAGAGACACTTATCTTAAAAGTAAGGATCCGGTGGTATGATCCTCCAAAATACAGGTACTATGCAGGTAGTCTAGTTTCAAGAGATTCCAACCAGAATAAAGTCCAGAATTAAGATGTTCCAGTCATAATTAGCTCCAGTATTCAGATAATCCAGTAATGATTGCCTCTAGTATTAAGATGATCCAGTCAAACTCTGGGTCCGGTAGTAGAATGTTCGAATGGGCATTAGTCCCAGTAAAAAGATAATTCAGTAGTCGATAGCTCGGTGAAAAGATAGTTCAGTGGACGATAGCCCCGGTATAAAGATGATTCAGTGGGCAACAGCCCCGGTACAAAGATGTTTCAGTGGGCGATAGCCCCGGTACAAAGATGATTTAGTGAGCAGTAGCCCCGGTACAAAGACTGCAAATTTAAAAACTATAAGATAGTGCTTGTAACACGTGATCTCATTCCCAACGACTCTAGACGTTATTGCAACAATTTACAAGTTAATAAATACGAGATGAAATATCTAGAACTCAGGAATAAGAGCACGTTATTCGATAATAAGAACGAGATAAGAAATCAAATGCACAATATCATACAAAGGAAAATGTTAAGCGGTGTAACCTGCATGGAATGAAAATAATCAGAAATCACAATTTGGCATTCACAAAAGCAAAAATATTGGTCGGGATATACGTAGTACTTACCGCCTTTTGAATAGACGTCTTATAAGAAACAATAAAACTTCAAAATTCAACGATGTTAATGGATTACGAAGTTCGTTTATTCGTTAAACTCTAGCAAGGTGTTTACTCTCCAAATTCTTATGCACGAAAAAGAAAGAACTTTCCATCGGCTAGACCGAATTAGGGTCACGCATGCGAAACACACACTCAACTGTCAAAGCGGAGTGCGTTTTTTAGCGACCGATCGTATAATCTCAGTAAGGCGTTTTTGCTTGAGATCGGAATTGAAATTAATAGTATGACGTATTTTCGCGATTGAAACTGAAATCGGCAGTGGAGCGTTTTGTAACGTTACACACACCACTTACCAGGAAAAAAAAATTTTGAAGAAATTTTTTTAGAAGAATGTAAAGCCAATAGGTTTCGATTAATTTTGAAAAATAGAATAATTACTATGAGGAAAATAAAGTTCTTTAACGTTAAATGCCAAATTGAAAGTTAAGTCAAATGGGTGAAAGGGAAATTAATCTTGCAGGTCACACAGCATAACTGAATCATAAATTTACATGAAGTTCATAGGCAAACAAAGAGAGATCAAAACTCAAAAAAAAAAATTGGAAATTTGTAGAACCAGCAATGGGTCGACAGTTGTTCGTCACCCACGCCGAGCAGTGCGATTAAGCGCAATCCAGATAAGCAAAATCCTCGTATACTCGACGTTCCAACCAAACCTGAACGCACCTACCTGTAACAAAGATAAACGACACAATTGAAAAAGTTAAAAGCGCCGTTTAGACACTGAAGGCCATTTCCAATGGAAAAGGGTCGAGAGCATTGCGGAGCACACGCTGTCGACCGACTAAACGTCGCACGTGCCCAAACATCAACCGAAGTCAATGACTCAAAAAATTTTATTCTCGAAAGAAAATTCCGATCTAATCGGGATTGAGAAAAAATATAAGTCTCAAATAAAAAGAAAACGGCATAGAAGCTCCGAACGTAGTCATCATAGCAAATAATAAAAAAAAAGGAACCACCCAGTTCGAGACAGAACTGAATGGCCAGGGCATGGAGGTTTATGGATTAGAGACCAAAACCACAAAAAAACTCCCATCATCCTGTGTCGGTTTCAGCGAACACAAGACGATGTCAAATCCGGTAAGGTAAAAGAAAAGAAAACGGTCTAAATCGGTAAATTCACAGATGAAAATCGAAGGATGATGCGTATGGTTACTGTAAACAATATCCACACGAATCAAACATCGAAATCACCTAGTGAAGAAGTCAAAATCGGTAATAATCGACAAAGTCGATAGCAAGGTAAGATAAGAGACACTTGCAACATCCTGTTCGACACAAGCTGATGCGAAGTTAAGAAAAACGTTAGGTAAATCGTTATATAGGTAGAGAGGTCGGTAGACAAAGTCAGGAGTGAAAACGTGTAGATATGAGAAAAGATAGGTATCGACTTATCGACAGGTAAGGTAGTCTACACGAATCAAGTCCCGAAATCATCCAGACTGAGGTACTCAAAATCGATAAAGTTATAAACGGTAGGCAGCAGTAGTCAAGATAAAGATGTTTCTTTCCGGAGCAATGAAGTCTAACAAGTGGCACGATGCAGATAAAAAAAACAAAACTGTTATGAAATTGTGAAAGGGAAGGAAGGAATCGAGAAGAAAAAAAAATTATCAGGCAAGGTACTATTGAACATATCCCGAGGTGGTTTTCAAAGCTCGAAATTTGAAGCTAATTAATTAATCTCACTGAAGGTGTTAAAGATGTATGTGAACATGATGTAACCAATAATATCAAGAGGTATTTAAAGCTAACTTATCACACAGAAGATGTTGAATGTGTATGTGTAGATGATCCAACTAATAATATCAAGAGATCACTTCCCAACCCAGCCTCTCCTATGAAGTGATTCTTAATATTCGAAAATAATGGAAGTAGAGAACAAATTGGGAAAAACAACCCCGGAGATACGTAGGAAAGAAAAGATAAGACCGGGCGCCAGCGATTACAAATCGCAAAGTAGGCTCGATACAAGGAAGCGGAAATAGGTAATAGAAATAGGCAATAGGGACAGACAATAGGTAATAGGGACAGATAATAGGAAATAGGTAATAGGGATAGATACAAACTACAGGTAAGGAAAGAGAAAGAGAAGTGTCCGCCCGTCGGTACAAACAATAACTGCATCCAAAAATGCAAGAAAAATAATCTCCATGAGACTCACAGATCAAAGACAACTTCAAAGTAAATCGCTAACTACGCTAAATTTTCAATCAAGATACTGCATAGCCGCTCTTAACTTCAAAATATTAAGATACGTTGTGAGACTCACAGATTAAAGAAAGCTTCAAAGTAAATCGCTAACTACGCCAAATTTTCAATCAAGATACTGCATAGCCGCTCTAAACTTCAAAATATTAAAAGATAAAATGCCCACAGGCATAAGATAAAGATACGGTAGTTGTCATAAGACACGGTAAGATACGGTAATTGTCATAAGACACGATAAGATACGGTAATTTTCGAATCGAAGGCCCGAGAAAACTTCAAAGTAAACCGCAGACTACGCTCAAATTTCCATTCAAGGCACTGCATAGCTGCGTTAAACTCGAAAGATTAATCGCTATCCTCACGAAATCGACATGTAAACCAAAAAGAAAAAAAACTAGTAAATATTTGCACCAGACAGACCGACACTTGCCTTAAATAGGAAAAGGAGAAAAGGTATTAGGAAATTTAGATACACAAAAAAAACGACCAATCATCACCACCATCCTGAAACATCACTGCTTTTGTCACACATAATAAGAAATAGAATAATTCACTTTTGGTGGATGCGAAACTTTCATACACCTTGCTAGACAGACATACTACAAACAACAAATCACTATCACACGAACACACTACAATTGTTCACGAATAAACCGAAGACAATAATTGCTTTGACCCATCAGATAGTCGATGGTCAACTTCCCAAGCGTATGATGGTTCCAAAAACTAAGCCTACCATCAACCAGGCCTACCAAGCATTAAAGGTACCGAGAATGAAGTCCATATTTCAATTCGTGGGACTCAAAGTTATCGGGATTCATGATTCAGTTATTCAGACGATACTAATATAAGATAACAATAAGGTAAAAGTTGAAAAGATGGTAATATCTAACATTCAATCTCGGAGCTCAGACTCATAACGAAGTCACCTTCACAACCAGAAAAACGAAAGAGACACACTCAGGGAAAAAATGTTACTCAAAAAAAAAGTTACTCGTGGCCCCACGTTACCTGCGCCAGTGAAATTAAATTAACTCCTGAATGTATCCCTACTCGTTAATCTGGTGGTAATGATGCAACCTCTTACTCCCTATCTATTTATTTCAACTTTACAATTAAAAATTACTATTTACAAACACAAAATCAGGTACAATGAATCTGAGATCCGCGATTCGAAGAGACACTTATCTTAAAAGTAAGGATCCGGTGGTATGATCCTCCAAAATACAGGTACTATGCAGGTAGTCTAGTTTCAAGAGATTCCAACCAGAATAAAGTCCAGAATTAAGATGTTCCAGTCATAATTAGCTCCAGTATTCAGATAATCCAGTAATGATTGCCTCTAGTATTAAGATGATCCAGTCAAACTCTGGGTCCGGTAGTAGAATGTTCGAATGGGCATTAGTCCCAGTAAAAAGATAATTCAGTAGTCGATAGCTCGGTGAAAAGATAGTTCAGTGGACGATAGCCCCGGTATAAAGATGATTCAGTGGGCAACAGCCCCGGTACAAAGATGTTTCAGTGGGCGATAGCCCCGGTACAAAGATGATTTAGTGAGCAGTAGCCCCGGTACAAAGACTGCAAATTTAAAAACTATAAGATAGTGCTTGTAACACGTGATCTCATTCCCAACGACTCTAGACGTTATTGCAACAATTTACAAGTTAATAAATACGAGATGAAATATCTAGAACTCAGGAATAAGAGCACGTTATTCGATAATAAGAACGAGATAAGAAATCAAATGCACAATATCATACAAAGGAAAATGTTAAGCGGTGTAACCTGCATGGAATGAAAATAATCAGAAATCACAATTTGGCATTCACAAAAGCAAAAATATTGGTCGGGATATACGTAGTACTTACCGCCTTTTGAATAGACGTCTTATAAGAAACAATAAAACTTCAAAATTCAACGATGTTAATGGATTACGAAGTTCGTTTATTCGTTAAACTCTAGCAAGGTGTTTACTCTCCAAATTCTTATGCACGAAAAAGAAAGAACTTTCCATCGGCTAGACCGAATTAGGGTCACGCATGCGAAACACACACTCAACTGTCAAAGCGGAGTGCGTTTTTTAGCGACCGATCGTATAATCTCAGTAAGGCGTTTTTGCTTGAGATCGGAATTGAAATTAATAGTATGACGTATTTTCGCGATTGAAACTGAAATCGGCAGTGGAGCGTTTTGTAACGTTACAGTATATACTGCTTCTGACAATTCCCATTTTTCTTCGATTATTTTATTTTCGTCGGGGTACGTCGGAGCATATTCTGATTCGCTGCTTCTGACTTTCCTTCTAATCTGGACATCACACTGACTCTTTCTATTTTCCTTGTAGTTCCGCAGTTTTGTTCCCTTCCGTATTTTCACATAGCTTCTTCGTGTTTGAAAATTTGTTCCAGTCGCCTATTGACTTTTTTCATCAGTCGACCATATCTCTGATAAATATCATTAGTACCTATTTTATAGACTTTTAATTTGATATTCAATTCTATAGTTGTTAACCATTGATCCTCTATTAAATCCAGAAGATATTTGCCGTCTGGATATTCTAGGATTTCTTCTAGATATTCCATGCGAATTCTTTGTTTCCTTGGTAATCTTTCTTCCTGATCTTTCCCCAGTGTTTCTTGATCTGTGTATTTTCCCATTGTTTCTGATCTAGTGATTGTTTCTTAATTTCTCCGGATTCCTCATTAGACTTGAAGGCGCTGCTTCTTGAAGGGCTTTTAATTATAGTCTTCGGCTGCTTGGATTGACCTGGCTTCGATGCGTCTCGAGGGGGGCGTAAATCTCGTCGGACTGAATTGCAGGATCCTTGATTTGAGCTCTTGATTTGATCGTTTTGCTTCTTGAAGGGCACTGTTTTCGTCTTCAACTTCTTGGAATTTTCTGGTTTTTGTGCATCTCGATGAGGGCTTGATTGAATTTCTCCGTCGACCGGCGCTGCTTGGCTGATTCTTCTTTGTATTGGCTTGATTTTCTCGTAGATCTCGTTCCCTGCCTTTTCCGGGTTTCCTTATATGAGCGCTGCTTCCTGAAAGGCTTTCAATACTAGCCTATGGCTACTTGGATTGACCTGGCTGAATTCGTAGGATCCTTTTGGCTCTTGACTTAGTGGCTTTGCTTCTTGAAGGGCTCGGTTTAAGTCTTCAGCTTCTTGGAAAAAGTCGGCTTCAGTGTGAGTTGAAGAGGGCGTAAATCTCTTCTTGAGGTACTGTAGATCATCTTTTTGTGGGTGCCTATTCAACTAAGGCTCGAACGACCATGTTCATAATTGGCAATATTGGTGGACTATTGAATTACCAATTATGAGGATCTCACAGTTGCACGTAATGACTGATCACTTTGGGGAATGATAATTTTATTGATCTTAACATTACATTCATATGAAACCCCACACCTAAGATCTACGAGAAACTATATGGAAAGTGCCAACTTGCATCGGAAGATTTTCCACTTTGTGCATAATTGCATTTTCATGATTTCACTTATCAATTATTCAGGCCATCGTATAAAGTTGTTGTTTGGCGACCTGAATATAATGTGTTGAAATCAACAAAGTTGGCATTCGATTGCTTCATGAAGTTGACAAATTCCTTTTGATAATTTCTCATAGGAAATCTTAGATAGGACGCTACCTATTCCTAAGAATTATAATATGATAGAATTAATTCTTATGAAATTAAGAAATTCCTGTTCATATCTCTGAGCAAGGCTGTGTATGTTTGTCCATTTAATGGTGAAACATCCTGTATATGAAAAATTAATGTCATCAATACTTCTTTGCTAGTTTGAATCGAGATTCGTAGAGATATATCTGCTTATATGAGCATTTTATTCCTTTCAGTTGGCTTTTGGGGTTCTTTAGAGATACAGGGGTATCATTGAACAGGAAATTATTTTTGAGGTATATCGCTGAATTAACGATGGGTTTAGTCGGCTAACTCTTAAAAACATACTCTCAAGATTTTCGAAGACGTATGTCATCAATTGTTTGTACGATATCACTGATTTTATTTCGGATTATTTTCTAGGAATGTGAACTCGCTTCCGGGATGAATGTTTGCATCAATGTTATTCAGAACGGGAAACTCCAAAACGTATTCTGCCGCATCGGGGTATATGCTTTTCAATCTCGATTCAACATTCCTAATTTTCCCTGTTCGTTCTGAAACGAACCATAATGTATTTATGGAATTGGAGAGGTATGTAGTTGTTCTCACGAGGTTAAAGGTTGAATGCTCAACAGAATCGACTGATTTCCTTAATCGACTGATTTCCTTAATTATTAAACACTTCTAAGACCTTTTGACCCTAATCATCACTGACGATTATGCACGCTCCTTTGTGATCCCCATAAATGGTGCCCTGTTACATAAGCATGACAGACTAAGTCTGGCGCATGCCGTGCCTAGTTATTCCCTACTCAGCCAGGACGAAATATCACAAGGGCAACCGTATTTTTTATTACTTTTTCGATTTCTACAATAAAAATAAAATACACCTTGTATATATCTTCACTCCAAAAATATCACCGGTTGCGCCAGGTCCGATTGGAATTTATTTCTGGTCAAATATTGTAGGGGAGCGACGGCTAATGGCGCTCAGCGGACAATTGCGCTCACTCATTTTCAAACCAAATCCATGTTTTAATCGGATTTGTTTATAGCGCGTCATGGGAATTAACGTCTTTGAATCATATCGTGAACGCGCCACGTTGTTGGCAGTAGAGATTTTCGAGTGGTAAGGGGAGACGTATTTTGTATAGTGCTGTTAAATTTTCCCCTGCTATTTCAATAAAGGTTTGCAAAATCAATTTTCTTATTTTTCAATGAACTAATTATCAAAAGCGCATGTAAAGCTTTCTGCTTGAAATATCCAAAGCCATTTTTCATAAGATCAACCTTTGAGGTTATTCCGATGTTTTTAGAATTTTTCGACCATTCGGATTATTACGCTCAAGCTGAGCGCAGTTGCCCGAAGTGAGCGGCATTGCCAGCCGTTCGCTTTGTAATAACTCCTATCTATTTTTTAATAATTTTAGATGCCAAAAGCTCGTATACGCAAAACCACTAAAGCCTTTTGGTCAGAGGAGGCGATGAGAGGTGCCATTCAAGCTGTAAGGTAAGGGAGTAAAATTAGAGAGGCAAGTAGAAGGTATTTTGTTCCTTTCAGTAGTTTACGAGACCGTTTAAATAAAGGCTATTTTGCTCGAAGCATGGAAAGAAATGCCGTTTTAAGTAAGAACAGGAAGCAAAAATTAAGAAAGAACTGCTTACACTATCACAGATGTTTTATGGGCTAACATCCCTACGATTACGTTTTGCTGCGTATGAATATGCCGAGGTCAACAAAATTCCGAATTCTTTCAATCAAACTAGAAAATTGACCGGAAAAGAGTGATTAAATGAGTTTATGGCTAGGAATCCTGAATTAAGTTTCAGGAAACCTGAAGCAACCTCACTAAACAGAGTGACAGCTTTCAACAAAAGAGAAGTGTACAGATTTTTCGAAAATTTAGAGAATCTTATGACCACTTATAAATTTAACCCAAGAAAAATCTTTAGCATGAATGAGACGGGTATTACGACATGCCTTAAGCCAGCGCCAATTGTCGGACCCAAAGGACGAAAACAAGTAGGGTCAATTACAAGCCTGGAAAGGGAGAAAACCACAACATTGTGTTGTGCAATGGATGCAGCAGGTACGTTCGTGCTTCCGATGTTCATTTTCGCTAGAGTCAAAATGGCGCCTGCCTTGGAACGAAATGGACCACCGGGTGCAATATACCAATGCTCCAAAAACGATTGGATTAACGAGGACTTGTTCAGGGTCTGGCTGAAACATTTCGTTAATTTTACAAATGAAAGCAAAGAAAATCCGGTCCTCCTTATCTTGGACAGTCACGCCAGTCACTGCTCTTTAAACATTTATAACTTTTGTCGAATTAATGAAATAATTTTGTTAAGTATACCTCCTCATATATCACACCGACTCCAGTCACTGGACCTGACTTTTTTTAGACCACTCAAAAAATTCTACAACATGGGGTGCGAATTATTCATGAAAAGTCATGTATATCAGAAAATATCTAACATTGACTTGCCTGGATTATTCACTGAGGCCTATCTTAAAGTAGCTGTAGTACAGAAAGCAGTAAAGGGATTTGAAACTGAGGGAATATTTCCAATAAACCCTAATGTATTTGGTGATCTAGATTACTAAGTAAGCGAAGCTAACAAAGAATCTACGAACAATTTGGAGAATAGCAACAGACAGCCTGTTTCAGAACCAGAAAGTATGCAACCAATCACTGGATGCTCTGGGACTCAAATGAATACAAGTAGGCCTAAAAGTGTCGTTGGTTCTAATCCGTGTTCTCTAATTTCACCAAAACCGGTTGCCAAGATAACCGTAACCAAAAAAACTATAAAAAGAAAGAAAGAGAGGTAGGAAATTCTAATGTCAACCCCTAATAATGAGCAGCTTGAGATATTGGAAGCAAAGAAGAAAAATAATCTAAGAAATTCAACAAGATGTGGATGTCAAAAAAACATACAAACCGAAAAAAAAGCTACCAAAAGAAAAGACTTCGAGAATGATTTATCTGGGGACAATGAAGCGCCTATTATCGATGACGATGAACTGGACCATATCGAGATGTCTGATCATGAACTTGGTGAGTAAGAAACCATTTGGCACCGCCTATCCAAAGTGGTAATTTTTGTTTCTGATTTCAGATGCAATGGAACATAAAGAGCAATCAGATGAAAAATGCATAATTTGCAGTGAATTTGGAAAGAATGAGCTCTGGTTCAGATGCTCTTCATGTGGGTGGTGGGCCCATGCACGCTGCTCAGGAGCAAATCGAACACACGGATACATTCGCGATTTTTGCAGAGCTTAATTTTTGAACCAAATATTAAAATATCCATGTAGTTGAAACAAAGTTCCTGAATGGATCTCATTTATATATTTTTTTTGTTAACTTTCCTCTAACCTTTTTGTATTTTCATAAATAAAGTTTATTTTTCACTTAATTAATGGTTTTTTTAATTACTGCCCTTGAGCGTAATTGCACTCGCCTGAGCGTCATTACCATATCGAGTCAGGCAATGGCGTTCATTGGATACCCTCAAACAAATATAATTTCTGACTTACATTTTGCTTTGAATGTGAATTCATAAATATACATAGTTACTTTACATGTAAGTCAAATATTTCACGAAATCAGAATGAGTAAATCAGTTTTCGTTTACCAAGTATGTGAGTATTTCCTTAGGTGAGCCCCATTCACCGTCTCTCCTCTACATTGGTTACTCATTGAAACGGTATATCTGAAATCGAACTGCGATATACAGAGTATGAGGAACAGCCTGCCACATGTTGGAAAAATAATTGGCAGAATCTTTTTTATTTCAAATGGACTAACCTATATTTTTTCAATCCATAAGGTAGTCCTTATGGTCGAGTTCACTAGTTTAACCTTTAACAGCTCATTTTATGAAAAATGGCAATTATTCATATTTCTTCGCTATGATTTCGTTCAACGACATGATATTGATATGAAAGTTTCAACGTAGATTGCCGCTAGATCACCTGATTCAGCAAAACTGATTTTACTTATGGGGAAGCATAAAACATGGTACACGTTGAAAGGATGCGCCATAGAATAACGAATACTCCTCGCAGATTAAACTTATCTTGCACAGGGTAGAACAGGGGGCCGATTCTTGAAACTCGATCAATACTTGAAGAGTATAACGATTGTCATATGTTTATGACGATTTTCTAAGTTTTCTCGAGCATCTGCAAAATTTGTGAGGGTTCTATTCGCCATTTCGTCTATTTTTTCAAGCAAATATTCAAGAAATAAACTGAATGCAAGATATCGAGAAATTTCAAATTGTAAAATAAATATAGCCTCATCACCGTTTGCTTCGATTGAGCATCGAGAGCTCTGAATAAAGAACAACAGGAAGGAGCATAATGCCTCACAAAGTGGGTCCAGGATGGATGTTGCATATGGCCGACTTCTCTTTCACTTTGAACAGAGAACAACTTATTCCGACACTTCTTTGTCTGAAGAAACTAACTAACATGAGTCATACTTAGAGGTTCAATATGGGCGCCCATGTCCCACTGATATACGAAGTAGAAAAGCGTTATGCTTCGTCCTGTTGTTCTTTATTCAAAGATCGAGAGGTACGGAGTATTCGGTTCCATGCGCAGGTTATGTCTACTTGTTGTTTATTATTATTCAACTAAGAAAATCGAAGCGAACATATGGCAATTGTCCTTCTCTTCAATTCTTCATCCAGATTCAAGAATCGGCCCCCAGTCTTTCGAACATAGACGTCATTAAAGAAAATGGACCAACTGTTAAAAATATGTTCCAATATCAACTTTCATTAAAGAAAATGAAACAACTGTTGAACATATGATTCAATATCAACTTTCATTGAACTTATGTACTCTTAGCGATAGATAACATTCTTTGGACCGATCATTTGAGATGTAGGTGCAAAAAACCTGATAAAAAAGATTTTCGAGTTGCAAAACTGGGCCGGAGCCGGGTTCGATCGCTTCGAATTTGAGAATGTTTTTCAAATTTTCGGCAAAGTCGAGACCTCACGTTTTAGAGCCTACTGATTAGCTTTTTCTCGCATATTTCACCCAAAGAAGTCGAAATGTCGTACGAATTGTTCTCTTTCGACTTCAAGCTCTCCACGATTTCCATTTTATTCAAATATTATATGGTATGGAAATATTCTTCAGAAAAAAGAGCGGGTTTAAAAAAAACTAGTGGAATCAACCATAAGGACTACTAGACGAAATTTGTAGAGCTTTTTCGGTGGTTTTTATGGATCGATAAAATATTGGGTGTTCCATTTGAAATAAGGGCGATTCCAATAATTTTCATTTCCAATATTTGGCAGGCTATTTTTCATACCCTGTATATCCCAGTTCGATTTCAATTATACTGCTTGAGAGTAACCAATGTTCAATATTTAATTCTAACAATCAGATCAACACGAAATTTATCACCTATTTGCGTGTTGGTGATCTCCACCTGATTATGAAGTTTCAATCTGATTTCATTTGTACTTTTTGATATATTGCGGAAATATGGTAAAAATTCCAATAAACAGCAAAATTTGGATTTTTTTCCTGATATATCCGAAAGTAATATCGAATTGAATTGAAGTTTGAAACATTGTTGTTAAATACTGGCTCAAAGGTTTTGCCAAATTGTGTAAATGTTATCAAAATTTTCAGAGAAAAATAAAAGTTTTCATCGGAAATTTTGAAAATTTTCGAATAAATATTTTAAAATCTTCTAACAACTGGATCGCGAAATTTCGCTATGATTTGCGCGTTGATATTCCAAAACTGTCCACGAAGTTTGAATTTGATCGAGTGGATGCTTATAAGATATCGAGGAAATAACTTCAAAATTTCAAATGGGCCTAACTCCGAAACTATCCAACGATGCCACCCATTAACGAACTTAACCGAGATACTCGAACTAACTCAGTTACATACAAATCTATCATCAACAGATCTTTCAATTATTCAATACAAAAATCTTCAAATGGGCCGAAATATCTTTTCTTCGTTGTTAAAAACACCTTATTCCTTGCATAACATTAAGGTTAGGTTAGACCACAGACATCACGGATAAAGACACATACCTCAACATTCGGGTGCACAGAGAATTCTCGTAGAGATTCAATTATTAGAAACTATCCTGTTTTGAATTTCATTCCTCCTATTTATATTAGTTTCGTTCTTGATGTACTGTAAAACATATGAATATATATTATTTAATTCATTGGTATCTTATTTCTTGTTGATATTATCATCAGTAATAGGAATTCCCACCATCTCCAATAACAACAATATGTCGTAATTATTATAATTCATCTTATGCCCAGTGTTCATTGTATGAGTGGACAACGCAGTATATTTGGCCTCTTCTGCATTCACTTTTGTGTGAACTTAAATCGAGTGCTGATCCACGTTGAGGTTTGTCCAACATATTTCCGTCCACATTCTCTACATATGACTCTTTTTTGTCGTATCCTTTAGTTTTGAAAAAAATCTCTTGCCTGAACTGTTGGCTACTTTATTCACTATTTTTACATTAATGCATTCTTTTAAAACGAAACTTACTTGTTATGAAATCTCAGGAATACGTGGTTAACTGTGAAAAGTAGAAAAAATTCTGTCTCTCTCACTTCTCTAGGACTCTCATCTAGTATTAAATAGCATGGAATTAACCATCTTTCCAGAATAAGAATGATTGCTGAGTAACTCCCCCAACAATATGTATGAAGTGTATTTAATTTTTCATGTAGAAACCAGAAAAGAAATAAAAATACAGTTTGCCATTCAAAAAAACAAAGTTGGGACCCGCCCCGAAAAAATGGAAACCCTGTCCTGACCGGAAACATTTTTAGTTTTTCTAGTCTGAGCAATAATTAAACATCATAAAAAACGGGTCTTCTAAATAGAGATATGGGACACCGCGACACTTTTGCGGGGCCCTGTATATTATTTGTAAAGACCAATTTTCCAAGGAGAAATTGAGCCATCCAGAGGCTATCCAACCTAATTTCAGTTTTCAAAGTTTCATGGGAGAGCATTATACAAGTTTTATGCTGCTGTTTCAACATCTCTTGTTATTTCAGAAGATCTAGTTATTTTCTACATTAAATAGATAATGTATATTGCTCCTTGATGGAGTTATTATTCTCAAACAGGAGGGATGGTGTATTTAAACTCATAATAAATTTGAAAACTGTACTCAAGATTATTTTCCTCTGAGTTTGTATCGGATTTATTGATTTCAAGTAACATCCTACCGGATTTAGACATATTTTTTCTCCTCCTTTAGTTGACAAATTGAAGTGACTGAAATTGTTGACGTGAGAAAATTGTTCGCTTAGGCGGATAATTGAGGATTGTTTCAAGTCCATATTTTTCGAATCTCTTGGTGAAGAATTCTCAATGTTTGACCAATTTGATTGGGTTGACTTTTTGCCTCCCACGTCAATTCATGTCAGGATATCAAGATAACGTTTGATTATAAATAAAGTTATAACCTATTGGTATTAAAAAGATACGGACTGAATAAATTCTGTAGAATATAAATTTTTGAGGTTAGAACTGGATGATTTGCCTTGTCCACTGTATTCCTGCACATCTGCGGAAAATATCCTTGGAACAACCCTCATGAGGTCAACTACAAGACGTTATCAATTATTGTTATTCTTCGTCTTCGAGACTTGTTCGAACAACCGAAAGAGTTGGATCGAACGGTGGAGTGAACGTCAAATAACAAGCAGGAGCAGAATTGAGTAGCAACTAGTGAAATTACGTTAGGAAGTGGGTACCTAAGCCGAAAGCAACTATTCAGTGAGTTACTGAGTTTATTTGATTTCTTTCCTATAGTAATGATCTTGGAACCGATTTCAATTGTATACAGGTTGTCTACTTAAATAAGTCCAGAACTTCAACGCGAGATTCTACATGTGATTTTCTACAAAAAATGTCATATAACACATGGTCGCAATATTGACGGAAATTCTCCAGTTCAACATTTTGTGTTTTTACGAACTATGTCAATTTATTTCATGAATTCAGTCACAGTCCAGTTATCCTCGTACACTCATCAAATTCGATCATATTTATCAAAAGAGCGTGAAATTGACTATAACACAAAATTTTTTTTGTGTCGAAATATTCCTAACTGTGGGCGTGGAAAATAGATAAACATAAAGGTTCTTAGTTGAATTTTATCTATTATATTCTTTCAATAGGTTTATTGATGGAAAATGAATAATTATGAACATGTTTTATATTCAGCAAAAACTACCTCATGTAGTGGTTTTTCGAATGACATATCAACTTTTGTACTAGCTGTTTCTTTTTAGCTACAATATCATGGTTTACATGATAACAACGAAAAATAAGAAATTAGTCAAACCTGTTTTGAAGCTCCTTATGATTGAATAAGTTGTTTTTTTCTGAGTGAATATTGGAGTTTCTCTCACTAAAACTGTTAATTTATCGGTCGAGTCAAACGAATGAATTAAATTTTATTAATACATTTTATAACAAGGAAGTTAAGGGAGAGGACAAAATACTGAAAAAACTTGCTATAAATAATTAAACAATCAAGTCATAGTAAATGTTCTCGTCTATCGCCTTGTTCATTACATTTCGCACATCGTTTTCTTACTGAATCTACAGTCCCGCGTAGTTCAGAACGTTTCTGACTAGTTTCTGCACAACACAATTTGATTCTATTTATTAGACCATCTCGAGTTTGAACGCGTTTTCGATAAAGTTTTTCTTTAAATGTGTCCCAGACATAAAAATCCAAGGGACTAAGAGCAGGGCTCCTTAGTAGCCATCTGACTGGATCGTACCTTCCAGTCCATTATTCTCCGAAATATTCATTCAGTTGGTCCCTTACATTCCGGTTATTATAATCATGGCAGCCATCCTTCATCCAATATGTCTGTTAGACTGTTTCGGAATGATGAATACTTCCTGCAGGCTTAAGGCAGTCAGGAAGAATAACTGATCTAACAGACATATTCGATGAAATGCCTCTAGAAAACAGACAAAACATTTGGTTTCAAATGGATGGTTACCCAGTTCATACTCGTAATAGTCTAAATGGATCAACTAAATGAATATTTCAGAGAACAATGGGTTGGAAGGTACGGTCCAGTAAGATGGCCACCAAGGAGCCCTGCTCTTACTCCTTTGGATTTTTATGTCTGAAGCATATTGAAAGAATAAGTTCATCAAATACGCGTTCAAATTTTAAGATGATCTGATAATTAGAATCAAATTGTGTTGTGCAGAAATGGGTCTGAAAAGTCTCAACTACGCAGGGTTTTAGTAAGTTGTAGTTGTCAGTAAGGAACCGATGTGTAATGTATTAAACAAGGCGGTAGACATTTTAAGCACTTACTATGAGTTAATTGTTCAATTATTTATAGCGAATTTTTTCAGCATTTTGTCCTCTCTCTCAACTTATTTCTTATAAACTGTATTAATAAAATTTAGTTCATTCGTTCGACTCGGAAGATGAATAAACATAAGTGAGAGCAATGCCAATATTAAATCAGAAAAAAAAACTGATTCAATCATTTAAAGCTCCAAAATGGAAAAGAATCAGATTTGAATAATTTCTCATCTTTCGTTGTTTCCATGTTAGCCATGATATTGAGGCTGAAAAGAAACCGCTAGTACAAAAGTTGAAAGATCACTAAATGGGGTAGTTTTCGCTGAAGACAAAACGTGTTCATAATAAGTAGTTTTTCATCGATAAACCTATTGGAAAAATATGATTGATAGTTTTCACTTAAGAACCTTTATGTTCATCTGCTTACCACACCCGCAATAAAGAAATTTTTGACACAAAAAAATTCTTGTGTTATAGCCAATTTTATGCTCTTTTGAGATATGTGATCAAATTTTATAATAAAGATAAGTGGAGTGTAATTGATTTTATGAAAAAAAAAAATGAGATATGTCGTAAAAACACAAAATGTTGAATTGAAGAATGACCGTCAATATTTCGATCATGTCTTTATGACTTTTTTGTTGAAAATCACATGTAGAATCTCACCTTGAAGATCTGGCCTTTTTGAAGTAGACACCCTGTATATATGTATAAAGATGTCAAATCAAATGTGAGCTAACTTAATTTTATCTTCCTGAAATATCAGTACTTACAGGAACAAATTAGTCAGACGATCAGGAGAAAACATATCATGGACATATGCCTTTTCCGTAAGCACGCATAAGAAAGCAAATGGACCGAACTACACCGAAGCGCAGGGGCGCGAATTATCAGGAGCGCTATTCATGGATTCTGGCTAGTGAAAAAAATCTAGGAAAGTACTGACGTGAGGTCAGAAGCTTTCAAGCGCCTGTTGAAATTTTAACTATTAGATCAACACGTTGCGATTAGCTGCGTGTTGGTAATCTCCACCAGATAACGGAGGTTCAATCTGATTGTATTTGTACTTCTTGGGATTTTGCGGAAATAACATCAAAATTCCGAATAACAACGAAATTTGTCACCTTATTATTTCCTTATTTTTTTCTTATATCTACGAAAGTGAATATCTGATCGAATAGAGTGTGGAGACATTTTTGTTGAATATGACTCATCAATATTTTCATCAGAAATTTTGAAAATTTTCGAAAATATTTTTTTTAGAATTTTCGAACGACTGGATCCACGCGAGATTTTGTTCTAAGTTGCGCATTATTCCAAACTGTCCAAGAAGTTTCAATTCGATCGAGTCAATACTTCAACATTTCAAATTGGGCCTAACTCAGAAACTATCCAACCGATTTCACCCATTAGCGAACTTAGCCGAGATGTTTGGACTCCTAACCTAATCTGACAATTTCAAGTCGCTTAGTATTTTCCTTCGACAGTAAGAGCACATACGGACGGACAGACAGAGTCAAATTTGACTAGGGATTCTTCTTCAGGTAGCTCAACGCAATGGTCGACTACCATTTTCGGCTCAAAATTCGAAAATTAGAGACATCGAGACGGAATGATAACGCGCTGTTCCCTAGAAGAGCGTAAAAATGGGGTTGTCGATGCTGTTAGCCAATGAGGGCGATGCATTTATGATCCAACGATGGAGAACGTTCAAACCATCGCAATCGCAGTAAAAAAAAGAGATCCTGAAAGGATCGTCAGAATAAATCGATAATTTCATATCGGGGCCGTATCTAGGTACTATGGCGCCTGTGGCAAAATATTAGACAGCGCCCCCCATTTGCGTAGATTTTCGCAATCAATATTATTTTCTCATAGTATTTTTTTCTTTTAAACTTTAGTCATATATTTTCGTTAATGTTTTGAAATAATACGCAGTATTATAGATATTTACTTATATTTATTGAAACCATTGAAATACAGATTTCATATCTGAAATACCACAATTTCTTTTTATGGAAGTCAAAATATATATGAAACAATAAATTAGATTTATGGCTAGAAACTCAAAGACACACTTAGCAGTCAACGCAGTTTGAAAAATACTTTTTTCGCCAGAATAGAAATGAGGGAATATTCATGCTGTCTCGTATTTATATATTTTTTCCTCTTCTTGGGGTTCAAAATTCTGATTCGTGATGGTAAATGGAAACTGAAATTGATTTCTGAAATATCCCAGAATTGTATCAGAGAAACTGCACACTTCACACAAAAATAGATGGTACCGTTTGTCGAAGAGGTGCAGACAAGATTGATGAAGCGCAAAAAACTCGTGAAAGTAGGGGTAAGCAAAGATGCCGACGCGCGACACCCTTTATTATTTTATGACCTGAATGCGGCATTTTTAAACATGCCGATGATAGACATGACATACAAGAACATTGCCATATGTATATATTTTTCAACTTGAATTGAAGTTTTGCTGACCTAGTGATTATTTTGGGCTTAGTACGCAAATTCTAGGGATGGCCAGCAATATTTATGTTTCAAGATTCCTCGGCATCCTTTGTTGCGAAGCGTAACATGAAAACCGAGTTACAATCTTACTAATTATTTCGCCTGGCGCTCTTATTTTTTTTATCTTTCGATATTTTTCGGCGCTCCTGCGAGCTATGTGAACCTGGCAATTGACCTTGAAATTTTCTCGTGAAAATTTTGTGATCGATTGTACCCGGTAGGTACCCGATTGTACTACAAAAATTTTCGTTTGTACCCCTAACGTTTTCTTTATACAGCCATTATAACTTTTGAACCCACCGGCACCCAAAAAAAAAAAATTCGAAATTTCTTCATGAAAACTTGGTGAAGGATTGTACTAGGTAGGTACCCGATTGTACCACTTTTATTTTCGCTGAAATCCCCATGGTTTTTTTTTACACATCAATTTCTTTTTCTCTTCAACTCGTGATTGTCCAGAAATCGATGGAATTTTTGTGTGAAAATTCTGTGGTCGATTTTACCCGGTAGGATCCCGATTGTATCAAAAAAATTTTTGTTTGTACCCCCAACATTTTCCTTATACAGCCATTGAGACTTTTGAATCCACCGACATCCAAAAAAAAAATTTTATATTTTTTCTTGAAAACTTGGTGAAGGATTGCACCAGATAGGTACCCGTTTGTATCACTTTCATTTTTGCTGAAATCCCCATGGTTTTTCCTACATATCAAGTCGAAAATTTTTATCTCTCCAACTCGTGATTGGCCGATAATCGATGGAACTTTTGTGTGAAAGTTCTGTGGTCGATTGTACCCGGTAGGTACCCGAGTGTACCATAAAATTTTTCGTATGTACCCCTAACATTTTCTCTATACAGCCATTATAACTTTTGACCCCACCGGCACCCATAAAAAAAATTCAGAAATTCTTCATGAAAACTTGGTGAAGGATTGTACCAGGTAGATACCCGATTGTAGCTTTTTTATTTTTGCTGAAATCCCCATGGTTTTTTTTCACACACCAATTCGAAAGTTTTTTCTCTCTTCAACTCGTGATTGGCCGATAATCGATAGAATTTTGTGTGAAAATTCTTTGGTCGATTGTACCCGGTAGGTACCTGATTGTACCTCAACAATTCCCAACGTTTTCTCTATACAGCCATTATAACTTTTGAACCCACCGGCACCCCAAAAAAAAATCGAAATTTCTTCATGAAAACTTGGTGAAGGATTGTACCAGGTAGGTCCCGATTGTACCACTTTTATTATTGATAAAATCCCCATGGTTTTTCTTACACATCAATTCGAATTTCTCCCCTCAACTCGTGATGGGTCGACAATCGCTGAAATTTTTCTGTTGGCGATTGTACTCGGTAGGTACCCGATTGTACCATTTCCATTTCTGTTTGAAACATTAATGTTTTCCCTACACGCCAATTAAAAATTATTGGGTGGAAATTTGTGGTTCATTGCACCCAATTTCACCACAAAAATATTCGTTTCTCTACCCGAAGTTTCTTCTATACAGGGTGTTCTACAAGCTCTATGACAAACTTTGACAGATGGTAGCTGTGCTTATTCTGAAACTTTTTTTTCCTATGAACATAGGTCTGATTCGTTCTTGTTTCGAAGTTACAAGCATATGAAAAAATGTATATCCGTGTTTTGATCAAATAGACCGACATAAAATATAAATATAAATGGAAATTTCAAGGAGGACCAATACAATGGCTACCTCGTTCGCCTGATCTAAATCCCTCAGATTTTTATTTATGATTTATGATGCAGCTTGTTCATCATGTTGAAATCGAATCGCATCAACAATTACTTGATAGAATTCAAGATGCAGCAAACCAAATACGAAACGACCCAAATCTGATCCGCCGAGTAACGACATCTTAAGTTCGTCGATGTGAAGCTTGCATTCAAGCCGAAGGTGGATATTTTGAACAATTTTTATAGTATCAAAATTTCCATTTATAATTATGATTTGAACATGAATATATAATTTTTCAAAGGCATATATCTTCTCAACAAAAACGAATCGGATATATATTCATAGGAAAAAAAATGTTCAGAATTAGCACAGCTACTATCTGTCAAAGTTTGTCATGGAGCTTGTAGAACACCCTGTATAGGAAATGTGAGACTAATCGTCAGCCAACAAAACGGATTGAATTCTTCTGTTAGTATTCTGTGATCAGTTTTACCCGAAAAGAACCCGAGAGTACCTTTGATATTTTCATCCAAATACCCAATCATAATAGGTTAGTATCGAATGTATTTTTATTCGAAACGTAGGGTTTTTCTTCAACTTTTATTGAGTTCTCTCAGCGAACTATAAAATGCTGAATCAGAAAAAATGTATCCTTTTGCGCATTTGTTGCGAAGTAACCTATCCTTTTCGCAACGGGAACTTCTACCTGGCTTTAGTTAGGTTCCTGTGTGTCAGCGAATTTTTGAAGCAAAAACCCTTCTGGACCTGCTTCAGTTACTCTAGTATCGAAGCTGATTCGTGAGTGAATTTTAAGACAATTGGTTATACTTACTTCAGAAAAACCTTGTCATTAAAACCAACGTGGATCATTGGGATTCTGGATATAAGGTTATATATTATTATTTATTTTCACCGAATTATTTTTATTTCCAACTGGCATTATGCTAGTTTTATGAACTACAGGTGTTAGAAATTCTTTTTTCCTCATACATACTTCTGAATTATTTTCTCAAATAATGAACGCGTTTCGAAAAAACGTCCCCAGTCTTCACTTTGGAATATTTGCATTACTGGAAATGGTGGAGTCATCATGGCCGATCATAAACACAATAAATTCCGAAAGAATCAACTAAGAAACTCCTTATTTGTACAGTAGCTTGGAACCTCAATGACGAAGGCCGAAATCCAAAATTTGATTTTCCCAATATTTCGAAAAAATTTCGTGGGAATAATTCGATCAGAAAATAACGGAATATAGAATATTTCAAAAATATTTGAAATTTTTTCCTCAAATTGTTCTAATGACATGATCATCACGAAATTTTCCACAAAGTTGGCCGTCTGCATTTTCACACCCAAATTCCATCGATTATCGGCCAATCAGGAGTTGAAGAAAAAACACTTTTCGAATTGATGTGTACGAAAAACCATGAGGATTTCAGCAAAAATGGAGATGATACAATCGGGTACCCACATGGTACAATCCTTCACCAAGTTTTCATGAAAAAATTTTTTTTGGTATCGGTGGGTTCAAAAGTTATTATGGCTCTATAAAGCAAACGTTAGGGGTACAAACAAAAATTTTTGAGGTACAATCAGGTACCTATCGGGTACAATCCACCACAGAATTTTCACACAGAAATTCCATCGATTATCGACCAATCACGAGTTGAAAAAAAAAATTCGAATTGATGTGCAAAAAAAACCATGGGGATTTCAGCGAAAATAAACGTGATACAATTGGGTTCCTACCTGGTAAAATCCTTCACCAAGTTGAAGAAATTTCGATTATGGCTGTATAAAGAAAACGTTAGGGGTACAAACGAAAATTTTTGTGGTACAATCGAGTACCTACCGAGTACAATCAACCACAGGATTTTCACACAAAAATTCAATAAATTATCGGGCAATCATGAGTTGAAGAGAAAAAAAAAATTCAAATTGATGTGTGAAAAAAACCATGAGGATTTCGGCAAAAACAAAAGTGGTACAATCGGGTACCTACCGGGTACAATCGACCACAGAATTTTCACACAAAAGTTCCATCGATTATCGGCCAATCACGAGTTGAAGAGAAAAAATTTTCGAATTGATATGTAGGAAAAACCATGGGGATTTCAGCAAGAAATGAAAGTGGTACAAACGGGTACCTATCTAGTACAATCCTTCACCAATTTTTCATGAAAAAATATAACATTTCTTTTTTTGGATGTCGGTGGGTTCAAAAGTCTCAATGGCCGTATAAGGAAAACGTTAGGGGTACAAACGAATATTTTTGTGGTACAATCGTTTACCTACCGGGTACAATCGACCACAGAATTTTCACACAAAAATTCCATCGATTATCGGCCAATCACGATTTGAAGAGAAAAAAAAAATTCGAATTGATGTGTAAAAGAAACCATGGGGATTTCAGCGAAAATAAAAGTGATACAATCGGGTACCTACCTGGTAAAATCCTTCACCAAGTTTTCATGAAGAAATTTCGATTTTTTTTTTTTGGGGTTCCGGTGGGTTCAAAAGTTATAATGGCTGTATAGAGGAAGCGTTAGGGGTACACACGAAAATTTTTGTGGTACAATCGGGTACCTACTGGGAACAATCGATCGCAAAATTTTCTCGAGAAAATTTCAAGGTCAATTGCCAGGTTCACATAGCTGCTCCAGCTGAGCTTGCGCCCGTGGCAAGTGCCACTTTTGGCACGCCCTAGATAGGGCCCTGTTTCATACCAATATTATTTTTCAGCTCTTGTATCTCGACGCGTATGCTCATAGAAATGCCTAAATGTTATAAATCAAATATTGAAGACAAGAATGTGACTCCCTCCAGGTCTAGGCATCTGTCATTCATAAGACATTTTCAAGATAACCCTTCGTAATACACAACATGGAAGGATTTTCAAAATTTAAACGGAATAAAGCGAATCAATATCACCATGGACGCATAGTTTCTATGAATTATGTAATTTTATGTTGAGGTACGCTTCTCTGTTAAATTTCGGAGATTGAAATGAAATGAAAATGATTTGGGAGTATGATATATCTGGAGAAGATACTATTTTGTTAACGAATCAGGTTTTCGGTGAATACCAACCCCAAATTATAAGCGAAAATTCTCTTCACTTCACCGATAACTTGTAAGGATTTTCTGCCTTTTCGATTTGAGAAGCAGTTTTTCCCTAATAACTTCAAACATATCGGCTCACGCAAAGAATTTGACGAATCTAGAAATGAATCTAAGAGGCCATTTATCAAGAAGTATCATCTCCATCGATGACCTGGTGATATTTTCTGCCTCTCTCGACATGTAAAACGTTTTTTCCAGCGACTTTTTCAAACGAATCGAATCACAGCAAAAAAAAACGAGGGAACCTGGTGGAGAATTAGAGGGACCATCCATCAGGCTTCGCACCTCGCCGATGTGCCGCCCATTCTGTCCACCGCCCTTTTGGAATATTCATTACCCCCATTTGTGCTAGCGGGGCCCTAAATAACGACTAATTAGCGACACATTTTTTCTGTGAAGTTAATGCCGCTCAATTTCAAAACGAACAGATACTTTTTGTACGAAAGTTATTCTTCTTTTTTGTTGCCACCCTGTGAACCGCTATCTGTAAAGGTGGAAATTCTGCATACCTAATTTGGCCGAACGTTGAACTGCGTATTTTTATAGGCCTTTCCAATATAAATGCAATCTAGAACATATTTTGTAGCTTATATCTACGGAAAAAGAACCGGAAGTGAACCGTTTTTTGGGGACTATATGTGATATGGTTGAAATTTCTATTTTTCGGAAATTCAGTATGGAACGAAAGAAAGAAGTATTTCGATCTAATTTCCACCTTGGCAAGATTTCTGCATTCTTTATTTCGAATTCTGTTTTCCACGTGAACGCAAACCAACCTTCAATTTTTTTTTCATCGAAAACAATCGATGAATAAATAGGATAATTATTGTTTTTGAGAGCTCTTGATGC
Source organism: Myrrha octodecimguttata (assembly GCA_958510865.1). Taxonomy (NCBI): domain Eukaryota; kingdom Metazoa; phylum Arthropoda; class Insecta; order Coleoptera; family Coccinellidae; genus Myrrha; species Myrrha octodecimguttata. Next base: position 14,355,810 of record OY294060.1, read on the forward strand.
CCTGCTTAATGCAATAAAATATTGCTCATATTGAATTCATGGATTTGGTTGCTTCTTTTGCTTTTGAAAGTTCTACAAATAAGGTTGAAATTTTTATTCAACAGTGACATACTCACCGCTGAGTGTCTGGCTATTTATGAGGCAATCAAAATAGCTTTATCAAACCCTAATAAAAAATACAGAATATTTTCCGATTCCCTGAGTGCATTACAATGTTTGGCAGACACCAAGTTAGATATTAAAACCAATCCATATATTTTATTCATAAAAGCAAAATACTTTCTGCCATAAACCCAGCTTGGAAAGAAAGTGAAAATTAAATCAAAATACCGTACACTGACTATAGACAGCTATACAAACAGATAATAGTTGAGTTCCGATATTCCTGGCCAGTACTCGCCAGTAAATTTTTTACAGTTGATTTTACTGGCACTGCTTTGGTAACTGTTCGTATCAGTACGAAGCGTTTCGAAATTACTGATACTGGCCAGTACTGGTTGGGAATATCGGAACTCAACTAATGTATAGCAACACAAAAAAAGAAAACATGAATGACAGAATGCTCAAAGGAAAACTCTACTTTCAAAATTCTGCTTCTCGGTCGACTAAACCTTGGTTTTGGAAAAAAAACCTACCTAGAAAATTTGTAGTTAGTATCAACAGTTGCAGAAGTAACCACTACAATCTAGCTTCGTCATTAGCTCGAATTGGTATAATAGAAAACTCATCCTGTTCCTGTGGTCGTAGAGATCAAAATTTGAATCTCATACTATGGCAATGTCCCTTGTATGACAGTCGAAGATCTACACTTTATGAACATTTAGCAAGGTACAAACAGTTCCCACCCTTTATCTCCAATTCTTTTCTGTCTGACTTGAAAATTAACCACTTAAACTTGATATTCAAATATTTTCGAGACTATGAATTGAACATGTATACATATATTGTATTTTTTTTCTTCTTCAACTGTTCACTTGAATTCGAAATTGTAATGTATTAGCTGTATACTCCATTCGGGACTTTAGTAAGCTCAATAAATAAAAAAATGATGTCCTCTCCGATGTATGTTCCGAGAAAGTCCAAATACATCTAGAACAATCTGGTGACCGTAATCGACCAATGAGGTATATTTGCAAATGTCTCCTCTTTCTGACTTCAAGGGAATGAAGGTTCTGTTGAGAGCGATAAGAAGCAATTCCGAAAATGTTTCCGTTAGATTCTTGTTAGGTATACCGAAAATTTCTATTAAATTCCGTAGATTCTTTTAAGAGTCACTCTTAACTTCATTATTGCGTTGATAGTTTGTCTCCGAAGTGATATTGAGAACTATTCTGTACCGATTCAAAGTTAATATTGTTTGTCAAGAAAACCACCACAGTGTTATTTGCTTTAGGAATTGTGACCTTAGTTCTTATTCCTTTTACCGTTCAGTGAAACCGTACAGTATAGAGCCTCTAATGTAACGTAGTGTTTATTCAGAGCTACAAATAAGTGGGCATAAATTTTGGAACCGAACCGTCCTCTTGTTTCTCTTGTGTTTCCGATCAGTTCAATCATTTTGTTTTATTTCAATATTCTCGTCCGGGAAAAATTCGTTCTCAGTCTCGGATACACAAGTGTGGAATTACATTGGCGGACTCTTTTCATATTACGACTTCAACTCAGGGCAAAATTAGAGTGATGCGTTAAAAATAAGATCTTGTCCCATTTTGTAATATACAGGGTGGAGATAAAGTGTTGGAAGTGTTTAGAGGGATTCCGAGGGGTACTTATTTGACTTGACTGACCTTTGGACAAATGCTTCTGTGGTAGACCCCAAGGTAGTTGCCGAAGCCAGTCTTGATAAGTTTGAGTCCTGTTGTGCTTAATTAAGTTCAAGGGTTCTTGTCCTCTTCAGGACAGACTAGGGGCGATTTTCCCAAGTGTATTTCGGTTCGATTTTCTGTCTCAATTTCCGATAGTGCCGGTTGTGTGGATTCACAGAACGTACATATTGAGTAGACAGAAGTCGCCAATTTGACGTCTGTCAGCGGTTCCATTAGATGATTCACAATTGATTGTGATCCACAACGGAGAAGATGAATAACATCGACATACTCAAAAGATTGTGCTATCTTACAATGAAGTCACATAATTTGCATATTATCTAGGGTACAGAACATAAATTCAGCATATATCTACAGTGCACACAATAATCAAAACATTTCTCAGAATATGGAACTCAACCTAAATGCGCCGATAACCTCATCTTCCCAAAAAATAAGTCCAATATTGCCAAGATTCTACTACTTATTATTAGAAATAGACATGAACAATCCTACTAGTTTTCATGGAAGTTTCAGGTCGATAGGATTCTCCAAAGTCCTGCGATCGTGCCCATAGACGGGCGGCCGACAGAATCGATTTTGACACCGGATTCATCATCAGTGAATCCAACGTAGTCGTTTGAGACAATTTTCGGCTAAAACTTCGAAAATTACAGATATTTGGAAAAAACTATAGCACGCTGTTTCCTTAGAACATGCACGCAGAAACTGTGTTATTTCGGAAACTATTCAGCGGATAAGGCTAATTTCTGAATTCTATTCGTTCACTGTGGTCTTCAACCAACAAGCAAAATGTAAATCCTTGATCAGTACGTCCAAAGTAATCGTTCGAGTAAACACCAGCTCAAAATACTACAAAAAGTGTTTTTTGGACGAAACCAGAGCAACCTGATACAAGACTCAAAAACATCAAGGCAGAAAACGGTAAAATAAACTGTTTGTCACCTTAAATCATTTCAATTTGTATATTTCGATTAATATGTGCTGAAAGAAAAACTTTTCAACTCATCCCTCATAAAACCAGGACCTCCAATTAACAATGATGAATGATCCACATGAGTCAATTTAGACGATAGTCTAATTCACAGTTCTATTGCAAGGATATTATAATTTTATATCCGTTATAACAATAGATAGCTATCGAGGAAAGCTGGGTTTCGAAGGTGCAGTAACGAGCATCCAAACTGATAGTTTGCATGATTTGCAGCGATCGCTCAGGATAATCAGAAGGCGAGGATAATATGTATATATGACCGGTTTCATATATAGATCACGCTGATGCCTGAGGTCTAGAGAATGGTCAGATCCGGATTTCGGCAGAATATGCCCACACTGAGATGGTAAGCTTGAAAAGTGAAAGTACACACAGAGAAAATGGTTCCCTTAAATCAATTCGTAACTGCATTCGTTCAAGAGAATGGTATTCTTGAATAGGTCCAACCAAATATTAGTTTGATTTTTCGATGAAATACTCTTAACCCATATGAACAATGATACTCTGGATTCAAGCTGAATCACTATTGGTCCAAATGAGAAATATATATGTTTCATATTTTCATTCGGAAATACTATGGCTTTGATACGAATAAAAGTTTTCTCATTTTTGTATTTGAAATATTTTTCAAGAAGATTTCAATTTCTTTCACCAAGAGAGTATAATATGTTCGCTGCAATTAGCGGCTCTCAAATACTAAAAATGTATGGTATCTTAAGAAGCCATTTATAATCATTCTTCAAGATATCAATCATAAATAAGGTGCAACTGGAGGATCACCTTCCTACGAGATAGTTTTTTTGGTTCCGAAGATCAAAGAGCAGAAGTATTTTGAAACAATTTGCTCGGTTACTCTGTTTACTCTCGACCTCCAATCTAAAATAAAATTGTGTAGTCTAAGTACAAGAATGTGAGTATACATGTGACAATGTTTGTGCATAACACACATGCATGTAGGCATATACCCACATACTTCAATTCAAACTTTGTTCACGAGTAATCGAACTTATTCTTTAAACCAACCTTCTCTTTTTGGCTTCCGAACCTCTGTACACCAAATCCAAAAAGCACCCTCAAAAACACAAACGCACTTGTTCACCTTTCACTATGGCGGCCAAGGCGTTGTTTCCTATCTAAATATCGATATGTTCTGCGGTTCTACATTCCATACGCGTCTTCAGCGCTAATACCGCTTAGTGGTCGAGCGGGATACGTGTACGTGCTTTCGACATCAGAACACATCCAATAGGAAATGATATTCTTGATCCAAGAGAACTATGCTTAGCTGAAATTGTTTCTAAAGTAAAGAGAACGTATGTTTTGGTTCAACTAAATTCGATAAGGAAAATTCATGTGAACAGGAAAACAACGAAATGAGTTGAGAATATAAGTAAATTGTTCAATTTCAAATTAGTATTCTTAGGGGAAGATTATTCAATTCAAGAATATGTTTATATTTGATTTAGGAGATCTTTTTTCTCTGAGCCTTGACGAATATTGAAAAATTGGGGTAATTACTCTCTTCACCACCCCCGTACATTACCCTTGCAGGTCATATGGGATAATCGAAGGTTACGTCCACTTCCGGTTGAATCGAAAGTTATAGATATATCTTGTTTACCCAAGTCGATGAATTCGAGATAAAAACAAAGAGGGGCATTACCTGCATAATCTTAAGAAAAAGGGTCCCATACACATAGGACCTCAAACTTGTTGATTTCGACATAACGGATGTAAAAGATTGATATTTCTTCAAGTTTTTGACCCATTTAATGTGCATTTCACAATTTGTTCAATGATTCATAATATTCGATGAACTTGTGAAATCATCCCAAACTTCAACACCCTGTATCTCTAAAACTAAACTATCCCGGATCCCTGCAATTGAACAATTGGAGAAGGTGCAGCTATGGAAAAACATTCGAAGTAGTGCTGGTTAATATTTATCTTTAACATGTCATATCTTTCCACAAGAAAATAAAACCAAATTCTAAAATTAACTCGATGCATGTCACAAGCATACAAATTCAAAGTTGTGCTGAACAATAGCCAGATCTGTGTAATCGTATACCTCTGAGGAGATAAGGCATGTTATTTTGGCACAATGTTTTCAACATCGGTCGATCTTATCTCTGTTAACAAAATTTTTCAATTATCTCAAAAATGTTGTACGAAACTTTCGAATTTTCCTGGATTTTCGACAACCTCTGAATCAAATTTTTCACTCAACTGTCCTTATAAATATTCATTTATTCAACGGGTTTAGGACGTGTTGGTCGAATGAGGTTTACTCCTTTCTCAAATATCTAGATGCGTGCATGAAATTTATTCTTGACCATGCAGGTACAACAATAAAATCAACCAATTATTTGACTGATATAAATATGAGAATCAACTTATTGATACACAAAGCTCACGAGCTACATCAGAAAAAAACACCAATGAAACTAGGGAATCAAAAAGCAAAATTGACTTATTTTACGATTTCCGCGAAAATAACGCATGAAAAATGAATATGTTTCAACATATTCGTGGTCACTATACATGCCATATTTTGATCTTCTGGTGTACAATTTGGAGAATTAGGTATCAAGCCCATACATGTTCCTAACGGTATTGATTTTGATAGTTGAAAAACTATATTTTTTGGTTAATTATATACTTTCCTTTGATAAAGTTTTTCTTCATTGAATAAACCATTAATTCCATTTAATGCCATCGATTCAGATGCTTTCCGTTAATCAACAAAGCTATCTTAAGGGACCTTCCTATGACAACTGTCTGCTTTACCAACTGCTTTTATATATATAAAAAATTCCCGATCTCTGTGCCTGGGATCCACTTTGTTTTTCAATTCACTCTATGCCATTTTCCGTATATACGTCATATCAGGAAGAGTTCTTCCTCGGCATTTTTGCCATTCTTCTCCACTTTTTTTATGGATGGAACTAATGAATTGAAACTCCTTATAATTGGGGAAATTTCATTGCAATCAATCCTTTCGTGTTGAAATTCTGTATTTTTTCTAGTTGGCGTGTTGAATATGTTCCATTATCATCCACCAAATTCATGTTTCATTGCTGAACTGAAATAAAATCTATGATTACAGCCACTTTTTTCTGTGGAACACAATAAACAGTGGAAGTAAAAATTAAGTAACATCTCATTTTTTCGAATCAATATAGGGTCCAGTTCCACCATCGTTCAAGAAAATAGTGAATTCAATGAAACAATATTATTAACCCAAAATGAACAGATATAGGAGTTCCAGCTGATGATGAATGATAAATGTCACATGATGCATGATTAAGTACAACTTTTCATGGTAGATTCGAAATATGAAACAGGTCATGAACTTCGTTTTGTATAAGTAATTGAGGCTTTTGAGAGAAATCAAAAACTTCATTCTATTTATTGTTTATGCTCATATCGAGTTATTCGGACAAGAAATGAACGTTTGGGACAGAACAATTTGAAAATGATCCTTTTCAAATACTGAACGCAACGACCTGATATGGACTCTTTCAAAACTGCCTGAACGGAACATTCCAGAAGGACATCGTGGTTTGGTATCTCCAATCGGAATCTTCGAAACAATCTTAACGTTAACTATTTAAGAGGCGTCGTTCTCGATCTTTTCAATCTAAAAGCTACCACACACATTTCAGCTGAACAACTGAACCAATGCTGTAGATTTCATTGTACCTTATATCCGTTGAAATTCCTAAATTTGAACTATCGCATAAGAACAATGCCTCCACTGAATAACTTTCATCCCAAATCACACCCGGATTTCTTGAAACATAATGGAATCAATAATATTCAAATATTCCTAGTGATTTCCCGAGAAGCCATTATCTGGTTGGGTTAATTTTTATCATAGCTTATAACTTTGCACTCAAGTTGGTACACAGTAGAGATTAAGATGTTACCGAGCGTTACTACCGTTTATTCATATTCATACGAATAAGAGTGAGTTTTCATTACTGAAACCTTCATTCCGCACAGGTTCTAATGAACAAGAGCTTTTAATTATGCCCAACTATCTGCAGTTTTTGAATTTCTAGCCAAAAAAGCTATCAGACGTTCAAGTTGTATTCGCTCATGCAAAATCCGTTGTAAGGTTCAATTCTGTCCATCCGTATACGGCCAGCCCTCCGTTTCCACCAATACTTTCGAACGTACTCAGACAAGAAAGGTTTGAAACTGAGATTATATATAATACAGGGATATATAATCTAAGGGTTTGAACCTAAGAATCTTGTCGAGTTCGATACTAGACGAAATCGACCTTACGTTCAGATAGTTACAGCCAACATAATTTTTTTCCCAATAAAACGAAAAATACCATTGTAATCAGACTGAAACTTGGCGAGTATTTCTGAATTACCAGATAGAAGGTTTGGACAATATCCCGTGAGGAACTTATCGCTGAAAAAAATTTAACAGTTGAAAAATTATCGAATTTTATCTCAAATACTTTTCATCCACATACTGCTCAAATTTTTGTGATATATTGAAGTTTTGATGGAAAATCGAGTAACAATTAAACGAGAGCTAATATCGATGTTTACCTCATGTTAAGATTGTACATCTGTATGAACATATGACGACAGCTGCAGGCAGCAGTTCCAAACTGAATTTCATCGAATGAAGTTCTCATTATCAATCATATTATTGAGTAATTCAATTATTACCAAGTCCAAAGTCGAAAACATTACAAATTTTGCAGGTACCTATAGGCTTCAGTTCATTAACAATGTACCAGGTTGATCGGATTCTTATTTTCGGAAATATTGGTTCACGATAGGCCGTTAGGTTGTCCGGGGTGACGAATTTTAAATGTGTGTTTCTTCGTAACTGCCAGGACGATTTCGACCATTCTGAACTGGACGTTCATATTCAGCCTATGAATATATGTCAAAAAATAAGTGTATATATGTTACTCATTTGCATAGTATATAGCTGACCTCCAACCGATTGCAGACATTTTTCGAAATACTCGACAACGTCAAGAAGCGGCGTCCTATTTCACGTTAGTTTGTAAAATCTTCAATATCGATCATGCATATGTATGGAAAGATAAACCTTATTATGTAGAATACCCCAACGATCCTTCAGCAACAAGTTGAATATAATTTTTTGAAATTAATCTGCAAACTTCAAACTTTCGATCGAAAAATTTCATCCTGAAACGATCGCCTGAAAATAATGATGAACCTAACAGTTTTCCAATTTATGGACGATGTGAAATAATTGTCAAATACCCATTTGATTTGATGCCTCTATACAACTCTGTCATATGGTAGAACCATATATATTCGTCGAGTTAATCTAGGGCAGCTTAGCGTGATCGGTAATTGTGCTCTGATTTAACGTGGCCAACTCAATTATTTCAGATTGAGTGGATTTTCCCTATCTCGTATATTCTGATTCTAACTGGCACATATTTATTGTCATATGACGAACATAACACCATGCCCTTGTTATAATAATGAAACCCGAATCTTACGTGTCAAAAATTTTGACAGAGTTTCATCAAATGAGTAACTAATTGAATAAATGAAGGAGATAGTTAGGAATAAATAATTTTAATCATTTTGAATGTAGCATACACTCAGATATTGGCATTGAATTTCTGACCAACTTAGACGAGGGAGGTTCTGAATTCGTCGAAAACAAATTTTTTATGTTTCTTTGGCCACCCCTTCAGAATTATATGCAGTTGACGACGTAGTGTCCATCAGTGAGTCCCATCTAATCATTTGAGATCATTTTCAGCCGAAAATTTCGGAAATTATATACATTCGGCTGAATGATAATGCACTATTTCCCAGAAAAAAAGCGTAAAAATATATCAAGTCTCGCTGTTTGGGCGAGTGGGTAAATTCATCATAGATAAACCATATGGGCAATGAATGTTCTCAAACTCATATACAAAAGGTTCTCCAATTCCTTCACAAAATGTTCATATATTTATATCTACTTCTATTTATGAGGCGCCGTTTGGGACAAAAGAGTATTTTCAAATATATGTATTTTCGAGCCAATATATTTATTAGTTGCCGCAATATATTCACTTCGTGTACCGATATATTTGTTTTCTCAGAAACTTAATATGATTATGAATTGGGAGTTGCAAATATAGAAAAATTCGTGGTTTCCAATATACAGGGTGTTCTACAAGCTCTATGACAAACTTTGACAGATGGTAGCTGTGCTCATTCTGAACATTTTTTTTCCTTTGAACATAGGTCTGATTTGTTCTCGTTTCGGAGTTACAAGTATTTGAAAAAAGTTATTTACATGTTTTGATCAAGTAGACCGACATAAAACATCGGTTGATATGGTAATTGACGTCATTTTAATTATTCATTTGATACTTGGTGTACGTTTTGAATAACAATGCATTCTTTCACGACTCAGGAATATGCAGATATTGTATTTGAATATGGGTATTCTAATGGTAACTCCAGAAAAGCAGCTCCAGAATACCGAAGAAAATATCCTAATAGACAGCAACCTGCTCACACAGTATTTTGTGCATAATTCCGAAGACTTCGAGAAACGAGCAATCTTGCTTCAAAAAAAGCCATTCGGCCAACTGAAGTGAATGTAGAAAATGAGGAAAATGCTATAGATGATGTCCGTGGCAACCCTTTAATTAGTGTTCGACGTATAGCTACTAATCTTCATTTATCATCAAATTCCGTATGGCGTGATTTGAAAGGAGAAATGTTGCATCCATTTCATAGACAAAAGGTACAAGCTTTACATGCTGACGATGGGTTACGAAGGTTAGAATTTTGTAGATGGTTACTTCAACAACATGCCCAAGATAATAGATTTATTTCGCTTGTCATGTGGTCTGACGAGGCTTGTTTCACTAAGGACGGTATCAACAATATCCACAGTGAACATGTATGGGCACTGCAGAATCCATATGCCATTAGACAAAGACGATTTCAGCAACGTTTCAGTGTAAACGTTTGGGGTGGGATTTTCAACAATGATTTGATGACAGTACATGTTATAAATGACCGTTTTAATGCAGATTTGTATGAAAATTTTTTGGAGCACAACCTTTTTGACTTCATTGATGACTTGGAGCTTAACTTTGTAGGAAATATGTGGTATCAGTACGAGGGTGCACCACCACATAGAGGGAGACAAGTAGTCAGTTGGCTGAATGAACATTTCCCGAACAAATGGATAGGTCAAGGAGGACCAATACAATGGCCACCTCGTTCGCCTGATCTAAATCCTTTAGATTTTCATTTATGATATTATAGAACACCCTGCACCTAACGGCTGACTGCGTAAACACAATAACTTCTTATAGAAACAACTTAGAAACTCGATATTTGTAGAGAAGGTTTGGACCTTAATTACGAAGGCCGAATTCGTGAATGGGTAAAATCCACCCAATGATTCCGAAGATATACCCAATCAAAATTTTATTTTTCCAATATTTCCAAAAATACAGATCAGATCGAATTGAAATCCAGTACTTCATCGAAAAATAACAGTTCGAAGTTTCTTACAGAATGATGATAAGATTACAAAATCATAGAAATTTTTTTTTCAAATTGTTCTAAAGACACGATTATCACGAAATTTCGCGAAAAGTTGTCTTTCAGTATCTAAAAACTAGCTGTGAAGTTTTATCAGAACTGAATCAGTATTTCTCGAGTTATACCGAAAAAATCAACGCTATCGAGAAGAAAACCTCGAAATTTGACATATTTTTTCCCGATATCTCCAAACCCTATCATCGTATCGAACTGAAATTTGGAACACTACTGTAAAATATGAAGCTCAAAGTGCGAGTTGAATTTTTTTCTGGATATGATGAATGGTTTCCGGACAAAAAATTTTTTGGAAAAAAATTTGGAAAAAATTTTTTTTTTTTAATTTACTGACAATATGATCCTGACGGCTCAAAGTTGCGCGTCGCCACACTCTACCTAATTGCCACGTTTGAATCCAATTGCTCAGGTAGTTTCTGAAATAAAAAATAAATAACTTCAAAACTTCGAGTGCCTATAACTCCGAAACTATTCGATTTAGCCCATTAACGAACTTAGCCGCGGCATTCTGATGCGCAACCTATCCTGAAAGTTTGAAGTTGCTAGCTTGCTTCTGTCGAGAGTTACCGTGTCTACGGCCGGACAGAATCGATTTTGATACCGGATTCGTCATCAGTGAGTCCAACCTAGTCGATTGAGACCATTTTCGGCTCAATCATCCAAAATTACAGACATTTGGACCGAACGATAGCACGCTGTTTCCCTAGAACATGCGCGCAATTAGTCGAAATCTCTTCGACATTCATGATAAATTGTAGTTCAAGCATATAATCTCATGCAAGGGATAATAATGAAGAAAAAGAGACAGGAGAACCATTTTTAAAGTGTAATTAAGGCTTGAAATTGAAAAAATTGATGTTATTTTGACAGTTTTTGAAGATCGGATAAGAGTTATGAATTTCCTTGTAATTATAGCATATAAATAGAATTGAGTTGCATGTGAATTTTAAAAGAAAGGAATTACCTGAAACACTGAATCTTCCTTGTGAGTAATAAACTTAGCAATGAGACTTTAGGACGAAACTAGCTTTTTACTTATCAGGGATAATGAATCCGACATTATATTTGGATTTTGTGACTTTCAGATAGAAATTCAAGTGCATCGTTCATTGATAGTGATACTGTTCAAATCAAAGGTGACATGTCTTCAATAATTCTTCACAAGCAAGTACTCAACTGCTTGAAAATTACATAGTTTATGAGGTACTAGAATTGAAACACTTACAGTACGGCAATGAAGCAGTTGATGGTTTGAAGTTCTACCTTATCCAACCGATGAGCACATAAACGGGAACACATTGAAAATAGATGAAAGCCAAGAATATTGCTCATATTTGCATCCATATTATATCTGCAACACTTCATTTGATATGGTGAATTGGTAGGTGTTGAACGAAGTAACTTTTTCGGTGCTAGGCAGCTCATAACTACATACACGCGTTGCATTTTCTAATCTAATATCATATATTTGAAACTTTATGTTAATTTTGTTTCCATCGCAAGAATGTGGGAAGACCATTGAAGCAACAGCTGAAATTCCATATTTTTTGGATTGTTTAGTCGAATCTGTAGACGAAGAATGAGGAATTTACAATATGGCTTCTGGAATAGAGAAGCTTTACCCTTTTTGGACACAATCCAATTTCAAAACCCCAATTTCATTGAAAGATACTGAAGCATTTCTGGAACCTATCTTATCTAGATATTATTTGGATTCCCAAAAATTTGGTGGACTTCTAGTTTTATATTACTGTTATCTAACTCAATGAATTCTTCTAAATTTTTTGTCCATGTATCTAGTAATTTGAACTCAGCCAATTAAAATACCAATCATCCTATTTATGTTGTAGGACAATCTGTTAATTGTTTACATTTTATATATTTCTTCAAGTAAAATTTTTTTTATCGGATTTGTATTTTTCTGTACCAACTCTCCCACTGAAATAAAAAAAAATTCTAAGAGAATGATCCTTCTAACATTTCTATTGGAATTTCGTGTATCCTTTTTGAACGTTGTACAATATTCGATATTTTATGTACTTGCAAGATTTGAAGTTATTCAACTATTCTAAGAATCTCGAACTATATTTGGTATAATCACGTCATATCAAATATTGTTCGAGATTCTTAAAAAGACTTGAATAACTTCATCTTTCAACTGAACTCAATCTGAAAACACCGCTCCTGCGTCCGATAGTAACGCCGTCATTCTGTAGAGGTCGATCGTTTTCATCTTCAGTTGAAAGCATCGACGTGAACCGTCCAGACGGTATGTAGTCTTTGAACTGAACATGACCGATCAGCTGAGGGGAATTCAAAAAGACAGAATTGAAGGTTAGGTTTAGAACACATATAAGGAACTAAAATTTTTAACCGTGAGTGGATGAAAAGACTGATTTATTTGATTAGAGTAGAGTTTGCAATTAGGTTGTTTAATTATTTTCAAAATAATTCATAAATTTCCGAATTATTCATTTCAAAATATTCATTGAAAAAGTATATAGTTGAACTTAAGTATGATGTCTTAAATGTTCAAGATCCCAATGAAAGAGTTTCGTTGGGATCTTGAACATTTAAGACATCATAACAGCTTTTATTGTTTATGGATGTATAATAAAAGATAAAATATCTAAATTATAATTTGGCATAGATATTCAAAATTATAACAGATGAATAAGTAATTCGGCACTCGAATTCCATGATATTCAGTATCAATCATCATGGAGAAAAAAAAATTATTTTTGAGAAGGTTATATTTAGCTACTTGAAGTAAAAATAGCCTTTTCACAAATAATATCCTTTTCCCCAAATCGAAGGATAACATTAAATTGGTATCACGTTCAGATTGTGTCTATTCTGTTCCTTGTACTGGATGCTCTGTCATTTACATAGTCCAAAATATCTCAAAACCTCAAAAAGACGTTTTTTCGAATCACAAAAGTGAGATGAGACTCTACCAGGATAGGTGTACCCTTGCTTCGCACGCAGCGAACAGTAATCGTGCATTTGTTTTCGAGAATGCAAAATTTCTATCTTATAGTAGTTATCAAAAAAAAACTTTCCAAGGACTGTGTTTCATTAATGAAAATGTCGATTCATTTGATGAAAGAACTGACATTAAAGGTCTGAGTAACATTTATGGCTATTTACTATTCCTAGAAAACAGAGGAAATTCTGATACATTCAAGACACCCTATAAATAGAGAATGCCTTGTCATGTGCGCGTTTCGCTTTCTTTTCGAAATTGAAAATCAACTTTATGTAATATTTATATCAGTGTACAAACCTTTCAAGTGTTTTCAATGAGTTGGGTTAATATAATAAATAAAGAATAATTCTATATTATAATATATTTTTATGTAAATAAGAATTTTATATTTATTATAAATATTATAATCAGTGGACAAAACCAGAGACATACAGCGGGTTTCACAAAGCTCTGATTAACTTGATTGTTCTGATCAAGACAATTCTATGTTCAATTTCAGTTCATTTTTAGCAATACCACAGAATATCAAGGCGTTGATCAGAGGATAAAGCTTTGTGAAACCCACGGCTAGTATTCTAGAAATAAACAACATCGGAAACGGAAACTATCGAACTGCAGTATTACCCAAGATTGACCCCTGACTGAGCATTTGAAAAGAATCCTTAAAAATGTTGAAGACGTAAAGATTGTTGAAAAATCTGTGGAGACCACTGGAAACTTGTATACAAAATTGAAGCAAAGAATTCCTAAGCAAATGAAAACAGGAGTCGTTTATGAAATCAACTGCCTATATAGTGAAAGCCCGTACATAGGACAGACCTAAAGAAATTTCAATGGACGTATAACTTCACACAAAAGCCATTGTAACCTTCGAAACCTCAGATGTGCCCGTAGCTAGCATGTTGTTGAAAATGGCCATCATATAGACTGGGGATGGCATAAAGTAGATATACTGGACGTGTGTGAACCACAGCATCAATGGAGTTTTTAGAGATGGTCAGAATTGAGCAATACCCAAATGCAATGAACAAGAAATCAAATATAGACAACTTGCGCCCTATATACTCTCTTCTCATAAAAGTAGACGACGATATTAATAGGTGAAGATTTTTTAATATTTCAGAATCAACACAGTAATGAGATTGAGTCCATGCACATTCTACATCACTTATTCATTTTTACCTGTGTTGTCAAAAAAATTGTTGGTGTTCGTTTATTCTGTTGGTTATTCGTCTGTTGGTTTGTCTTATATAAGTTCTTGGGCATGCGGAACATGATATCTTGAACATACCCTGAGACTCGTCGATGGTATCCTTTGGTGTTCGAGAAAATTTGGAGATTTTGTTATCGGCTGTGAAAACTGTCTTTTTATTTTGAATTCGTAGGATTCGACTGATTTTGTCAATTACACCTTTGATGAATGGTAAGAAGGCCTTTTGAAAAAAATTCTGGAAGGTTTCTGGTCTGTTGTGCGTTGGCCTGATGTCAGTGAATGTTTTATTGAACCTGATGATTGGTGTAGCCGTTCTGTAATAAGGCGGTTTGGAAATTGTTGATTTCCTGCGGAATATGTGGCTTATCTGTTAATTTTATGGATCTGTGGATGAAAGAGTTCAAAACGGAGTTTATTTGTGACGGATGATGGTGTGAATTAGCGTTCAGGTAACGGTTTGTGTGAGTTGTTTTTTTGTAAATCTTGTGCGTGAAGAAACCGTTGCGTTTGGTTATAAGAACGTCAAGAAAAAAGAGAGAGTTGTTAGTCTCCACTTACATTGTGAATTTGATATGGTTGTTGATGCTATTCAGATGATCAAGGAAGTATTGTAGAGTTTCGGACCCATGTGGCAATATGATGAAGACGTAGTACAATGAACGAAGCCAGCAAGTGGGTTTTAGGTCGAATGTGTTGATGGCATTGGTTTCAAAATCTTCCTTCCATATACGCATCGGCGACATGTGGAGAGAGGGGGGAACCCATGTAGGTACCTCCTACTTGTTTGTAGAAGATACTTTGAAAAAGTGAGTTTGTACTTGACATACAATGGTTTATAAGGGTCAATGTCTCTTAGGGTTTGTGTTTTTCAAGGCTTTCTTTCAGTGGGATATTAGTGAAAAGAATAACGTCGTCAGAACTGACGACAATGTCTGACTGACGGATTTGATACATTTTGAATGTTTCGATGGAGTGAAAAGAATTCTTCACATTTGATGATGATTCTTGAGATATTGGTTGAAGAGTGGAAGCTAGATATTTAGCAAGAAGATGAGCTGGGGATCCGAAGGCAGTGACGATTGGACGAAGGGGGATGTCTGGTTTGTGGACTCAAAGCAATCCGTAGATTCGAGGGGTACGAGAAGATTTTTTCCTTTGGATGAGAGAGCATTTAATCTGTATTGGAAGTTTCGAAGCAGTGATGGGGGTTTTGGTTTTCTTTTCGAGTTGTGGGGTAGTTTTGTATTCCAAATGACTGTAGCGTTACCTTCATCAGCTGGAAGGAATAATAATATAATAATAATAATTTTCACCGTTTTCGAAATAATGGGCATTTTTTAAATTCGTGAAAAATGGCAACTTTTCCTCGATGTTTTGAATACTTCGTCCCTACATTGGAGCTGATTCGAAAATATTTTTTCGTGAACATTCCTGGTGAGCATTGCTTTCGAATGCAAAGAGAAGTTTCCAAAACTTCACATAATTTCACGAGAATTTGGGGTTGAATGATTGATTTGAATTCCACCAATTTTTAGTCTCGTAACATTTAATTTCTGAAACAAAAGTTAGAACCACGTGAACGTGAACATTCACTTCAAAAATATACGCACTTTTTCAAGTTGTATGAAACATACTCTCATTGTTTCTGAAAGGGAAGATATTTCCGTTGCAACAAAATGCGGAGATATTCTGGTATATTCTTAACTTCCACAATTTCTGATGCCGAGGCGACATACTTCCAAGAAAGACCCTTTAGAACATGCTTTGCCACCCATACTCTGAGTATCTATTTACAGATACACCATTTCAATTTCTTCATGCCAATTGTATATACCTGTAGCGTGAACATGTTTTATCGAATAGCCCGATTCATTGTATAAAGAGGGACCCCTCTTTATACAATGCCCGAGTGAACTGAATCACATAACTGAATACGAATGGTCTGGGCGACCACAAAATTGGTTTAGAGTTTTCATTTCATTATATTGGGTACATTAGACACAGTTATTATCGAACTTGTGGTTCAATACTAACTTGGGAGTTTGTAACAGGAACTGACCCATCTTTTAGGAATGTTGACATGGTAATACTGGCCTAGGAGTTCGACAATTTTTGGGTTTAATGTACCTAGAATCATGGACGAGACATCCTAGACCAATCCTTAGGCCTCCAGATTAATGAATTAAAATCTTTAAATTAATTTCACTAGGGATATTTAATAAAACAAGTTGAGGCAACAACTAACTGAAATTGACATTAGACAACAGAGAAGGTGTATTCACGTGCTATTAGAGAATCTTTGTTAAGGGTCATAACACCATACAAAAGGTCTTTTTTGGAAGAATAACAAATCATATCTGCACCAGAAAGCTTAGAAAACGATTTGATTTCCTATCTTCATATCAGTTAATGCAATTGACTGTTTGAAGGTATTAATTGAAAGAAGATTTGGAATTGTAATTTTTTCTGAAAATTCCTGAGCATTGGATTTATTACTATCAATCAGTATTTCATGAATTTATTGCGATGGATTTTCAACAGAATACTTTTTTCTTTAAAATTGTGAAAGTTCAGAATATACCAGAATATTTCCGCATTTCTTTGCATCGGAAATATCACCCCTTACAGAAACAACCAGCATATGTTTTATACGATTTTGGGAAATTGACAAAGTTCGCATATATTCCTGATTAATGTTTTTTAGGAATCAACGAGAATAAAAGGAGTTATAAATTAAATCTAACATTTTATCCCTATTTCCCGAAAAATTATATAAATTTTCGAAAAATTTTTATAATTCCAAAACTGAACGCTCATCAGCATTGTTCACGGAAAAATTTTCCGAATGAGTTCCAATTAAGGAACATGGTATCCAAAACAATGAGAAAAAGTAGCGATTTTTCACGAATTTCGAAAATGCCTATTATCTCCAGAACGGTGAAAATTTGACCTAAGAGTTTTTGGATATTCTGAGTTGTCAGGACCTTAATCAACCATACGACTATTGTTCAAGGTTCCACGGACACCAAGTCTTCAATTGGATTACTTCATTTTATTCCATACAAATGAATGAATTCCGATTATAAAAAAAAAGTCTTATTGCTCTCATTCCCAAATGGATGTTTTCTCGAAAGTCTATCTGAATAACCACTCTTTCAGACTGTTTTTATCTTCGGAAGTCCCACATTTCAGTACTAGTGTGAAAAAATCTCTTTCCAATACTAGTAGGTACGGGAAAGTAGTTATTTGTTGATTATGTAGCTCATAAGCAGTACTTTGAACATGTAAACAATTAACAAGTGTTTTATTTCTTCAGTTAAATATTCTCTGAAAAAGTAAATAATGCAACTTTTCATCCTCCAAAAATCATGGACGTCACCTATGAATATGTCCACTCATTTTTGAAATCTTTAAAGAAGAACAAAGAAGAATCTCACTATAGTATGCGTTCGTTGTCACTCTCTTTTCCTATTTACTTAGAAGGAATGAATTGGTTTTCACATTTTATCGACAGTTTTCCATTACCGGTTCGCTCTTTCACAACTTGCCTCTCATTGTTGAGCGGTAAATCAAGATGTTTGTCTTCATGGGGAAGCCCAAATTGTAGAAGAAATAAATAAAGGATTTAGTATTATCTGGTCCTACTGGAAAAAAAACATGGAATTACTTAATCAATGGTTTGTTCCATAAGAAACAAAAACAAAACAAATTTTCGAGAGAGTGGGCAACTCATTCAAATCGTCTAAAAAATGCACTTTGGAAACTCAGCTTTATAAATGGTGTTTTGCCCAACGATAAAGAAAATATGCTGGTTTTTGGAGAAATTATTGAACAGAACGCCTTGACTTGTTGTGCTAGTTCGAATATCTCTAAATCAAAGCAAGTGACGGGTGGCTTCGGCGCTTCAAAAAACATTATGGTGATAGATTCTTGAAAATAACAGAGGAGAAGCGCTTTTAAGTCCGCAGGAACTCACTGTACCATTCAAGGAAGAATTGAAGAATAGTTCAAGACCATGAGTTTAACCAACATCTAATCTAAAACGCTGATGAGACAGGATAATACTGGCGATTGCTATCAGCAGTCCAAGCTTTAAACACAGCCATCAAGTGGGCAAAACAGAATGATCTGGATTTGACTGAGATACTAACCCTGAAAATAATAAATGAAAACGCGGTTTTATCGATATTAACTACGAAGATGATTCAGTCTGAAATAACATCATTTTTTCCCACTAACGATCAGTCATTATAATTCACTTGAATTTTTCCTCCGAAAACATATGAGATGGCTTTTCTCATTCAGTGAACGTTTGGTTAACGTATGTGTATCATAATCAATGAAATTCATGTACTCAGTTAGAAATACAACCTGAAAAACATGTTGAATAATTATTTTTCTTGACTTTCAGAAATATGAACATTTCCTATAATATGAACAAAGAGAAAAAAGATGACTTAGGGTTATTAAATATTTAATAGTCTCTATTAGAAATTTGAATACTATATGGGACAGTGTGCATACCTGAAAAAAAGTGTTCCGAAAGGTCATTCAGGGGTGGTTGTATATAGAAAAATTAAAAAACAACCATATGAAAATCAGGAATAAGAATGATCGTTCCTGGTCCACTTTTTCAAAGGATACAGACCAACATATTAATTCCTGATGCAAAGCAGAAGCGAAAAAATAAATCTGTTCTATTCCTAACATGAATCAGAAAGGTACTAGAGAACCGTAGGTATATCTCAATCTCATCTATGAACACGAACAGCTTTCAACAGGTGCAGACACGTCACTGCGTGGAACAGTTATATGTTATATGTGCTGCACTGCTGCGTGCCTACGTGGCGACTGCCGACTGGTGAGGAGAGAGGAATAGAGGATGCGCAGTCCCGAAACCGTAGGTTACCGAAATTAGCCGAGCGCTGGCGAAAGAAATATAAATCTACTGAACTGTTAATCTGTGGTTATTGAATTGGTAACAAAGGCAGAATTGTTTTTTTCACTCATGGAAAACAAAGTATAAAGGTCAATTATACTTATGTTAGGTTGTTTGTTCAATACCGAGTATTGAGCGCGTTGATAAAAAAGTGTCAGTTAAGAAAAGTATTGCCTGTTACGGAATCACAGTTCACTTGCCACTGAAATTCGATATCGGAAACATTTTTTTACTTGGTGTAATTGTACGAAAGTTCATTAATATACCTATGATTATTGAATTTTACCCAAGTGAACTTGTATACCTGGAACATTTTTCTCTGTGAACAATCCAGATTTTTTTTGTGTTCATATTAACGCGATTTTACTGTATTTACTACTGATGTAATACCTGAGGAAGAAATTTTTCGATCTTAACAATGTAAGAGCTTAATATCCGTGTGAAATATATTTAGAATTGAGATGTCTGGAACGAGTTGATAAGAAGTCAAAGTAATGAGACGAAGTAGATTCGAATATAGTTTCGTTTTTTCATACGGCCGGACGTCAAGAATGAGAATTTGGTTTTTAGTTCGGGTATCAATTTTCGTGCAGACCGGTATCGAAAGTATATTTTCCTACTAAAGCCCGAGATAAGAAAAATGTGGAGTTGAATTTTTGACTAACCTACGTGGGAGAACTTCCTAAGTAAAGATCTCTTTCGAAAAGCTGCCTAAGAGAAATTTTTGAGAGGGGTGAAAGCCTCACTTTTTTGGTACGAAAGGCAGTCGCATATCGGAGATAGGCAGAAATAGCTCCAGAAAAAAAGATGTAGATCGTACCGCGAGAACGGGCGGTCCTTCAGGACAAAATAATGTTGGAAAATTCGAGGCCTGGGTTGATCAATAATAGTTTATAGTAAATTTGAAAAAACCGGTTCCTTCCTAGTAGAGTAGCGTTTTTGGTGACAGTGTATTTGCGAGGTAAGCTCGTGAGTTTTTTTGTTGTGCTGACAAAAGTACGGAACCGATAGATTTGGTTATTAGAGGGTCCGAGCGAGGGACAAGCGGGAATAGCTTGTGTTTTTTTTGTGTGCCGATGAGGGTACGGAACCGATAGATTCGGTCATTGTAGAGTCCATTGTAGAGACATGTGGAAATAGCTCGCGGTAAGAGTTTGAGATAATGGTTGATCTTATGCTTGTTAGGAGGGCCGCTGGAGTTCGCGGCGGAAATAGTGTATTCATGGAATATAGGTCACTGTCGTAGTTAGTGTATGGTCTTCAGGTACACCTATTGGAATAAGCTTTCTACCAGTGAGGAAAAGGTAAATCGTTTTGGAAAATCTATGTTGATGTGATTAACCCATCGTATTTCGATTTCCTTTCATTTTATTTTTGGTTAGATACAATGAGTTTAAATTGATAGGTTTTACTGATGTCTCCTCAGTGAAGAAAATGTGATTCGAAAAGTATATTCGAGAAATTTGTCTGTTGTTATGTTATAAACAGGATAGTAAGAAACCTCTCGTTCAATTAATGAATTTTATTGTATTAAAATATCGGTTGAAGTAAGTTTCTGATAAAATTGATCTTTTTGTTTTTATTTTGGTGAACACCTCGATCTGTGTAAGTAAGGAAATTTGGATATAGTTTATAAGTTTATTCCATTTGGGTTTTTCTTTCCTGATTTCTTGTTCCTCAGAAAAATATCAACACAAAAGACTCTTTTCTAGTGCATAGAGCACGAACTTTCATCCCTTTCGGACAATTTAAGTAGAATAATGTAAGATGAGATGAATTAGTTCTTGAATGAAACTTAATCTTAGTATGTTAAAGGGTGACAGTTGAGAAAATAAGTAGTTAGTTCTACAAGAGAAATGAAAGACAGAGACAGACAGAGATTACAGATTGGATTGTAAGTTCAATAATTTTCAAAAGCACAATATAAAGACCTATCTACTTTCACAAATGGTGACAAGCGGTGTGGGATTGTTTGATTTATTTTTCTGAGGAGAAGGAACGGGAACATGTGAAGTTGTTGAATTTTAGTTCGGATATTTCGAAACGATCAACATGGTAATTTTAATCAAATGTAGCATTGCAAAATGAGTTTTGGATATCTTGATATCGAAGAGATATTAATAAAAAATTTCAAAAAGTACTGCCGTGAAGGCAGCAACTTTTGTCTGCATGTTCAATGTAGATGACCGCTTCAGCAACGAATTTGAACACGCACGCAAAAGCTGCTGCCTTCACGGCAGTGCTTTTTGAAATTTTTCACTGATAAATCACTGGATTTCAATTCGACCAAATCTATATTTTTGGAAATATTGAAAAACTAAATTTTGAATGTTTATATCTACGGAATCATTGGGCTGATTTTACCCATTCACGAATTCGACCTTCGTAATTAAGCCCCAAACCTACTCTACAAATATCGAGTTTCTAACTCGTTTTTTCACAATAACATCTCAAAGAAACAACTCGATATTTGTAGAGAAGGTTTGGACCTTAATTACGAAGGCCGAATTCGTGAATGGGTAAAATCCACCCAATGATTCCGTAGATATACCCAATTAAAATTTTATTTCTCCAAATTTTCCAAGAATACAGATCAGATCTAATTGGAATCCAGTACTTCATCGAAAAATAACAGTTTGAAGTTTCTTACAGAATTTAATGAGGAAGATATGATAAGAAAATCATAGAAATTTTTTTTTTCAAACTGTTCTAATGACACGGTTATCACGAAATTTCGTAAAAAGTTGTCTTTCAGCATCTAAAAACTATCTGTGATGTTTCATCAGGACTGAATCAGTATTTTTTGAGTTATACCGAAAAAATCAACGATATCGAGAAGAAAACCCCGAAATTTGACATATTTTTTCTTGATATCTCCAAAACCTATAATCGTGTCGAACTGAGATTTGGAACACTGCTGTAAAATATAAAGCTCAAAATGCGAGTGGAATTTTTTTTTGAATATGATAAATGGTTCCCGAACAAAAAAATTTTTTGAAAAAAAATAAAAAAAAAAATTTTTTTTCGAATTTACTGACAACATTATCTTGACCGAATTTGGCTAAAAGTTGCGCGTCAATATACTCTACCTAATTGCCAAGTTTGAATCCAATGACTCAATTAGTTTCTGAAATAAAAAATAAATAACTTCAAAACTTCGAGTGCCTATAACTCCGAAACTATTCGACCGATTTGGCCCATTAACGAACTCAACCGCGGTATTCTGATGCGCAACCTATCCTGAAAGTTTGAAGTTGCTAGTTGCTTCTGTCGAGAGTTACCGTGTCTACGGCCGGATGGACGGCCGGACAGGATCGATTTTGACACTGGATTCGTCATCAGTGAGTCCAACCTAGTCGATTGAGACAATTTTCGGCTCAATCATCCAAAATTACAGACATTTGGACAAAACGATAGCACGCTGTTCCCCTAGAACATGCGCGCAAAAATTATTTCAAGAAGTTAGAAAATTCTGAGTATTTTTGGAAATGTAGTTGCAAAAAAAATGTTGGGAAACAGTTTCTGTTTGTAAGCTAGATGAGAATGAGTTATGAGAAAATTTTTAGAAGAATTCGGAAAGCAAAAGGTAGAAATCCGAATAATAGGTTCAAATATACTAAATGTTACCTGAAAGTATTGAAACAGAATTCGTAGGGAAAAATTTGGGTCATGTCAGTTTTTTTTGATTCCAATGAGAAGTAAACTTGGAATTAAGGAATAATGCCTTGTTTTCCAGATGGGTAGTAGAAATTTGGAGGAATTATCAGATATGTTTTTCTGAACAAAGGTTAATACGAAAATTGAAGATGTATAGTTGTATTGGAAATCATGGCGATATTTCCAGGTAATGTCCGATAGGTATACGGAATTACGTTGTTTTTCGAAGTGCGAGAGTTAGAGAATTTCACGAGATATGTGGAACATGATGTTTTTGGTTGCACTGAAATGAGATTTCACAAGAGGTGAAATATATGAGTAGAATTAGAGAGATTAGAGCGATTATAAGGTTTTTTCTCTGAGAGTGAGATGAGATGACGTGTCAATTCGGTATATTATATTTTGTTCAGAAAAAATAAATCGTAGGTGTTTCTCGAGAAATGCATGATGATGAGTATTTGGCTTTTTTCTATTGGCGGATTTTATTGTGTAGGAATTGACAGATGAATTTCACTGGTGATTTGGCTTTTTGTTTGATAATTGATAGTAGCTTTTAAATAATAGTGAAACGGATATTTTCGAATCAGTTGCATAGGATGACGTTCAGTTAATAAGTTTTTTTAAATAATTTTAACGTACAGAAAAATTAAGATAGGATATGAATTTTAGGATATTGAATCCAAATTGCATTTTTGAGGTATAATGTACATAGAACATTTCATTAGATTTGTAGTAAAGAAATTGGAGATTAATGATACTAACAACTGTTTATGTATGATTTAAAGATTTTGATTTGTTTACAGGTGCGGAAAAATAATTTTTTTCTCGAACACAATACTCTATGGATATTTTGATGAATTTTAACGTGATTTCATAGCAATTTTGGAGAGAATGAGGATTTTTTTTTCGTGACTAGATTATTGTTGATTCAATAATTTTGCACTCGAGATAGATTGAATATTGAGCCGCAGAATTATTGAAGTTATGCTTCACATTTCAATTTGAATTTTAACATTTCTCGGAAAGATTTATGTCTTTCCAGTTGAAGGAAATTTTTGGTTTTAACTTAGTAGGTGTGATAGTTAGGATCATTGGCTCCTAGATATTGATCTTTCGGAAAATAAACTCAAGATGGGTTTTTTTGATTCCATAGGCACTAAATCTTTAAAAGTATTTTTTTTTAATGTGTTCTCGAAGTTTTAGTCGAGATAATAAGGGTTTTGAGTTATTATGGAAAGCGATATGGTCGCTTAATTACAAGTGTGAAGGCGAGCACAATGTTCCGCAAATTACTGTAGGGTATAATTGATTTTATTTGTTTGTTTTTGGGTTTGAGTTTTGGATATGATTGCATTATTCATGGTGGTTATGTTCCTTTCAACATTTTTACAGTTTGAGTAAATATATGTATCTATGTATAATATTTTTCTGTGGATGTAAGGCATGGTTTATATTTCTGCAATTTTATGATTTTTTCATGAAGACATTATTGGGCTTTATAATATGTAACATGATTCTGATTTTTTTGTCGAGACACTGAATATTTCTAGATAACTTTTTCTTCGTGTTATTATATTTCGTTTTCATAACCCACGATATAGGTACAATAGAGACAAGTAAGGGAAATAACCTTTCTGTTGGCCATCAGATTAGCAACCAAGTGTCGAAAGTTACAATACGTAAGTAGTGCGAAAATACCGAAATTAGAGTCCTGTAACTGTACGACTGCGACGTCGGGGAGTGACTTGAAATCGAACCGGAAAAGGTGAAATGGACGAAGTTTTTTTTGAAAGACAATTGATAATTCATTTTCGAAAAAAATAGACTAGATGCGTTGGACTTATATACGCACGATGTAGTATTGATGTTATTCATAGTTGATGTTCTGATCAGTTCGGAGGTATTTAGGACTTAATTTACCGAGTGACTGCAAATACACGTCGGTATTAATCCCTCAGAAACATTAGAAGAGTTTGGGAGATCAAAAGAGTAATTTTTCTCGTTCAGTGCACTAGTTCGAGGAAATAACAGCCATAATAATTTGAGATTGAAGAAATATCGATAAAGACCCAGTCTGATATGGAATTTAAGTAAGGTCTGATGAAGACCAAAGGAACAGAGTGAGAGGTTCTATTTGTCCAGTAGATGTGCCATGAATCCAGGAGAAGAAGAGTTGGAACTTAACCCATTCGTCCACAAGACATGATCCTATGAATATTGGACTGGAGGACCAAGAATCCAGTGACAATGATAAACCAACCTGACGGACAAGATTTTTTTTCCAACAAAGTAACCAATGGAGAAGATTTCTTGGATAACAGAAGAAAATTTTACCCAGAACGAGATCAAGATTATATTCTTCACAGGCTAATGATGAAGATAAAGACACCGATTAGAGACCTACCTACCAATCAATTTCACATGGATGTGTTTCAGAATTATATTGACATAATCAGAGAGAATCTGAAAGACGACTTGAAAATCAATTACAACAGATGTTACAATCCTATATACTGCATCCGTCCATTGCTACCCTACGCTACTGGGTCCAGAAGATGCGGTGCTAAAAGGAAACTTTGGTCCGGAGATTGCTTCGTTTGCGTATCGAGTTTCAACGACGGTCGGACTCTGAGATAACAGAGCAGTGTCGTGCGCTTATACATTCAGCAGATCAAATTAATTTAGCGTGAACTCATAATACTGGTAATACATAGACAATTGTAATGAACAAGTACAAGTGCGTCCCATATCGGTAAATGCTTGAGTTGCTAATTTAGGCTAGTTTCAGAAGGTTATTCCCAAAGATGAAAGCTGGTCCCTTATGGAGAAGAAGGTTGTTATATGGAGGGGTATTTGCCACAGCAGAAGTTTGCTCTAACATCGAGAGATACCAGCAGTGAAGTGCGATAAAGTGTTTTCGAAATGTGCTGTGAAGTCAATAGGGAAATGTGAAAATTCGTCCTTATGGAACCTATAGTGTTGCAGCTTGAATTCTAATGAATTCTTGTTTTATTGAAACCTTCATACATGTATACTTATGAATGTTCACTACTATTTGTTTATATTTTATTTTTGTGTTTTTGGATCCTTTGAAATCTTTTGGTAATTGCTTTCATTATGTTATTATTGAGTTTTTAAAGGAACATACCACTTTAGTTTGTAGGTTGTTTTTTAATTTGAATTGAATTTTATGATTTCCTATATACGAGGGGTAATCATTGAGTTGAGAGTTGCCCAACAAAATTTTTGTATTCAAAATTGAATATACCTGATGTGAGATATAAAGAATATTTATTTTCATTTTTATTGCTGTGTTTGTTTATTTTTTTTTTGAGGAAAAGTATTGGCATTGCAAAGCTTTTTCATTGGGGAGAGTGATGTAATACCTGAGGAAGAAATTTTTCGATCTTAACAATGTAAGAGCTTAATATCTGTGTGAAATATATTTAGAATTGAGATGTCTGGAACGAGTTGATAAGAAGTCAAAGTAATGAGACGAAGTAGCTTCGAATATAGTTTCGATTTTTCATACGGCCGGACGTCGTGAAAGAGAATTTTGTTTTTAGGTCGAGTATCAACTTTCGTGCAGACCGGTATCGAAAGATAAGAGTATATTTTCCAACTAAAGCCCGAGATAAGAAAAATGTGGAGTTGAATTTTTGACTAACCTACGTGGGAGAACTTCCCAAGTTCTCTTTCGAAAAGCTGACTAAGAGAAATTTTTGAGAGGGGTGAAAGCCTCACTTTTTTGGTACAAAAGGCAGTTGCATATCGCAGATCGGCAGGAATAGCTCTAGAAAAAAAAGATGTAGATCGTACCACGAGAAGGGCGGTCCTTCTGCACAAAATAATGTTGGAAAATTCGAGGCCTGGGTTGATCAATAATAGTTTATAGTAAATTTGAAAAAACCGGTTCCTTCCTAGTAGAGTAGCGTTTTTGGTGACAGTGTATTTGCGAGGTTAGCTCGTGAGTTTTTTTGTTGTGCTGAGAAAAGTACGGAACTGATAGATTCGGTTATTAGAGGGTCCGAGCGAGGGACAAGCGGGAATAGCTTGTGTTTTTTTTGTGTGCCGATGAGGGTACGGAACCGATAGATTCGGTCATTGTAGAGTCCATTGTAGGGACATGTGGAAATAGCTCGCGGTAAGATTTTGAGATAATGGTTGATCTTATGCTTGCTAGGAGGGCCGTTGGAGTTCGCGGCGGAAATAGTGTATTCATGGAATATAGGTCACTGTCGGAGTTGGTGTATGGTCTTCAGGTACACCTATTGGAATAAGCTTTCTACTAGTGAGGAAAAGGTAAATCGTTTTGGAAAATCTATGTTAATGTGATTAACCCATCGTATTTTGATTTCCTTTAATTTTATTTTTGGTTTGACACAATGAGTTAAAATTGATAGGTTCTACTGATGTCTCTTCAGTGAAGAAAATGTGATTCGAGAAGTATTTTTGAGAAATTTGTCTATTGTTATGTTATAAACATGATAGTAGGAAACCTATCGTTCAATTAATGAATCTTATTGTATTGAAATATCGGTTGAAATAAGTTTTCGATAAAATTGATCTTTTTGTTTTTATTTTGGTGAACAACTCGATCTGTGTAAGTAAAGAAATTTGAATATAGTTCATAAGTGTATTCCATTTGGGATTTACTTTCCTGATTGCTTGTTCCTCAGAAAAATATCAAAACAAAAGACTCTTTCCTAGTGCATAGAGCACGAACTTTCATCCCTTTCGGACAATTTAAGTAGAATAATGTAAGATGAGATGAATTAGTTTTTGAATGAAACTTAATCTTAGCATGTTAAATGGTGACAGTTGAGAAAATAATTAGTTAGTTCTACAAGAGAAATCATAATTCTACTTTTACAAATGGTGACAGAGATTACAGATTGGATTGTAAGTTCAATAGTTTTCAAAAGCACAATATAAAGACCTATCTTACTTTTACACTGAATTACGTTCTGGGATACTCTGGGAAAACTCTTGTATTAAATTTTCAGCGTTTATCATTATGGGTGGTCAATTTTCACACTCACGAAATTTTCGTCGTGAAATTACTCTATAATATCACACCCCTGGTTTCACAGATTGGATTTGGATGATGCGGATGTTACCAATACCAAAAAAAATTTTCTGAGAACTGAATATATTTCATTACGTATAATGATGAACACAGAAGATTATTGAAAATAAAGCTTTATATTCAACCAAAAATTCGATTTCGTATTCAGTATATATTGCACTCAATTATAACAGGAAATATTCAACTTTTAGACAGATGGTTCATGGATATTATCGAGGAAAATAATAAAGCAATACGTGTATGTAAAATGTGCACCCAAATATCAGTTTTTATACTTCATTCGTGTTTTTATGTTCCTAATAAACAACGGGAAACAATTACACGTATCGTGACATTCCAGTCGCCATGCTGAGGACCTGGCAGTGTGCTCTTAATAACTGTAAATGAAACACAGTTACGACCTTCCGATGGCCCTTTGAGCTAGCAGCAGTTATTAAAAAGGGACTTGTATTGTTTGTATGTACCGTTAGCATTATCTGTTGCCGGAACTAAAAGATAAATTAATAATAAAACTTTCCGTTATGTGTAGAAATAGAATTATAAGTTGGAAAATCTCAGGCTGGTGCTCACATTATTTGTGATCGTAAAAAGAATTCTGATCGTCGTAACAATAGTGATAGCACTAATGTACACCAATTTCCGAATGATGGGATACCATCCAAACGAACGATTTTCAGTAAAAAGTGTTTTCGAATTTGAAACTTCACGTTATGGAATGAAGCCTGGAATAACTTCAGAGGGTGTTCGGTGAGAGAGTTCACTAATACAGCGCGCTCCGCGAGTAACCGTACATCGTTTAACGGTAAATAGATGGTACCTTGGGAAGCCCAAAAACAATATTTAGAATGGGTTAAGGCTAGTGGTTTTCATTGTCCATAACTCTTGAACCATTGTACGAATTCACTTCAAATTTGCCAGGTATTATCACCTCTGGCCATCGAAGCGTTCGCATGATTCTTACAGAAATAGCATAGAGGGCTATTCTCGAATATGGGACTAGGAAAAGACTACGCTGGTGACGTCATAACGAGCGTATATAGCAAAGAGTGCATATAAACAGGCAATCAATTCAGTCAATTGGAAACAAAACGTTCTCGCCTTTGAACCAGACCAACTCACCGTTGTGTAAACTGCGAATTCGAAATATCTATAGATGTGTTTGAGATTCAGGCGTAATCAACTTGCTTATATGGCTTCATTTAATGAAATCACAATTTTACACGAATAAGAAATTCTAGAGGTGGCAGAAATCCAAGCGGAGACTCCTCTCCTCGAATATTTCATGTACGAAAGATTATCGAAAAATTTAGAGAGATTTCTTACAGATATTGTGTCAGATCATATAGTCCAACCTTCGAGATCTACCGCCATAGATACTCAAGACGGGGTAAAACATTTTAAAATATTTTAAATCAGTTACGTTACGAGTAAGCTATAAATTAATCAAATAGTGTCCCTCGTCGAAATAATTTTTTGCAGATTCTATCAAACCCATGGATTTCCAGGTGTTGTAGGATGTATTGATTGCACCCATATGACCGTATTTCTACCGGAAGTGGAAGAAGAAATATACCCAGAACACATATATGTTAATAGGAAATGTTATCATTCTATCAATGTGCAATTGGCGAAACCTTCGATTCAGTCCATAATATGTGTGAGAATATTTGCCGTTTTTATTTATGCTTATAGGACATACAAGCATGCACGCCATGAGCACTTTCGGATGCATCAGAAAAACCGTACAAATCAATGCGGGAGGGATTATAACAAATAATTTTTCTCTGAATTTTCAATTCATTTAAAATGGGTATCTCTGCCCTAAGCTCTTACCAGAAGGTGTATTTGTTCATGGAAACTGTCTCATCTCAGATAAGTTTCTCTTACCATTAACGCTGAAGAACTATTTTTGCCAATATAACAGTATAACAGGGCTACGAACCCTAGAGGTCGAATATTTGAGCGATCTTCGAAACCATTGACCGCTTAGTAACCTTTGTTTCCGCTGAGTTAACATTTATATTGTAGATTAATACATCTTGCATTGTGTTCCATTTTAAACCGAGTGTTTTTGCAATTTTTGCATTTTCATTCTCTCTAAAATTAATTATTGTCATATCGGATTTAATAGTAGCTACGTATTTATACACATCTGGGCAATTTGAGTGAAATTTTCGTAAATCAAGGCACCCTCGGTTCAGTATCTTTTTCAAGCCTACACATGTATGAGCGGCCTACTCTAGGTCATCAGCCTCGGTAAGTAAATCATCGACATAGAAATCGGTCTTGATAATTTCACATAAGTTAATGTGAGCCCTGGTGTTTTCTTCAGCTAATTGAAAAAGACACCGAATAGCTCAAAATGAAGCAGATGCAGTTCCATAAATTACGGTGTTCAATTCATAAATTTCCAACGGATGTTTAGGACTGTCCCTCCATGTAATGCGCTGAGGACACCGCTGCTCTGGCTCGATCAGAATTTGTCTGTACAATTCTGCAATATCTGCGCTGATCACATACCAATACTCTCTAAATCTCGAAAGTATCGAAAATAAGCCATCCTGGATTGTGGGATCAACGCATTATATGGAATTGAGA
Source organism: Myrrha octodecimguttata (assembly GCA_958510865.1). Taxonomy (NCBI): domain Eukaryota; kingdom Metazoa; phylum Arthropoda; class Insecta; order Coleoptera; family Coccinellidae; genus Myrrha; species Myrrha octodecimguttata. Next base: position 14,386,704 of record OY294060.1, read on the forward strand.
GAAGAACCTGTATTAGTCAGGGATGAACCATCAAAAACTACTCGTAATTTGGTTGTGAGACTCTCTCTCCTTCCAGGACGCCGTGATGGGGTTAATAGTAACAAACATTTTCTGTATTAGGTCTGGAAATTTCGGACATATGACCTACCGTTTTATATTCGTTCATGAAAACCAAATAATGTACCCTAAATTTGAGATTTTTAGATAATTTTCCTATCGGGGAAAAAATCTCTTCTTCGCAATTTCATAAGAATTCCCTAGCTTATTAATAGGCATTTTCATTGGAATTGATGCAATAAATTTTCACTCGAAAGAGAAGGTTATGAGGCAGTTTTTTCGATCTCCCAAAATTTGACCATTTCTACCTGAATATCTACTTCCGAATTATAAAAAAATGACAATAGGACGAGAACTCATTAGGCAAGCTGAGAGGACCGGATATAATCCATCCGAATTTCGTTTTTTGCAATACATGCTTGTTTTTCCTAAAGATATTTGACATACAGACAATAATTTCCAGAATATTTCAGCTCCCAATAGCATATCTTGGTGACTGGGTTTATTGAAACCAGAATCAGCCAAATTGATATATCTCGGTATATTCAAACCAGAAATATCTACTTCCGTGGTTGGTATACACCTGGAGATATTTTCTATAACGAAGGAAACCATTCTATTCTGCGTAACTATTGAACAATGACAATGACTCGATTTTTGGAATTCACTTTGACTTAATGTTCAACGAATATTATTGATTCCTTTTACTGATAAATTTACGAAGTCAGTTTTCAAATTGGGACGAGCTTTCCATTAGAAAACTTGACTGAGTGCCATATCTAATACGATATGCGTATTTCCAACGGAATCCGATACTTCAATATATGAAAGAAAAACGTGGCCGACGGGAACACAGGCTGATAAGTTTACTGAATTTGACGACTGAGTAGAACGGTTTTCGTTCGAATGTTCGAACTAATGAAATTTTGTATTTCATTCAACCCTCGATTTGAAATAAATGAATCTCTTTGCTGCTAAGGCAATGTGTGATGTTTTTGAGTACATTTATTGCCCTTTTCATGATAGCAGACGAAACTATGGTGTCCCTTTCGTGAACAATTCAAGCACAATTTTAGAGAACGAAATTTAGAATTTCTTTCATTCATTGAAAGTTTCAAAAAATGAATAAAATTTTGAATTTATGTGAGTCATTACACAACGGACACTGGTGGGTATTCTGAGATTCAGTTTCGATGCTAACTACAAATCCTTTCAAGTGATTTCGACGTTTTTCTGATTTTCTGCGAACGTTCCTGAGGGATCTGCTCATGAATGCTTTCATGTCAATAAATTCAGGAGTATGCAAAGTAGCATTATATTTTCCCCATTCCTTCAGATATGCATTGTATTGTCTAATTTTGTGGATAATATGTGAAGTAACAAAGTATCCCAGTGGTTGGTTGGCTGACCTTATTGCTCTAATGATCTCAAATTCTTAGAAAATTGATCAATTAAATTTCTCAAACTTGTCGATGAATCCTTCTTTACCAGTTCTCCCCTGAAGAGAGCCTTCACATGATTAAAACGAATTTTTATTATTACTATCTTTTAAAATTAACAATTATGAGATGTTTTTACAATATGTAGGGTTTACATTTTTGGGACTAGTTTCGAACTTTCGTTCATCTTCATCAACCCCTGAGCACTGAGCACAATTTCAATACATAAAATTATTGATATGTATTGTATGGTGCGTGTCGGTTTGGCAACAAAGGAATCAAATTTGATCTATGATATGAGGCAAGAAGCTCCACGTGCTTGTATTCTCATAAACAAAAATATTAAATATATTTGTGTTTCAGAATATATGTCTCGGGATTTAATACCAATCATGGTGCACCTCAATGTTGGGGGCGTTGACCGAGACATCATCATTGCATCCGCATACTTCGCTGGAGACGGGCCGATAACACCGCCAGAGGAGGTACAGGAACTAGTACGTTACTGCAAACGCAAACGCCTTCCAATTATAATTGGTTGTGATGCAAACGTGCATAATATTGTCTGGGGAAGCACCAACAATAACCTAAGAGGTGAGTACTGTCATATATGTAAATATGTAAGAATGCGCATCCTCATTCAGGTGGGGATGTTGATTGTACATGATTGGAAAGAATAAAGTTTCAGTTGAGTTATAGACATCTGATGTATCGATACCTATGCAGATCCAGATTGTTACGAATATAACATGGCTCAGTCGTTTGAACCCGCATTATAAAATAAAAAATAATTATTAGTACAGTGAAATACAAAGTAGACAATTAACACTTCCACATTAAAATGGAAAAATTTGTGAAACCAGGTGCGATGAATTTCGATAAAGATCCTGCAGATGCATGGAGATTCTTTAAACAGAAATTCCTTCTATTCCTCGTGGCCTCGAAGCAATCAGAAGAATCCGATGGAACAAAGTGTGCTCTGCTTCTCAATCATATTGGGGATAGAGGTTTAAAAATTTACAATACGTTCAAATTCATAAAACCAGAAGATGCCACCAACTACACAAAAGTCTTGGAAAAATTTGAGGATTACTTCAAACCAACCATCAATGTGACTTATGAACGACACGTATTTCTGACAAGAGAAATGCGAACAGGAGAATCCGTTGATGAATATGTTACATCCTTGAAAGAACTCAGTGAAACCTGTGAATTTTCCACGCTGACAGACAGTCTCATTAAGGACCGATTAGTTCTTGGAATCAAAGATACTGCCGTGAAGGACAGACTGCTAAGGACGAAAAATCTAGATTTGGAAAAAGCGATGGAAATTTGTAAATCTGCTGAAACTACTGAAAAACACCTACAAGCAATTGGCTCGAATAGAACAACCACTCCAGAAGACACTCAAGTGGACGTACTTAAAAGAAAATTTAACGGCAGAAGAAGCAATATGGCGCCACAGCATTCCAGAAATTCAGTAGAAGGAAATGGTGGAAGATTCAATGCGCAGTCACGTGAGCGCAGTCATAATTCATCAGGTTCTACTGCGCAGAATGGAAATCCAGTATGGCGGCGTAAACAAAACTTTCCCTGTGGTAGATGTGGAAATAAACATTCTTATGGTCAGTGCCCAGCATTCGGTAAGAAGTGCAGTTTGTGTAAGAAAAGCAATCATTTCGCTAAATTTTGCAGAAATATTAGAAATCAAAACATACAAAATGTTAATGAAGGTCACTCAGATTCTGATTGTAAAAGTTTTTGTGATGATTTATTTATAGGCATGGTTAATGAACAATATAGGAATGATGAATGGATTGTAGATTTAATGATAAATGATAAAATTTTACAATTTAAAGTTGATACGGGAGCCCAAGCTAATGTGATTTCATTTGATACTTATAGTAAACACTTGAATAATATTGAATTGAAAAAATGTAAATCGAGATTGCATACATATACTGGCGAAACTCTTAATATTTTAGGTTATGCATATATAAATTGTGTATTCAAAAACAATACTCATAAAATTAAATTTTACATTGTTAGGAATTCAGGACCAAGTATATTAGGTTTGGGAACAATTGAGGATCTAAATATTGCTAAATTAGTACTTTCTGTGGAAGACAATATAATGAACAAATATGGAGATGTTTTTAAAGGAATTGGATGTATTCCAGGTCAGTATAAAATAAGAATTAATCCTAATGCTCAACCAGTTGTTCACTGCGCTAGAAAGATTCCGATGAATATTCATAGTAAATTAGAAAGAAAATTAGATAAATTATGTAGACAAAAAATAATTATTAAAGAAACAGAACCAACCGAATGGGTCAATTCCTTGGTAATAGTAAGCAAAACAAATGGAGATTTTCGTTTATGCATGGATCCTTCGGACTTAAACAAAGTTATTTATAGAGAACATTATCAAATTCCTACTTTTGAGGAAACCATCAATAATTTACAAAATGCTAAATTCTTCTCTGTTCTTGATGTTTCAAATGGTTTCTGGAATATACAACTTGATGAAGAAAGTTCGAAGCTCTGTACATTTAATACGCCATTTGGAAGATACCGTTTTTTGAGACTTCCATATGGTCTGAGAAGTGCAAGTGAGGTTTTTCAGAAAAAAATGTTTGAATGTTTTGATGATATTGAAGGTATAGCAATATACATTGATGATATTCTGATTTGGGGATCAACCAAATCAGAACATGATGAAAGACTCAAAAAAGTACTTGATAGAGCTAGACAAAATAATATAAAGTTTAATAAGAATAAATGTAGAATTAATGTTGATAAAATTAAATATTTGGGACACATAATTACAAGTGATGGCATAGAAGCTGATCATTCTAAAATCGATGTTATAAAAAATTATCCTATACCTACATCTGTAAAGGAACTTCAGAGATTTCTAGGTATTCTGAATTACTTGCATAAGTTCATTCCTAATTTGTCAGATTTAACAAAGCCTTTGAGAGAACTCTTGAAAAAGGATACTGTTTTTCAATGGGAATATGTACAACAGAGAGCATTTGATAAGCTTAAACAGATTTTAATTTCACCACCAATATTGCAAATTTATAATCCTCAAGTACCAATAACTTTAACAGTAGATGCTAGTAAATATGCTCTAGGTGCATCTTTGATTCAAAACAACAAGCCAGTAGCCTATTCTTCCAAATCATTAACACAAACTCAAATAAGTTATGCTCAAATCGAGAAAGAGATGCTTGCTCTTGTATATGGCTGCAAGAGGTATCATCATTTTATTTTTGGTAAACAAGTAACAGTTGAGACAGATCATAAACCACTATTAAGTCTTTTTAAAAAACCTCTAGCTCAATGTCCAATGCGTCTTCAAAGAATGCTGCTAGACTTGCAGATGTATGATATAAATTTAACATATAAACCCGGTAAGGAGATGTATATAGCTGATGCACTCAGCAGACTTCCTATCTCATCTCATGAAGATGATCTCTCTTTTACACCTGAATATGATGCTCAAATAAACTTCTTGAATGATAATTTTCCAATCAGCTCTGAAAAACTTGAAACATTCAAGCAAGAAACAAATAAAGATCTAGAACTTCAAAATCTTTTAAACTGTGTATTGAATGGATGGCCAAACTCACGTTCCTTATGTAAAGAAAATGTTAAACGTTATTGGAATTTTAGAGATGAAATAGTCGCAATTGATGGAGTTTTATATAAAGGAAATAGTATAATTGTACCAAAAGTATTAAGAAAAGAAATGCTTTCTAGATTACACCTATGTCATCTTGGCATTACTAAAACCAAGTTAAGAGCAGCAAATGTGTTATATTGGCCAGGCATATCTTATGATATTGAAAATTTTATTTTATCTTGTTCAACGTGTGTTAGATATTCAAAAAATAATTTCAAGCAACCATTGAATCCTCATGAAATTCCTAAGCTACCTTGGATCAAAGTTGGTATAGACCTTTACGAACTCAATGATGCAAACTACTTAATATTAATTGACTACTTCTCAAAGTTTGTAGAAATTCGAAAGTTAATGTCGACTACTAGTGTTAACATAATCAATCACTTGAAAAATATATTCTCTATACATGGAATACCCCACATAATATTTTCCGACGGAGGTCCACAATTTACAAGCAAAGAATTTAAGCAATTTTCCATCGATTGGGATTTCAAACATGAATTTTCTAGCCCTTTATATCCACAATCAAATGGCATGGTTGAAAGGAGCATTCAAACTGTAAAAAATATTATTAGGAAATGTCAATATAATAAATCCGATATTAACGCAGCTCTTTTAGAATATCGTTTGACACCAATATCTAATAAAATAATGTCTCCATCTGAACTACTTTTCAGAAGAAAAATAAAAGGATTTTTACCAACATTCACTGGTCAGTTTGAGAATAAAAGAATAAATTTAAAGAAACAGAACGAGTTTATAAGAGAAAAACAATCAAATTCAAGAATATATTACGATAAAAGAACAAGAAATTTACCACCTCTTAGTATTAATCAAAAAGTTTTTGTGAAACAAAATAAAATTTGGATACCTGGAAAAATAGTTCAAAAATATAATGCAAATTCATACACTGTAAAGGAAGAAAATAGCAATCCATTAAAACGAAGAAATAGATGGTTCTTAAAACCAATGTTTGAAAATAAAAAATTGTATTATGATACCGATGATGATGAAATAAATTTAGATGTGAAAGATTATAAATTGCCAGAAACTTCTGATGATGACTTTAAATGTAAAATAGAGGGGGAGACGGAGGAACATGTCATTGAGAAGGAAACTAATAAAACACTTCCTTCTTCTCCTTCACTAACTACTCGATATGGAAGGAAGATCAGAAAACCTGAACTATTTTCATATCAGTAATATCATGAATTTGTTTATTGTAATTGTATTGCATTTAATGAAATTTTGTATTTTTATAATTTGAAAAATGGGAGATGTCATATATGTAAATATGTAAGAATGCGCATCCTCATTCAGGTGGGGATGTTGATTGTACATGATTGGAAAGAATAAAGTTTCAGTTGAGTTATAGACATCTGATGTATCGATACCTATGCAGATCCAGATTGTTACGAATATAACAAGTACCTACTTGAATATCTTCTAGCCAATGACCTCGAGACCATTAATGTTGGGACTACTCCAACATTCGTCACGAGAGCAAGGAAAGAGGTCCTGGGCGTAACAATAGTAAATTCTGCGGCCAGGAATAACATTACTTATTGGAGGGTGATGGACGAACCATCACTCTCTGATCATAGGATCATTGAGTTCAGGGTGGAGAGAGATAACACCTATTCCCGTGCGACTCGAAATCCTAGAAAGACAGATTGGTTCCTTTACAAAAACCATCTAAAAGAAAATCTAGAACAAATCAATGCGGATGACCGTCATTTCGATTTAAACTCGAGGGTAGAGCAGGTTAGTAGGGCAATAATGGAGGCGTTCGACTCCAGCTGTCCGCTCACCGAAGCAAAACCCAGTAAGGATGCACCTTGGTGGAACGAGAACCTGTCAAACCTCCAAAAGGAGGTCCGTCGGCTCTTTAATAGGGCAAGACGGAATAACATTTGGCAGGAGTACACCGAGAAACTGACATAGTATAATACAGAAATAAGGAAGGCCAAAAGGCTTAACTTCCAAGCTTTTTGTGAAAATATCACTTCCACTCCCATCGCAGCCAGACTTCAAAAAGTCATGGCAAAGGGGGGCACCAACTCCATACTGCAACTTAAGAAGCCAGACGGGTCACACACTGAGGGAGAAGAAGGACGATCGATTCTTCTTCTCAAAACACATTTTCCAGGTAGTGAACACATAAGCAGTATTGAAACAGCAACCGAGTTCACCAAAAAATCCGGCAAGGATGATTGGGATATTGCTAGAAAGATATTTACAAGACAACGACTGGAATGGGCAATTAGTACTTTTCAGCCGTATAAATCACCAGGAGTAGATGGTGTGTTTCCTGTACTCCTGCAGAAGGGAGCAGAAGAAATTCTTCCCATCTGCTGAAAATCACAAGAAGCAGCATAGCACTGGGCCAAATACCTGATAATTGGAAAAGGGCAAAAGTAACCTTTATCCCAAAAACAGGAAAAAAAGACTGGACTGATCCCAGATCCTTTAGGCCCATTTGCCTAACTTCGTTTTCGCTCAAAACGATGGAGAAGGTAGTAGATAACTACATAAGAACGGAGAATCTGGAGAAGAAGCCACATCACAACTGTCAGCATGCGTACAGGGCAGGACGTTCTACGGAAACTGCTCTGTATGGGCTGACTGAAGGCATCCAGAAGTCTCTGGACAATAAAGAAATCGCATTGTGCGCTTTCCTAGATATATCTGGGGCCTTTGACAACACAACACATGTGTCTGTCAGAGAGGCACTTGTAAGGCGAGGAGTAAACGATACCATTATAAAATGGTTGTGTAAGGTGCTCTCGACGAGGAGAGCTGAACACCTCAAGGAGGAGTATTATCCCCCCTCCTATGGAGCCTGGTAGTGGATGAACTATTGCGCAGGCTTACGGAGCTTGGCTTCGAATGCATAGGATATGCCGATGACATAGTCCTAATGGTAAGAGGCAAATTCGAGGATGTCCTCTGTGAGTTGTTGCAGAGAGGCCTCAGAATTTTTGAGCAGTGGTGCTTATCAGAGGGTCTCAAAATCAACCCAGCAAAGACCACAGTAATTCCCTTTACTCGGAAGAGAAACTTTCCAGCTATGAAGTCCATTTCGGTAAATGGAGTTGTTGTAGGATGGAAGTCTGAAGTCAAATATCTGGGAATTACCCTAGATAGTAAGCTTCTGTGGAATGGGCATGTTAAAATTACTGCTAGTAAAGCAATAAGGGCTTTAATGGTGTGCAAAAGACTATCCGGCAAAACTTGGGGGTGTAACCCTAAAATACTGAGATGGATGTACATCATGATTGTAAGACCGATAATAACATACGGGGCAGTAGTTTGGTTTGCTAAAGGAGGGCAGACAAGCACAAGGTACAAAGGCTTGCCTGTGTTTGCATCACTGGGGCTATGAGAACATGCCCGACTAGAGCACTTGAGGTCATCATAGATCTCAGTCCTCTACATCTAGTGATCAAAAGGGTAGCCCATGAAGCTATCCTTAGAATCTCTAGGGAAGGTACAGGGAATGAGAGAATCAAAAGTCAGAGAGCTTGGTCCTCTCTGAACAAGTACATCTCATTAGCGAACCTACCTAGTGATGTTATGATTAAAAAAGTAAGCATCGAGAAGAACTTTGACTCAATGCTATGTAAAAGGGAAGAATGGGAAAAGGAATACACTACCCCAAACTTCAAAGTAAAGTTAAATGGTATACAGATGGTTCTTAAACCACGACGGGGGCCGGCGCTGGAGTATACGGGCCTAGAACTAAATGTACACTATCGCTAGGCTCCTACTCGAGTGTTTTTCAGGCAGAAATACTTGCTATCGAAAGACGCATAGACATAAACCTGGAAAGAAACTATCAAGGGTGCGACATAGTGATCCATTCTGATAGTCAGGCTGCTATTAAAGCACTGCACTCCTATGTCATCGACTCAAAGCTGATATGGGAGTGCCGAAGGAAACTCAATGACGTAGGCAAGAATAACAAGGTCTCCTTAGTCTGGGTTCCTGGGCACTCAGGAATCAAGGGAAATGAAGAGGCCAACACTCTAGCCAGAAAGGGAGCAGAAACGCTACCTACTGGCCGAGAACCTCTCTGTGGTATAGGCAAATGTACCTATAAGGAAGAGTTTCTGGAGAAAGAAGAAAATGAAAGAGGGGCACTCTGGAGGAATTCTCCGGAAATAGAACACTCTAAAAAGTTCCTTCGGAACTTTGAAATTGCTAGATCCAAAAATCGTCTGGACCTCAGTAAGAATAAGTTACGCCTCCTCACTGGTTTCCTCACAGGACACTGTCGCCTAAGGGAGCACATGATGAGAATGGGCTTATCAGAAACTGACGAGTGCAGACTTTGTGGGGAGGAGGAGGAAACCCCTGTTCACCTGATCACAGAATGCCTCGCCATTGTGAGCCTGCGCAAAAGATACCTTGGACAGGAGCATTATAGGAGGAATGAGAACTTAGCCTCCTTGAAGCCCTCACAGATATTAGAATTCATCAGAGCTCTAGAACTGAAGGGCGAGCTGTAGGTTACGAAAACAGCTCTGACAAGGGGGCACAATAGACCTTAAGGTCGCAGTGGAACGTAACCCCTTATATAACTATAACTATATCCCATGAGCACATGGTACAGGGTATTCATGCAAATTCAGGTGAAAACTATGTGATTATAAAAGTGTCAGTTGAGGAGTTTTGTCTGCAACATATGTTGAAAAATTCATTCTTTGGGGCATTATTAAGGTGTAGGTATCATTTGAAGCATTGAAACTTTGGGAATTACACAAATCCATTTGGTCGTTCATTATTTCCAAAATATTTCTCCGCACTAATTTATAAATTTCAATGTACTCCAGATAGTTGAGTTTCATTCTTTTTGATTGTACATGTAATATTTTCAGATAATCTATTGATGGAAAGAGTGGCCATTCTCAATGCAATATGTTGCGATGCGAACTTGCTTTTATTATTGATGAAATCCGTTGGATGTTCATGGTATTTTGTCTTGAATGGGCGTCCTGTCTGACCTTCATATTTTTAGTTGCGAGTTGAACAGGTTAACCCATAAATTCCTGTATGTATGGAAGAGAAATGAACATTTTGTTTTTTTCTGTTTTTATGGAGGGTTAAATATGGTTCATGCCCAGTTTGGAACTTTTGTGTTTGATTATTTTATTTATTGCTTCGTGATTGAAACCGTTCTTTGGAGTTTTTGCTTTCAAAGTATTGATTTCACTTTAACGGTTGTTTTTCGATGAAGGAAAATTCCTTTATGGATCATTGATTCGTAGGCTGAGATTTCATGTGAGTATGGGTAGTTGGAGTCAATGGGGATGCATATATCAGTGAATGTGGGTTTTTTAAGTATGTCAAATTAATTTTTTCTGTTTGAGTGGGACATTGACAGGTCTAAAAATATTGTATGTATATCATATTCTTTTTCTAACGTGAATTTTATTTTTGGATAAATGTAATGTTACTTAAAGAATTTTGAAATTGCTCGAGTTATCTTAATGTTCCAGATATGCAGACAAATACGTAATTTACGAATCGGTACCAAAATTGTATCATTATAGGTAATTTCAAATTTCACATGATTGTGAATCAAAAGATTTCGTTATCATATCTATCCAAAAAAAGTCCAGACAATATCGTAATTGTGCGAAGGCAATTCTTATGAGTTAATTATTTTAGATGCGTCAGAGTTGAAGGAAGCCCTTAGATAATGGAATTTCTGCACATTATTTATTGCTTGGTTATCATGAATCAATGAACGGAATGTGTTTCTAAATTCTAACCAAATTTCGATAATATTTGGTAATTCGATCGTAGGTAGATCAGTTGAATTTGTGATTCCTACGGTAAAATTTTCAGCTTTAGCATTATGAGATCTGGTGGAATCATTGTCCTGATTAAAATCATGAATTATCTTTTTTGCAAATAATATGGAATTGAAATTTTCTTTCTCGAAAAACATAGAATTTCGAACTCTTTCTTGAGATCTGCATCTTCAGATAATGACTCGATGTTTTATTGAGCTTCTTCGAGTTCGTTCCCAACTAATTTCATAGACAAAACCCCTTCTGTGAGCTGAATGATACCAATGTGCTGTAACTCACGCTCCTCTTGTGAGAGATTAGTTATAAATTGAGGAAAGTATGTGAGTTTTGCCTGACTGAATACTGAATAATTTTTAATTTGTTATATCATGACAAGGACAGACGCCATTAAGCTCAAAACTGACGTACTTCAGAAATGGCCTCTTTACTTTCTACAAACTATAAATATGAACACCGTAACCAGTACTTCAGACTAATGAACATGTATATCTAAACTTCTGCCCCATCAGCGCTTCGAAAAGAAGAAAGAGGGACCGAGTCTATAACAAGTGTCTGAAGTAACTCCAAAACACATGCACATGAGGAACAAAGGTCGGCTTTCAGTAAATTCGAATTCCAAGATGTCCACATTTAGTCACCTTGCACAGAACGCTTTCCTCAATGTTATACTGCAAACTCATTTTCGATTTCCGGCGACCAAAGGCTATCACATTGCAATTTTCTGATGCCATAATTGTCGTATTCGTGTCCTTGAATCAATTCAAAATGATAGGTTCGTGGCTAGAGGACTGGGTAAATCGAACGAATTCTTTATGAATCGTCGACGTTTCTATCCGAGTTGGGATCTTTTTCAAGACTTAAACATTTATAAATATCGATACTGACATGAACATTGTGAACAATAATAAAATGGTGTATGAAAATATCTTCAGCAATAAAAACACACAGTAAACATTCAATTGGCACTAACAAAATATTTAAATATCGAATTCTCATCGTAGAAGCAGCCAGATCATTCATTTTTCATTCAACAATCAAAGTTAACTTTACCTTTCATATGGATATCTGAGGCAGTACACTATGGATATGAAATCTATAGATCATTTTATATAAAATATATAAACTCAAAAACTAATCATTCCTCTCGGAAACCAAATTTAAAACAGGAGATCTAACGGATGGAACATAATGTGAGCTCTATACAGGGTCTTTCACGAGGAACCTCACCCATATTTATACAGGAAACTACTGAACGTATTTTCATGAAATTCAGCACTTATAAGTATTTCACGATGCTGATGAAATCTAAAATATTTTCAAGGCATGAGCACCTCCGGTTTTTCCGGAAATGACGTCAACTTCCGTTTTTCAAATTAGAACACCATTTTTTTATTGCAGAAATAGATTCCTTAGAAAATTTCAATTTATTTTGGTGTAACATTTTTCAGTTTTGGTTGGAAAATTCTCTCTGAGCGGGAAAATTCGAAAAAAAAATCGAAAATAGAGCTCCGCTGAAACAAGAATAACTTCGAGGTTTTTGGATGGAAAATTTTCATTTTTGGGATTTTTCAAGATGTAAGATTGATGTATCCACTTTAAAAATCGAAATCGCGATTCATGATACAGGGGATGAAATAATCGCTCTCAAAGTTAGGGATGACAAAATCGTGAAAAATCAATTTTTTCAAATTAGAACCCCATTTTTTTATGGCAGATATTGAATCTACGTTAAAAAATAATGTGAGTGTATGCATCACACCCTTGCCCTAAAATGGATATTTTCTGAGGTATTCACAAAAAACTGTTTTTCGTCTTGAATTTTCAGCTATTTCTTTTCCCTTCACGCCAAAAAGATGACATTTTCAGGAACTGTTATTTGAACCATGCTGTAGATTTTTCACCCCTTCTTGAAACCGAGTTCGAGTTACTATTAGGAGAACCATGGCAAACTCTCGCAGTTATAACTAGAGAAGATGCTCAAAGTTTTGACCGTTAATTTCTAGACATTTATTTATACGTCTCAGGAATGCTTCGTGCGTTGCTCTTCTTATTTCATCGGGAGGAAGAGATCTGCAAAAGTGTTTAAAAACCAAATTGAGTTTCAAAACTATGAATCTAAAAATCTAAACAACCCTGAACGCATTTCTGACTCGTTCTATGCAGTCCTCTTTATCAGTCAGGGGAGTTGAGTAGACAATATTTTTATCCTACCCCAAACATAATAGTCTAAAGGAGTTAAATCGGGAGAACGTGGTGGCCAAAGATGTGGACCATTGTTCGCCAACCATCGATCTTCAAATAGCCTGTAGAGGATATTTGACACATTGAGTGAATTGTGTGGAGGCGCGCCATCTTGTTGATACCATAAGTCATTATGGTTCTGTACTAGCGGCTCAATTATTTGAGTCAATATGTCAGAATATCTATCTCCTAAGGGAGAACATTCTTTAAATAATGCAAACATGTGTAGTGTTCTATCTTACCAGTTAAAGTCCCATCATAAATGTGAACATCGAGAATTGCATTATTTTTGATGGCGCAAAAAACATTGAAACTCCAGGTCTCTTGAAAGTTCCATTGTCTGAAGTAGTGGTTGTTCTCTTCATCCCAATAATGACTGTTATGCCTATTGAAAGAACCATTCTTTGTGAATTTAGATTCATCTGTCCAAATTATACAGTCCAAAAAGTTTTCATTCTCTTGAAATCGAATCATCATAGCTTCGCAAAACTCTGTTCTCCTGACGAAATCAGTTTCCTTCAAATGCTGTACCCTATTGAATTTATATGGGTGCATTTTATGTTTTTTTAATATTCTCCAAACACTCGATTGAGATAATCCCAGATCAATCTCGGCATCTTTGAGAGAATTTTGAGGATTCACACGAAAATATGCAAGAACTGTAATTTCGTTGTTCTCATCTTCTACTACACTTTTTTCTCTGTGTGTAGTTTTCTTAACGAAAGATCCGACATTTCTCAAGTTTGTCATGGTTCTGTTAATGGTATCTCTCGTTGGTCTGGGTCGGTCAGGAAACCTCTCAATGAACAGTCGAATCGTTCTATCTACAACTTAATTACATTCTCCATGAAGTAGAATGAGATTTAAATAATCTTCATTGGTAAAATTAGGCATAGTGATCGATTTTATAACTTAATACGAATTATCACCAAATAAATAGTAAACACAAAATGCTACTGAATAAAGAGGAATTTGGCAGATGTAATTAATGATATCTATCATTAAAAAAAAATAATGTAAAACATGGTAAGTTTTTGCATATGGTTCATAAGAAATTATTTATTTATCACTGGAGAGAAAACCGATGGCCGATTAGTTGAAATAAAGAGGTTTCCGATACAAATTCGAATCCAAATTCGCCATCTATTTAGGAACAACCTGTAACTTTTTTCTCTTGCATATTAGGGTAGTAAAATCTAAAACATGGTTTAAGTAACAGTTCCTGAAAATGTCATCTTTTTGGCGTGAAGGGAAAAGAAATAGCTGAAAATTCAAGACGAAAAACAGTTTTTTGTGAATACCTCAGAAAATATCCATTTTAGGGCAAGGGTGTGATGCATACACTCACATTATTTTTTAACGTAGATTCAATATTTGCCATAAAAAAATGGGGTTCTAATTTGAAAAAATTGATTTTTCACGATTTTGTCATCCCTAACTTTGAAAGCGATTTTTTCACCCCCTGTATCATGAATCGCGATTTCGATTTTCAAAGTGGATACATCAATCTTATATCTTGAAAAATCCCAAAAATGAAAATTTTCCATCCAAAAACCTCGAAGTTATTCTTGTTTCAGCGGAGCTCTATTTTCGATTTTTTTTTCGAATTTTCCCGCTCAGAGAGAATTTTCCAACCAAAACTGAAAAATGTTACATCAAAATAAATTGAAATTTCCTAAGGAATCTATTTCTGCAATAAAAAAATGGTGTTCTAATTTGAAAAACGGAAGTTGACGTCATTTCCGGAAAAACCGGAGGTGCTCATGCCTTGAAAATATTTTAGATTTCATCAGCATCGTGAAATACTTATAAGTGCTGAATTTCATGAAAATACGTTCAGTAGTTTCCAGTATAAATATGGGTGAGTTTCCTCGTGAAAGACCCTGTATTGTTGTGATAGCAACTTTTTATCTACGTCGACAAATGCGGAACTACGGGTGAAATGCACAATTCGGACAGATTATTTATTTCGAATTTTTGTCAATATATTGCTGTAAACAACGCTGAGGGATTCCACATCAGTTCTCAAATTTATTGTGTCATTTATGGATATCTGAATCATTTCACTTATAGATAATTGTTTTCTCTGTCCAAAATTCTCACATTTCCAAAATCAAAATCGTGACCATTCTCGAAGTGGTGGGTGGCTAGCGCTGTTTTCTCATTTTATCTTTATTAGTTTCTCGACAATCATAGGAGTGTTGATATATTCTCTTTTTCGAATATTGTTTCGTCATACCAACGTGAATACCACTACAATCTTTACATTTTATTGAGTAAACCAAGTTTGATCTCAATGAAAAAGGTGTTGTATCTTTGAATTGCAATTTTCTATATTCTACTGAAACAAGTTTGTTCTACACCTAACAGTCAGTCTGTCAGTGTCACACCGAATATCCCAGTAATCCTTGATGAATCCAGAATCTATGCGGCGCAACTACGTCAAATCATCAACATTCAAAATAAATATGCTGGGCAAAAATCAAAAGATGTCATTAATGAACGATAATATAGAAGAGGCCCCAAAATTTGAACCCTACGATACCCCTACCCATGCAGGGAATTCACTAGACTTGAATCCAAAATAATGGATAAATTGTTTCTCTTTTCTTATATAGGATTTGAGAAAAAAAAATAATTCTGTTATGATGCAAAAAAAGACAACTTCGCCAGAATGAGTCCACAGTAAAGCCTATCGAAAGCCGTAGAGAAGTATGTGTATACAATATCTACTTGGAAAGACTCGACCAAAGCAACGGACATATATTACTACAGGTTACTACAGTCAAGTTTTCACAGTAGACCCACCCCTTATGAGCTCCAGTTGGTTATCAGCAATCCGACATTTCATACGTGCACAGATAATATCATACGAAATTCTTTCAAAGACTTCACTGAAGTTCAAAAAATTTGCGTTTTCAAAGTCCTCCCTATAGCCACTCTTGAAGACAGGGTACACTCCTTCGTACTTTCCTATGACTGGAAAGAGAAATGCAAAAAGTAATAGCCCGAAAAGCTTTATTAAAGATGAAGCAAAAATTTCAAAGAAGTCTGTCAGTATAAAAAGGGGTTTTCATCAAGGCCGGCCGTCATACCATCCATGTATTTGCTGAAACAACTCAACACGCAGTACTCATTCATATGATTTCCAACTATGATTACTATGAAAGCTTTGATTTTTCTAGTATTCGAGGAGCTATCGAAAGCAGATTAAAGAAAGGTCACCAAGTCATTTCCAGAAGAAACTGGCTCGAGCCATGGATGAACCCCGGTGAATCAAGGTGGATATTGGAACCTTCGACCGGATGTTTTGGGTTCAAACCTGGAAAGAAAGCTATTCAGGTGCTCATAAATCTCAACAGAAGCCAAATTAACATAATCATATTCAGTATTGAGGGGGCAGGCATACAGCAACGACATGTTCGCTTTTCTGCAATTGAATCTCTCGAAACTAACTCACCTCAAATTACTGTCAAGTTGTTTTGAACACAATGGCAGAGAAAATACCAGGGAGGGATGTACATCAACTGGGACGAAAAAAAAAACCGAATTTCTGTCGGACAACTCTCGCCAACCACACAAAAACTTTCGTTTTCATCCAGAACTTCATTGCGTTAGTGCGAGTCCATATACTCAAAAAATCTTTGAGATGTTCGCATTCTAGAGGAGATACATGGCACTCTAGATATTCAGTAAAATCGAGCTCCCCAAGAATCATTAAATTGCCATCTTCGAAAAGCTAATGAGATAACGCTAAAATATTATCGAATACATCTTCATATGGTTCAAGTATGGAACCCGAAGGTGTGTAACGATAGTGTTAATTTACAAATAAATCCCCGACCTATGACATTCAAACCGATATAATCAATTTCATAAAATATTTCAGTTATACAGTCTGAAAATCGACGTCATTGTTATTACGCGTTGAAGAAAGATCGTAGGCATTTAAATTACACTCATAGAATCCATCCACTGAACAATACCTATCTTCTCGAAACTTTCAAGCTGTAGATTGAATTGAAATTCAGCCAACTAACGTGGGATCAGGAGCTTTTGAACGCATGTTCAAATTGGTTCTTAAGTCGATATTTTTTGAGTTATTTGGAAATGATAACGACATTGAATTTTGCATATGTTCTCCCAATATCCCAAAAAATGATTCTTTCATACAGCTGAAGTTAAGTACACTGTTGGTTGCCACAGTGTTAATATTTTGGTATCAATTATTTTTCCTTTTCAGACATGAATAATGCCTGGAGCACTATGAAATCGATGCATCGCCCGGGGCGATTTGATAATTGAATTTCGTTCACTGAAAGAACCGAACCATAAACAAAATAACTTTCGAAAGAAACAAAAACGAAACTCGATTTTTGTAGAGTAGGTTGATCACGAAGGCCGAATTCATGAATGGGTAAAATCCACCCAATGATTCCGGAATATTAAATTTTTGGAAAAAACGATATCGAGGAGAAAACCACGAAATTTTACATTTTTTGTATGCATATCTTCAAAACTTATGATCGTATTGAACTTAAATTTGATACACTGCTGTGAAATGTACAGTTCAAACAATGAGTAACATTTTTTCCGAATGTAATAAACTGGGTTTTATCCTTAAACAGTACCTTTTCTTTCACTGCCCGACCTCAGATCACCATTTCAAAATTTTTTTATCCTGTTAAGGAAATGTTTACTTTTCATTCTGTTAGCTGCATAAAATTCAGCCAAATTTCGAAATGACTTAATTAATTGATTAGTATTTTAACATTTAAACATTAACTTCAATTTTTATTATTTCGCATGAGACATCATGGTGCTACTGACCAATAGACTACTGCTTCCAGAATTTGGCAAGCCTCGGACCGGCCTGAGAATATTCAATCTTGATTTGAAATTTGAAATCCGAAAATATCATCTTCCAAAATAAAAAAATTGTATTCCGCCCTTACACTTACATTTATCTCTCTCCTTGAATATAGTATTTCCATCGACAGATTTGAATTTTTGAATATTATAACAATTGTATCCTCTTATGAATAAACATACGGAGGAACTCTAATTTCTGAATCGAAATTCTTATTGTTAAATCTCAATGGTATTATAAAGTGTTTTCCAATAGGGATAATACAATTTGGACACCTTTTGCGCGTTTTTTGTGGGTACAGCGTGCTATCATTTTGTCCAAGTATCTGTAATTTTTGAATTTTTTTCCGAAAATGGTCTCAAACGACAAGGTTGGACTCACTGATGATGTCAAAATCGATTCTGTCCGGCCAGCCTTCCGGCAAATATTCAATATTCTGTGATCTTCAGGTCATATTATAATATGATCTTCAGGTCATATTATAATATGATCATCAGGTCATATTATAATATGACCTGAAGTGTCCAACCTAGTCGTTTGAGACCATGTCGATGGAAACACTAAGATTCAAGGAGGGAGATAAATGTAAGTGTAAGGGCGAAATACAATTTTTTTTTGTTGGAAGATGATATTTTCGGATTTCGAATTATCCTCATGATATTCTGTATAAACCTTTGAACTGTCAGTTTTCGATAAAATACCGGTTTTAAATTCATTCTTATCTGTATTTTCGAAAATATCGGGGAAATAATCTCAAAACTTCAAATGGCTGTAACTCCGAAATTGTTCGACCGATTTTGCACATAAGCGAACAGAACCCTAGCATTTTGAAATGCAACTGACCCTGAAATTTTCAAGTAGATAGAATCTTCCATACCGCCGTAATCGTGGTGACGACCGGCCAGACAGTATAGATTTTGACACCGGATTCGTCCTCAGTGCTCAGTTGCCTCAAAATCCGATAATTACAGACATTTGGAAAAAATGATACCAAGCTGTTTCCCTAGAACATGATCGCAAAAATGATCCAAATTGCCTTAAGGGGCGCCAAAACTTTTGCACATAGGTGCCAGTGGCCCTTACGGGGGCCTCGCCCGTTTGTAAGATGTCATTGCTTAAACGATGAATTTCTTAAATGTATTTGAATATGTTGATACATATTTTATTGAGTTTCGGAAATTGTTTACAAACATAGTTATTTGCATTAGTTGACAAATTAGTATGTTTTTTTATATTTATTCGATTTCTGTTCAATTGTGAATAAGTATACAAATACATGGAAACTTATTCGAATAGTCGATCAAAGGGCATTTTAGGAGGATTTTGAATTATATTTTTCAAATTTCGCATTTGGATTCCAAATTTACTACTAAGATCAAGTAATAAACGAAAATATATACTAGCATTCCTGCACTCAAGCAGGCAAGAATTTCTCTGGAGAACCTTATAGGAAAAAGAAATTGGCAAAACAGATTATATATATCATAAATATATTCTAGCATTGTATAAGGATTATACAACATATATCTTTGTACAATGGTTCTAGCATGAACTGACGGAATATTCATCGTCACTGACACATTAATGAGCTAAATCCGTTTCCTCGACGAAAACTTTGTTGCATATCTACTCGTTCACCTGCGAAGACTGGTCACCACGAAATCATAAAAGTTGTTTCATCTTTAACTGGCATTGATGAGAGCCATTGAAAAACCATAAAATACTAAAACTTTCGAAAACTACATAGATACTTTTGTATAATCAAAAATCATTACGATGCGGAACAGATCGATTCGGGCTATCAATATAGATTATACATATAATGAAAAATTCACAATATCACGCGTATTCAAAAAAATGTGTGAAGAAAACATTTAGAAGCAATTGAAGGCCGAGATAAATCATTCACCTAAAAAATGGGATTCATTCATTCGAACTTAATTTGTAATAAGAAACAACTGAAAAATATCCTTATTATTACTTTGATCAGTTGCACGATAGATTCTCCTACATCAACAGTTCATTAAATTTGATTCTAAAGGAAGTTTTCTGTTTGTTTCAGATAACAAAGTTGTATAAAAAATCATAACTAATATCTGATAAATAGTTTGGTAGTCGAAAAATTCGACGTTATTGATTAGCACAAATGAGGGGAAATATAATCAAGAATTACAGTTGATTGTAACCATACGGAAGTTTCGGTTTTACTGACCTATTATAGAAATTCTGACACCACAAATTTGGCTGAGAGTGCGCAAATTAGAAAGAAAGAATCCCTCAATGCAACCATAAAAAAAAAATTTCATTGCAGAAAGGTTTATGTTATCTTTTTATGACTTTGAAGGCTATGATATCACCAGCGAGATTGTTGAATATGGAGAAAAAACTGCTGAAAAGAAGGTATCTTCAAAAAATCATAAGTTTGAACTGTATGTTTGTAATATCTGTTTACGACAAACGAAAATACATATTGTATGCATAGGTTAAGGGGAATCTCAACTACAAGTGCAATTTTCCATTAGTATACTAATGAAGGCTATAAAATCTTGTCAGGTATAGATTCGCTTTTTTCAACAGATCAATTATTGAGCTTGTAATTTGAACGACCCATTTTCTTATAGTGTTATGCAATATGACTAGTTCACGCCTTCCTTAAAGAGTAGATAGTATATGGATCAACTCAAGCCATGAATATTTTGGAATGGAATCGTCCTATAATTACCTCGGAAATATAGATCAACAATTAGGTATCAAAACCAACTGAACTGGATCTTTATGTATACTTGGTGAAATGTAGAGAAAGGAAAAATTCTGCTAAAATTCACACCACCAATCCAACGAGCCAAATGCTTCGATTCCTAATGACTGAAGCTCCATAACAGATAAATATATCGAATATCTTATATATATATATATGTATGTGAAGTGATTGGTTCAGGGACATTTTTTCGGGTGAAACGTATGATTCCAGGACATTTGTATAGTTCAAGGACTGACCTGGAAGTTTTTTATGTAATTCGAATAGTTTGAGGACGTCCCGGAAGTTTTTTATGTCGATTGTATACTTCCAGAACACGAAATTTTCTCGGGTAAAATGTATGATTCAGGGACATTTGTATAGTTCAAGGACTGTCCTGGAAGTTTTTTATGTAATTCGTATGGTTTGAGGACTCACCAGAAGTTTTCACGAATTACGTAAATAATTTCATATGTGTGTCAAGTCTATTAAACCTACGAAAGAAAGTTTTGCAGTTCATATTCTTTTTCCCAAAAGAGCATACCAAGATCAATTAACAGATATTTTATTGGCCTACCGTCGAAAAATTTTATTTGCCGAAATGCTAATGTCTACACTACGAAATAATTGTTATATTCATTAATGTGGGTTAATCGATAATCTCGATGATGTCTTGATCTAAGCTCCACTTAGTTCCTCACAATGAGTACAGCTGACATCCCCACTTATTGAGGGAATGCGCTCTGTCACATATATATAACAATGAACGCAACTATTATGTATGTTCTCAAAAGTCTCTATTTCTTAAACACATATGGAAAATCATAACTTCCGACTCTAAAGAAAAACTATTCATAGCAATTCTAACCAAGCAACAGCATAAATAAAAGAACTTGTCCTCCATTCAGAATCTCAATGTAAAGAAGAGTCTGCAAATAGTTGAGTTCCAGATCCGGCCGGCTGTCAACACGGTAACTTTCGAACGAAAAAAGATAGCCCAAGTAGCACACGAATATTGGTCCAATATTGTGAAAATATTGGCACAATATAGTTTTTCAATATTGGCCAAAAAAAAAATGTTGACATTCTGCGATATTGACCCAATATTCGAAATCAGTATTGGTCCAATATTACAGATCAATATTGGCTCAATATTAGAAATCCTTATTTGCCCAATATAGTTATTCAATATAAGCCAGAAAAATTGTTGACATTCTGCAATATTGGCCCGAAATTTGAAATCAATATTGGCCCAATATACATAGTTCTTTTTTTCATATTGGCCAGAAAGAATTTTTGATATTCTGCAATTTGCCAATTAGCCAATATTCAAAATCAGAATGGACCGAATATAGTTTTTCAATGTTTGAAATCAATATTGGCCGAATATTGGAACCCAATATCGGACCAACGTTGGTTACCAATATTGGACCAATGTCAGTTATCAATATTCGTTCAATATTGAATACCAAAATTGCTGCCCAATATTGTATCGATATTGGAGGTCCCATATATTATTTTTCATATTGCAAATGAAAAAAAATGTTGACATGCCATCAGAGCTGTCAGAAAAAAATATCTTAGTTACTTTCCAGTACCTTAGATACTTTAAAGTATCTAAGTTACTGTATCTTAATTCCCTTTTACGCACTTGTACTGGGGTACAACGCGTTATCATTTCGTCACGATGTCTGTAATTTTCGAATTTTAAACCGAAATCGATCTCAAACGTCTAGGTTGGACTCATTGATGAAAAATCCGTGGTCAAAATTGATTCCGGCCGTCCGATCTTCCGGTAGTGTGCACTGTAACTTTCGAAAGGAAGGACCTAGAGTCTCGAAATTTTCAGGTATTTTTAAAATCCTGAATATCGCGGTTGAGTTGGTTAATGGGCCAAATCTGTCGAATGGTTTTTGAGCTACAGCCCTTTGAAATTTTAATTTTTTGAATAAATCGAAAAATATTCATCTGATTGAAATGAAACTTGGTTGGAATATGAACAGTGTCAATAAGAACAGAAAGTAACTAGTATCTTAGATACTTTTCAAAGGAACTGTATCTTGTCACTTAAAAAAAATCCTTCAGACGAATGTCTGTTAAGTTGTCCCAGCACTTTCGGTTTTCGGAAATATTTTTTTGTGCTGAATTGTTCTTGGTTTGTGCTACAATGTGCAGTTGTTTTTTTTCATTCGGTTCTCAAGATATTCCATAAAATGTCTTAAATAGACCAGCTCCGCACTTTTCGAAAAACTGGGTTTCAACGGCTGAAATAGATTGTGCTATACATATACTGAGTTCGCCTTATTTCCCGAGAAATCATAAATGAAGCATTTCCGTCTGAAAATAAAGTGAACAAATTCGGGTAACATTTGTGCTGACTTGTGCCGTAAATACGTTTAATAAATTGCACCGGGTTTCCCGGGAAATCGCGAAAGTGAAAGTAAGTGAGCCCAGTACTTTCGTTTTTACGCGCTTGTTTTGAGGAACAGCGCGATATCGTTTCGTCACAATATCTGTGATTTTCGAATTTTGAATCCTTGCTCAAATTCAATTGTGTCCGTCCGGCCGTTCGGCCGTCCGTATGTGTCTTAACTTTCGAAGGAAGAGACCTAGGGACTTGAAATGATTAGATTAGGTTGGGAGTCCAAATATCTTGGTTAAATTTGTTAAAGGGTGAAATCGGTCAAATAGTTTCGGAGTGCCCATTTGAAGATTTTAGGTTAATTCCTCTATATCTCATGAAGAAATGATTCGATCAGATTGAAACTTTGTATATAGTTTTGAAATACCAACGCGTAACTTGTTACAACATTTGAAGTGGATTCAAATGTTAGAAGATCAAAACAAAATATTCATTGTGAAATTTTTGAAATTTTCGTTGTAAAATTTTTTCTCCATAAATATTGACTGAATTTCAACGAAATTTGGCACAAATCTTGAAATCAGTATTTCTAAACAACTTTCCAAATTTCAATTTGATCCAATGTTTTCTTTGGGAGATATTCCAACGTTATACCCCCAATAGCTCACTCAAGAAGTACGAATACAATCAGATTGAAATTCCGTAATCAGTTCAAGAATACCAACGCGCAACAAGATGCAAAAGTTTGTGGTGATTTAATTGATGAATGTTTTACGGAATGTATGAACAGATTCTTTTCTTCGGGGACCATTAATTACATTTCTATGAAATTAGTAACAGATCTTTAGGTCAATATTTAACAACAGTATTTGAAATTTCAATTCGATCCGATGTTAATTTTCAGAGATATTGGAAAAATAATATGTCAAATTTCGAGGTTATTTCCTTTATCTTATATATCAGAATGAAACTTGTTGAAGAATACGGGGGGCCACTTTATACAAGATAATTGTGGAGTCCGTTTCGATGAATGAACGCGAAGAAAATATTTCTTCGAAAGAATAGTTTTTTTCGGTAATTTTCATCAGATTTCAGTGAAATTTTGCACAGTGCTTCAAATTTGAGTTTGATCTGATATGTATTCTCATTCATGGCATTTTTAAATTTGGTTATTTTTTCAATATCTTAAAAAGAACTAATGCGATCAGAAATGAACTTCCTAGTTAGTTGAAGAATACCGACGAGCAACTATATGCAAAATTTCGTGGGGATGGTGCGAGTAAAAAATTGAAATCAAAGATGATTATAAAATTTTTCAACTTTCCAAACACAATTAATTTGGAAAATTTTCATCTGTTTTCAAACCTCCATCTGTTAGAAAACCTTACAGACCCAGAAGTCAGTGTTTAACAACGATGTTCAATTTCAGTTTGATCCGATATTCATCTTCGGAGATATTGGGAAAAACTATGTCGAATTCTTGAGTTATTTTTTCCTCTTTATCACTCTTATTTATGGATGACCTCTAAAGAGTTGATCCGATCATAATTAAACTGAGTAACTAGTTGGAAACTGCTGATATGCAAATTTTGTGATGATCGTTTCATAAGGTACAATTTGAAGAAAAACGTTTCCATATAATTTATATTTTGCAATCTACTAATCATATATGTTCCTCACGAAATTCTCAATGAGCCTTCAAACCATCTTCTTTCAGTCAATTATCAATATTAATACGATCCGATCTTCATTTTTGGAATAGGTATATCTGGGAAATCATTGCGTGGATTTTAACAGTTCGCGAATTCGGTTATTGGCGTCTGAATTTAAGATTGCAGCGCCACGGTGGCCAGTTTAAGAGCCTTACATACAGACATAGATTTTGTTTTGATAGTCGATTTTGAACTGTTTGTTAGTGTTTGGTTTGATAATTTTTGATTTCACGATTTATCCATAATTTTTTTAAACTTTTATAGTTGACAAGAGTATTACTGGAAGTACATATTCCATTCTTATAAAGTAGGTATGTATCATCCTTCAATCTGATTGAGTGTAGCAACTCTAAAATAACGGGGATATCTTCAAGGTTAGACAGTATTTTAATATTATTTATTTACAGATCCAAATGGCAAGATTGACTTTGGTGGATTTCTTAGGCTGTCTTGAAAGTTGAAAAACAGATAGTATTGTGAAATATACTTTTTGGAATAATAGACAAATACTCGACATAACTTTACTATTTTCATAGGGAATACTCAATATATTGTGAATAAAATGAACACATTCACAAGAAACTGATGCTACTTGTACCGTGAGCCTTAATCATTAGGGATTGACAAATAAATTTTCCAATACTCATATGATTGGTCTTGAAAAAGCTGTAATAAATAAGCCTTGTACAACTTTGCTTTCATCGGCAGAAGCACTTTGAACGAAGAGTATTCATCACCAGATATTTCCTTGTTGGGACTCTTTTTTTTTCAATAGTCAGTTCTATCACTAGAATATTTAAGTTGTTCCTTAATGATCAGTTAAACAGGCAGATTTCTGGAAGGCATAGCATTCCTCTTATATATATGCCAAAACTTGTGATATAAGTAAGGTAATTTGTGCCGTTAAATTGTTCATGAAAAGCCGGCTAATTTTTCACAAGGAAACAGATTTCGGTGAAAAATTAGCCAAACACGTTCGTCCTCATGTGAAAGAATTAAAAAAAAAATATTTTCGTTTTGAACAAGTGAGTACACTATTATCTATTACTCTATAAGTCATTCATTGTTTGTTTGCGGTTGTTGTATTTTAAGGAGGTTGCTTGAAAATGATCTTACGTAAAACTTCCAATCTCCAATTCTGGCATCAATGAAATTAGAGCATACAAATCCTCCTATTCTCTGAACTAATTAGGTCACGGAAACAAGAAATATATAACTTCATCGTAAATGTTAAGGAACTTCAACCTCATATAATAAAGGTAGGTATATAAAGGTACTTAAAAAGTTTCTTGTCTTTTTTAAACAGGAACTTAAAGATACGTATCTTAGCCTAGAATACTAATCTTATTGGACTATACGTTAATACTTAACAGTCGTTAATATTACGACTGCCATTTCCGAAGGATATTTCCGCGCTTGTTCTGGGGAACAGCGCATTATCATTTCGTCACGACGTCTGTAATTTTCGAATTTTGAGCCAAGATTGGTATCAAACGGCTAGGTTAGACTCACAGATGAAGAATCCGTGGTCAAAATTGATTCTGTCCGGCCGTCCGTGTGTGCGATAACTTTCGAAAGAAAGGTCTTGAAATTCTCAGGTTAGGTTGAGATCCTGAATATCTCGGTCAAGTTCATTAATGGGCCAAACCGGCCGTATGGTTTTTGTGCTACAGTCATTTGAAATTTTGATTTTTCAATAACTCGAAAAATATTTATCTGATAGAAATAAGACTTGGTTGGTAGAAGAAAGAATATGAAGAATTATTAATAGCAAAATTCGAAAAAATAAAAAATTTTTCTTCGGAAACTTTCATATTTCATTCAAATTTCAATCAGATCTCTAAACCTCCTCTTCATAAATGAGTAATTTAATTCATCCCAATCAGACTTCCTCATTTTCCTGAGAAATGAATCAATAGAAAAATTCAGGAAATGAACAGTCGAAGATGTTCCACATACACCGGTTTTTTCAGTCGTCCCCAAACGAAATGGTCAATATAATTTACATCAGGGGACCTTGTTAGCCAAGAAATAGTAACTTGTCTCCCTAGCCCTCTGGAAACGTATGTTCAATTTAGCTGCTGGAGGACAGCAATCGAAAAATGTGGAAGTTTTGTGAATTTAGATTGCACAAAATAATTTGTTGGAAGTTTAGGAAATTTGTAAAATTTTCTAGCTCAGAACTGATTAGTTCTCAATAAATGACCAAATAGGGTGTTCAAACCCAAAAAACAAATTAAATTGGGAAATTATCAGAAGCCAATCCTGAAAACGGTACTGAATTAATAAAATGCTGTATTATGTGCAAAGGTGGTATTTACTCTTGCTCCTTATATTGAATTCAATGAGAAAATTGTTATGTGAAGCTAAGCGGAAATAATCACTGATATTCATTATTCAATTGAAAGTTTCACGTGAATGTTGAGAAGAATCTTCAATATTCCCTGAAAATGTCAATTGATTCGAGATTACCGTTCAAAAGTCGGGTCGAAATTTTCAGTAAAACCGAAAACCACCCTGTATAAAATTCATGGATAGAGAAAGGCACTTTTAAATGGTCATTTGATAATCACCTGAGTAGTCTGTATACGTAGTAGGAATATGTACAGTTCCTCGTTAGTCACCCTGTATAGTGTTTTTTTACTCCTATATATAGCAGGAAAAGTGAATTTCGGTGATAGGCAAGTTATAATTTGGGAAAAATTTTATTTCACTATTACTATTCCAGTACATAAATTCGTCAGCTTTTACGTAATTCATATCTGCGATAAACTTGCGTAAAATAAGTTAAAAATTCTCCAACAATTTAAATATGGGTAATATTGACACAATTTATATTCCGGAATATTCAGCATAAATCTTCTTGCTAGGTAATTATTTCCTTTGTCTGTTGGTTTACAGCATAGGTAGTGAGGCGCAAGCAAACGATGTAGCACTGAAATTCGAAAACTAACCAACAAAAAAGTGAAGCTCCCAAAATAAAAAAAAAATCTTCAAGATGTCGATTGAATTCGTGTGTAAGGGGCATTGATAATAAGTTGCTTGAAATTTCAGCTATGTAGTATACATAGCCGATTTTGCCTATTGAAGAACTTAGCCGAGATATTCGGGCTCCAAACCTAACCTGTGAATTTCAAGACTATAGGACTTTTCTTTCGATTGTTAGAGCGGCGATGGGAGGACAGCCGGCCGCCTGGACAGAATTGAATTTGACACCGGATTCATCATCAGTGAGTCAAACCTAATCTTTCAAGACCATTTTTCGGTTCAAAATTCGAAAATTGTAGACATTTGGGCGAAATGATAACGCTCGTGTTCCAATAGAACGACCGCCTAAAACCCTGCATCCAAAGAAACTCAACTTCAACTCGTAGTAATGATTTAAGAATATTCATGTTTTTACACCGAATCGATGCGCTGTGAATGATAAAATTCCGTTACAAATTTTTTTATGCATAGTCATTTTGATTTCATTTTGCATGTCACTAGCTATCTAATACTATATTCATTTCGGGATATTCAAAGGCAGAATACTGAAAATGTCACAACCTTAAGACGTGAGAATAAATCAAAATTTGGGAACCTGCAACAAGAGTTAAGACACAGCCAGCACCGGCCGTCGTAAATCTTAAATTGTGATAACGATTTCTTTTATATTATCAAATCAAGCCGCTCATCCGCAGACAATTATGAATAATCCACTGTTGCTTGCTATGATTTTTTCTTCTAAATAATACAATAACACTGAAAAATTGAAAATCAGGGTAGATTTTGTCTCCGTATTAGTATATTTACGGAAAACGTTAAAACCAGCAATCATAAAAACATTGTGCCGCCATGGCTATCAGCCACAATCCTCCGTGTCGGTTTCTGTTACTATTTCATTAGGATTTGTTTTGATGCAGAGATATTTCCAGGAAAAAATGACAACATAAATGAACGTACATGAAATTTTGTTACGTTTAGACTTTTTCCAGGACATCCCTTCCCCAAGCTTCAGGCGACCAACAGTTGAATAATTTAGGTTTTTCTTCCAGTAGGCAAATATCGTGATTATTACTTTTACACAATCAAATTTAAAGTAAAGAAAAGTTAACTATTACAGATTAATAAATGTATCCCCATAAAAACGTATTTTTGCGCGCATATTCTAGGGGAACAGCGTTCTATCGTTTTGTCCAAATGTCTGTAATTTTGGATGATTGAGTCGAAAATGGTCTCTATCGACTAGGTTGGACTCCCTGATGACAAATCCGGTGTCAAAATCGATTCTGTCCGGCCGGCAGTAGACACAATAACTGTCGACAGAAGCATGCTAGCAACTTGAAACATTCAGGACAGGTTGCGCATCGGAATGCCGCGGTTAAGTTCGTGAATGGGCAAAATCAGTCGAATAGTTTCGAAGTTATAGGCACTTGAAATTTTGAAGTTATTTATTTTTTATTTCAGAAACCACTCGAACGATTGGATTCAAACTTGGCAATTAGGTGGAGTATAATGACGCGCATTTTCGAGCCAGATTTCGTCAGGATCATATTGTCAGTAAATTGAAAAAAGTTTTTTTCGAATTTTTTTTCCAAAAAAATTTTTCTTCAAAAACCATTCGTCATATCCGAAAAAAATCCACTCACACTTTGGGCTCCATATTTCACAGCAGTGTACCAAATTTCAGTTCGATACGATCATAAGTCTTGGAGATATCGGGAAAAAATATGTCAAATTTCGAGGTTTTCTTCTCGATATCGTTGTTTTTTTCGGTATCACTCGAGAAATACTAATTCAGTCCTGATAAAACTTCGCAGCTAGTTTGGAGATGCCGAAAGACAACTTAATGCGAAATTTCGTGATAATCGTGTCATTAGAACAATTTGAAAAAAAAAATTCTATGATTTTCTTATCATATCATTCTCATTAAAATCTGTATGAACCTTCGAACTGTAATTTTTCGATGAAGTACTGGATTTCAATTCGATCTGATCTGTATTTTTGGAAATATTGGAAAAATAAAATTTTGAATGGCCTTCGTAATTAAGGTCCAAACCTTCTCTACAAATATCGAGTTTCTAAGTTGTTTCTGTCGGAAGTTATTGTGTTTACGCAGTCGGCCGTTAGGCTGACCGTAAACACAATTACTTCTGGAAGAAACTACTTAGAAACTCGATATTTGTAGAGTATGTTTGGGGCTTAATTACGAAGGTCGAATTCGTGAATGGGTAAAATCCGCCCAATGATTCCGTAGATATACCTATGCAAAATTTCATTTTTCCAATATTTCCAGAAATACAGATCAGATCGAATTGAAATCCAGTAAATTATCAAAAAAAAATTTCAAAAAGCACTGCCGTGAAGGCAGCAGCTTTTGCGTGCATGTTCAAATTCGTTGCTGAAGCGGTCATCTACATTGAACATGCGCGCAAAAGCTGCTGCCTTCACGGCAGTGCTTTTTGAAATTTTTTTCGTCGTTCCTCCGTATTCATTTCTGAATAAGTGAGTTTTCACGAATTTACATAATCAAATTAGAACTAAAATTGATTAACTCTTACAGATGAATGAAAGTATGATTATACCCACGTATTTTTTATTCCATTCATTTGTTCCTATTTCTGAATAAGAGAGTTTTCACGATAGTTCAAAATGACTTGGAAATATACATAGTTGGTGCGATAGCTTCAGAGTATTTGGTGTGAAAATGCTGATGCAACTTTGTGCAAAATTTCTTGATGATTGTGTTCGAAGAGTTCGAAAAAATTTGTGAGGATAATATGAATTGAAGATCACTAAATCTTTCCATCGGGAAGTAAAGCGAATCAATACGTGAAAAGATGACAAATTTGCATTGAATTTGAACATGCCCTCCAGGGATTGGCTTACCAAGCTCTTAATAGAGCTTTGTTCATGAAAAAGTTGCCATCTCTCAAGTCGATTACACACAGTTTTAGTGACTGCACCTGTATAGGAAACTGTAAACTCTCGAACTGGAGATTAGGTTGTATTAGCGTTATTTTTGGAATAAACTTTTCCTTCCTGAGTATACCCAAAGTGATCAATGTGGTTGCTACAGAACTATTATCAAGCTTATCTAATCGTAATCTGGCACGTATATACCATCACGACAAATATAGGACCTGAAAAAGACTTCACATTAATGACTGAAAAAGACGTCAACACTTTTGACGTCTGATAGACGTCTTTTCAGACAACTATCCGAGCAGCTGAATGACCTATGATGACGACTTAACTCTGACATATTTGTTGCACCACGTCTCTAAATAATAATGAATGACCTTTAAGGGACGACACAATATGGTCTCGGAATGGACGTCATTGTTTTGACGACTAAAAGACGTCTTTTCAAGGTCAGGAACTCTTATTTTCAGATGGAGAGGGTACGTTTTGCAATGAAAAATCGTTGTTAAATTTTTTTGGTGTAATCAGAATGATTTTCATTCATCGATACCTTCTCAAAATTGACAACTATGTTAAGTACTTAGGCGGCCGAGCTTTCTTGGGTTTTCTCATTCGCGGAATCAATGATATACAGGGTTTCACTAAATTGCAGGTACAAACTAAGAGCGGAGATTCCACGCATAAATTTGAGCAGAAAGAGTCCCATAACAATGGACCGCAAACGTTTAATTTTCGAGATACAGGTGGTTTAGGTTTGAATTTATTCCAAGTTTTTTTCCTCGTATCTGCACTTCAAAAAATGA